>CM054059.1:328814261-329171309 GCA_028641055.1 Alopecurus myosuroides
TATGAGTTTCTTGGATAGTATTTCACCATGACGGATTTTAACTTTGGAGTATCCTGATGATCCAGAGTATGTGCCAGTAAAAGAAGAGAAACTACCTGCAAATTTACGTCGAACTTCGCGTAATAGCTGGTGGAAGCGAAGCAAGTACACCGAGGAGTAATCAGACGGGTCAAAGAGGGAGAGTAGTACTAAGTGTATAATATAGGATATTGTAACAATCTTTCTTTGTGAGTCTAAGAGAGTTCTTGTAGGAATAAGTGAGAGTACTCACATTAGAATGTTACTTTGTGTACCGATGTTTGAGTGTAACAATTGTTTAATACATGGTATATTTTAAAGGTTTTCTTGTTTTTTTGTGGATCTTTGAGTGACCAGTGATTGTACATGGAAGAGAACTTCAATGTACATATGTATGGGGTAACATTGTGTTTGTGATTGATGTACGGGACTAGAGAGAGTTATGTCGAGTGGGCCGGAGTCTAAGAGTCCGAGGATGGAGCGTGAAGCTAAAGTAAAGAAAGCGGCACAACTTGGAACCTTACCACAAGCGCCACATCCAATAACAGAGGAAGGGTTTATGCAGTACACGCATATGGTAGAAGAATCCAAACGCAAAGATCAGGAGCAACAAAATAAGTTTCTGCAAAACATGTTGTTAAGGCAGTCTGGAAGAAATAGATAAGATGGAACCCATGGAGTTACCTTGTCGGATTTCTTAAACACTAAACCACTTATCTTTGCAGTAGCAACGGAACCAATTGAGCAGAAGATTGGCTAAATGATATAGAGAGAAGGTTAAGAACAGTTAGATGTTCTCATGACAAGAAGGTCAGATGTACCACTTATGTGTTGAATGGACCAGCAGCAGCTGGGTGGGAGAGTGTAGTAAATGTACACCCACTGCACCTTGTGTTCACATGGGAGGAGTTCAAAAGGAAGTTTCAGGAGTCACATGTACCCAAAAGTGTGGTTGAACTAAAAAGAAGTGAATTTGAGAATCTTTAGCGGAATGAGAACATAGTAGTATGTGATGTACATGAATTCAATGTGAACACCGGAAGCGTAGAACACCCACGGGCTCCCAAAACATGGGTTGGTCGAGAGATTCTATGTTGCCGCTTGGGTTGGTGGGGAGATTGAATCTGTCACTTGGGGACGAGTTGAATCCTGCAAGCGCTCCCAAAATGTACAACCACGCGGCTCGTGCGGAAGTTAATGTCGCCAAAAGTCACACCCACGCTCCCGTTGAGAGCGTCGAAGGATGTGTGTAATGCTGGCGACTACTCGGTGAAGTATAGGGAGCCTAATAGGATCGAGTCCATCCATAACGGCAAGTTTCCTTATATAGGAGGCTTCCTTTTGGGAGCCGTAATCGAGTTGAATACATGCTAGGGTGGTGCCCCGAGTTTAGTACTGCCTTGTAGAGCACTCCTCGTGGCGAGTTGGACTCGAGATCCTACCCACCGTGGGCTTAATTCCTTAGTCCCGATGGGCCTCCTGATGGCCCCCGGCTGCGCTTTACCTTATAGGGCAATAGTAGCCAACCGATTAGGCATGCCCACGTCAGACACATCCTAGCCATATCTGGCGTCCAACTCCGCCAATATCTCATATGTGACGTCTTTCATGTGTATTGGAAGGAAAGAGAATAGTTAGCCCGAATAGCTCTCATGCGACGTTTCTCTCCGCACAAATAGCTAAGGCACGACCTGCCCCTCTTTAGCGCTTAAACCCAAGACACAAGTCAACATTTGTCGTTAGAGTTTTGGATTATGTAAGCCGAAGTCGTTCGTTTTTTGTGAGGGACCCACCACTTGTCCACCCAAGTGTTGGACCCACCACTCATTCATATCCCAGCGCAGGACCCACACATTAACCTCATAGTGCGGGACCCACAAAATATCCAGCTCAATGTTTTCCATGTAAAAGATGGAGCCCGCGCCCGTGCCCGCCATTGCCTTCTTCTTCCTCGGTTCCGACGGCGAAGCTCTGCATCGCCGACATGCGAGATTTGTCTCCGTTGTGGGATAGAACCGTTCAGACGATGGGAAGGAGTAGCTGAAGGGGATTGAGGAAGATACACAAGAAGATGAGCCTCTAAAACGTGATTTTTTTTGCTTCGGCCAAAAGTTAAGGGGCGAAAAAGTTCAAAGAAGCAAACTCGTTCATCATTCTTGAGACAGTTGATCATACATCAATGGAGCATATAGAGAGTTGATCATACAGATCGTACTTAGCCCAACCCTAGATCTACGCAAAAGGGCTCTAGAGACATGTATCCTGGGCCTTCATTGCCGGCGGCGCCGATGTGATCAATATTCTTTGGACTTGCGGATGATCCACTAAGGCCATGCTGGCTGGTGAAGCTCACGAATGAGGCAAGCCTCCAGCTTCCACTCCCTCTTCTTGGCCTCCCACGCCTTCTCCGCATGGAGGCTGCGCTGCAGCTGATCATCGTTGAATGCCTCCAGATCCGCACTGTCGATGCGTTGTTTCTTCGCCGAACGCTCCTCGGAGCGGATGGACTTTGCGCTTACAATCGCGAGAAGATCATCCTAATTCTTAACGCCATACAAGTCATCGTCCGACGACTGGCTGCTGATTTCTTCCTCCTCTGCACCCGGCAGCAATGGTGGCAACCACGCATGGATTGCGCCGCGAGATCCGCCAGCCTAGCCATCATGGGTACGGCTTCCAGTCACGGGGGTGACTAAAGATCGTGATTGCGGGACTGCTCGGAGTGCATCGCCTTGAGCTCCATCGATTTCGTCGCCATTGTCACAACCCAATTTTTGGAATACCTATTAACACAGTTGTTTTGCTACTTGCTTGACAATTAAACTTTGGTTGTATTTGTTTGAGTGCAACTAAACAAACTAATTATATAAACTTACATGGCTAAGAAATTGAAAACAAAATATTCAACATATTGTTCCAATGACTTTGACAATATTTTCTAAAGTAAATATTGATCAAAGATTTTTCCAAAAACATCTTATGAATCCAATACTTGTTGAATATTATTCCAAGTTCTAAATTTAAGAAAGAGGAAACACTTAATAATTTTCTCTAAAAGATTATCAGAAAAAGAGGCATTCCTAAATGCTTCACCAAAATATTATCAAATGTTTTTCCAACCTTGCAAGCTTAAGAACAAAAGTATTGGATAGCATTGACTTGCTATCTCTAGTCACCTAAATATTTTGGCAAAGCATTGATAAAGAAAAGCCAAATGCCTTGTAAATTAAATTTCCAATATTTCCAGAAACAGAAAACTCAAACAAGTTACTATTGGAAACTTTCATCAAATGATCTGAAATTAATACCATTGCTTCCTTATATCAAATAAGGAACACACACAAGAGGAGACCAAAAATTGAATCCATTAAAGCCCTGAAAACATGAATTTTCTCCACAACAACATTTGGAATTTTGAACAAGTTTGTTCTACAAACTTTTTCCAAATGCCATGAAATAAATACCACATGCTCTATATAATAAATTAGGATGAAAACCAAATGGGCACAAGTTTTTTGAATAATTTAAGTTGCCAAAAAACCCTGTTTTCTTGACAGCACCTTTTTTAAATTTGAACAAGTTTGTTCTATGAACTAACTCTAAATGACTTGAATTTTATACCACATAAGGAACACATCAAATAAGGAATGTGTGCCAAAACTTATCATTTTTGGAAGCTCCTAAGTAGGTTAATAAATTCAATGTCCATTTATGTAAGAATTCAAATTTGAACAACTTTGAATTATCAAGTTTATCTAATTGAGCCAATTTTCACATATGTTGTGCACCTCAGTTAATAAGAACTTTGGGCAAAGGGATTTTAGATTTTGACTTTGTTTGCTTGGTGAAAACAACATGTTTCAGAGAGGACAGGGACCATTTTGTAAAATTGCAGGGACCTAAAAGTAAGATGAGTCATCTTCTACCTCTAGCCTTGCTGTAGATACAGAAGACCTACCCATTGCTTCGATGAGAAGGGATTCGAGGTGGATAAAGAGGCCCCCCATGTGCACTGGTCGGCCACATGCCCCTCTCTCTCCCCCCCACTCGAGCTCCTCTCTCTGCTAAAAAATCCCAAGAAACCAAACCCTAGCCGAAACCCCTCGTCGTCGATTCGGCCGCTGGTGGGCTCGCCGCCGGCCGCCATGTTGCTCTTCGTATCTGCCTCGTCGAGGTGGTTCTCCCTGCGGAAGTAATCGGGCCGGAATGCATCGAGGAGGCCGCGCCGTCCTTCTTCTTCCCCGAGCTCGACGGCGCTCCGGCGAGGCATTGACGCCGACTCGTTCCTCCTCCGTCCTCTCCGAGCCGTCTCTCACGTTCGTGGTGAGCAGGGGAATCCCCCCGACCATTTTCCCCTCTCCCTCTCCCCTTATTTCTTTCCGTGCCGCGCTCATCGTCCGGCCGCCGCCGCGTTGCCGTCGCCGCCGCTTTCCGGCCGCTTCCGGGAAGCGAGGCAACGCCTAGGCGAATCCCCTCGTCGAGTACAACGCGTAGATGCTCTCGTATCGCAAAACGTTGCCCTGTATCGCTCGATTGCAGCTCGCCGGAGCAGTTCTCGCCGGCGATGACGCAATGATGACGTCGTGATGACGCAGTCCTCCCTTGACCCGCGCGCGGTGAGTGAAACTGGCTGGTGGGGCCTTGCTGTGCCCGCGTGGCTGCCACCGTGGCCTCTGGCCCGCGGATCAGCCACAGAGGCTAGCTCTGCCCGCGGTGCAGCAGATCTGGCCGGCCCATTTCAGATCTGGCCCGTGTGAAGTGTTAATTCCTTTTTTTTTTCACAGAATGTACCTGTTTACTTTTGGCTCTAAAATGCTACCTAAAATATGATTTTGGCCAAACCAAAATTCACAGGTGTAAAGAAACTAAATCGAAACCACCTCCAACTTGTAGATCTACATTTGGATGAATAGTTTAGAAATTAAAAATGATTTGGCAACAGGTACCAGAAACACCAAAATGAGCACCGTTTTTATTTCACACCACAAAATGGAGTGAGGCCAATTGAATTGGAAATCCCTTGAATTTTCCTAACAGGATCAATTAACCTTGTTTCCAAATTCATTGTATTTTTGAAATGGCATGCAATTTGGTAAAACACCAGAGAGCACTTTGGTGATTTTTAATAAATTATTAAAAATGATTTTTGATGCAAACTCAATTGTATGGTCTTGTACATGTTTAGGAATATCCAAACCTAGAAGGGTTTAATTTTTAGAGCATCATAGAAAATTTTGTGGACAGATCTTTGTTTTGCATATTTCTGCCATTTTGGCATTTTAGATAATTAAATTGTGTGATTATATTTTTTTGTTGCAATATTGTTTTCTAGCATGTACAAGTGGTGTGAACTTGTTTTCTAAGTGTTAATTAACTATTTTAGCATGTTAGATTGTGTGGACTTGAGTGGAGAAGAAATAGGATTTATATTAGTAGCATATGTTTTATCTCTAGTTTATTACTTGCATATAATTTTTGATTGATTAATTTGTGTGCAAGTGATTGAATTGTTGTGTTGAGATATTAGATTCAGTACCATGTTGGTACTTATATTGTGTTGTTATCACCTTTGCTAGCTTGCATTTGAGTTGGTAGAAAAGCATGAGTAGCTTTGTCATGGCTATGAGAATGCTATGGAAAAATTCCCTCATGTGTGGAATTTTTGACATAATGTTTTGTGGTTGTGTAGCCTCATATTTTTGGGTGGTATTCATAGGAACAGTAGCATTTTGATTATGTTTTTATGAGTACTTGAACCCTAGAGTTTTCACTTGTGTGAAAACAATAGCATGAGTAACATTACCTTGCTTATTTTAGCATCCTGTTATTTTCTACTAGTATGGTTAATGCACTAGATGCTAGTTTAATATTTTGTTAATTTTTAGAAAGTATGACCAGAGGCATTGTGACCTCTTAATGCTTTGATATGCTAGTGGAACACCCACTGGTGTCATTGCATTTTTGGTGGAAACATTATTTCCCCCACACTAGATGTATTTCTTTTATATAGTTGTCTAACTATTGAGTGCCTAGTATTTTTGCGTTGGATTTTTAGTGCTAAATGAAAATGTGTATGCTTCTGTTTGTAAGTTGTTGTAATCATGTGTGGCTTGCTAGGAAAAATCCATCTTTGGAGTGTTGTTTGATTCCTATAGTAATGCCATTTTTATTACTACTAGTATGTATGAGTTGCCCTGCAAATTGATGCCCTGTTTTATCAAATGGGATATTTTTGTTATAGCAAGTATAGATGTTTTTCACTACTGTTTTTATGACATGGACCCTCTGGTTGTATTTCAATTACTTTATTGAGATGCATCCATTGATTCTTCATGTTTAAGTAGTACTAGTTTCCTTAGCAGTATTTTTGTATTGAATAAGTTTTCCTGCCAACTTGTGTTTGGTATATATGTGTGTATCCATGCATGAGGACATGTTTTCATTTCCCATTATGATAACATGGTTCCTTGTTTGCATTTTATTACTTTACTTATTATGCATGCTTGCATAGCAAACTTTTAGTAGAAACATGTCAATAGGATTCCTCCTTTTTAGTCATTGTTTGTATTGTTCTCACTATGAGAAATTGTGTGTTTTGTGATGAGTCTATTAACTTGTTACACTTGTGTAGGCTCACTGATTTGTAAAAGTAACTTTTGCAAATCATGTGTCTCATTTATTCTTGATGGGAATTTAGACTTAGTAGCTTAGCTACCTTATTCTTTTTGTTGTTTGGTTGATAGACCCATTGCCATGATTATTGTTGTGCATGTTTTATACACTTTTAGTAGTCTCACCCTTGTGAAACTAAGTGTATTTTGGGCTTATTAATATCTTGGTATGAGAGTGGCACACCCACTGAATCCATGATATTAAGGTTGTGAGATATGTTCCTCCAACCTTAAGCTGTCTTATTAAATGGCATTTTCTGCCAAGTATGTTTGTTTGATTGTTTGCCTAAGTTAATAATTGTGTGATTAGTTATTATTAGTTTCCTTGCTGTATGTATTGTTACATATGGTTGCTTGCCTAGATTGTTTCTGAATGTGTGTCCTTTATTTCTTTTTACGACGTTAGAAAACGAAGAGGAAGGACGTGTCGTGAAGCTCTGTTTCAAGTTCCAGTCACTCCAAACCCAGGGACACAAGGAGATACCAGGCAAGCCATCCTGATGCTTGCTGATACAATACTTATCATTATCTATCATGCATGTTTTACCTCTGAAGTTTTACAAAAACTTGATTATCAAAACTATTTTTGATGTGGAAATTACTACTATACTATATATAGGTTACTATCATGCCAGTAGTTAAACTTGGTAATACCAAGCCCATAAGCCACCATATGGTATTTATTACCATCAAATATACTAGTCCCTAAGTGGACACCCTAAAATTGTGATTTTACAAAACAAAGGCTTTACGGAAAAATCCGGAGAAAAGGCGGATCCTTGTTCTCCGGAGGAATGTGGAAGTGGTCATTTTTGAGAAAGTGGTGTTTTCAAAAATGACACATAACCTAGTCTTCGCCGGACAACCTTTACCGTACTGCCACCCTACCCCAACATGGGCACGGGGCTTAACTGGAAGTTTGTCCTTGTTAGTGTGTGTTCTATCTCAAACGCTATAAGGGACGGAATCCCTTGAACCGAATTGTTGTCAAGAGTTGAGACATAAAAAGTGTGGGATTAATTTTCCCTCCGGTCGCATCAGTTGAGGCATCCTGGCTGGCAGGGATTAGCTCGGTGCCGGGGGTGACCGGTAAAACTCAACTGAGAGATAGACACATTCTAGCTTGAACATAGTGGATGGTTATGATCAGATACCTGATGTTTACATACTGTTGTTACAGTCCGTGGTTGTTTCATGGGAGGTGTACTGGATCTGGTGGATGTGTACACCTCTGCAGAGTATAACTTTTTCGAAGAAGCCGCGTCCTCGGATATGGACAGTTGAATGGCCATGTAGCTAGCATTGTGTCAATGTTTTCAAAAAGGAAGTTTTTGAAAAGGAATTTTGGAAAGGAAGTGTTGAACTTGTGAAGTTCGGAAAGGAATGGAAACTTGTACCGTGGAGGTACCGTTGATGATGGAAAGCCAGAAGCTGTTATACAAAACAAAATGTTTTGCAAAGAAAACCTTTTCTACTCTAAGCAAGAATTCTGGAAACTGATTCCAAGAAGTTCTGCAAAGAGAAAATATTCTTTAACAAAGTTTTACAAAAACTCTTGTACATGTGATATCTACAAGAGAAATAAAACTATATTATTTTCTTCTGAAGTATCTTCTTCAACGAAGATACAGATTAACCTGACTGCAACTGTGGTGTCATCATATATGAACACCATTGATAGTGAACCCTATTTATAGCCTACCTATTCCACCATATAAGCATACTTGCATGTTGGTAAGTGATATGATGGATGTCTTGCTGAGTACATTCAAATGTACTCATTATGGTTTCGCCCCTGGTATCTACTTATCAGATTTGGAGAAGGAGCCTCCAAAGGATATCTATGAAGAGAAGTACGGAGTTGACGGCTTTGCGAACTAGGATCGTCTCCGGGTCAGCAGCCTGTAGGTTAAGGCGTGACTTGGTCTCAACTACATTGTGTTTTAATTGTCTTCCGCTGTGTTTGTTAAGTTGCCTGCCCTTTTGGCAGTTGTGTTAGACTTGATCATGTGATCATTTTTGTAATACCTTTATGTATTCGTGTAATGGATGATGTATTTCTGTGTGCCAACTTTGTATGTTGTTCACGACTGATCTTTCTGGGATCGTGAATGTATGCATACGGAGGGTTTCAGACTGCCGGTCTGGGGTCCTTACAGAGTTGGTATCAGAGCCATCCTGGCCTTAGGAGACCTTAGTTAGCATGGACGTCAGATAGGAAAGAAAAGTATTTTTGAGTAAAAACCTATTTACTATCTAAATTATTTTTATCTAAGGGAATTTTATCATATTTTTCCTCCTTATTATCTTTTCAAAAGATTCTAAATGCATATCAAGGGCGTCCTTGAACAGTGGTTCGAAGGGCGGGCCTTACAGAGTTTGTATCTCTCTCGGTTAAGAGTTTATTTCTTACTTGTTTGCAACTGCTCCGCTCTGTTTTTGAAACATCTCTCGTATTTGAAGTTTTCTGTCCAGAAAATAGTTGGGGTTTCAAAAACAGATTGTTGCATAGTCTTACTTCTCTCGGTTAAAAGTTTTATCAAAACTTTACTTCTAGTATTTTGTTTCCATCCAAAAACTTTTATACTTGTCGATGTCCCGAGAGACCAAAATAATTGCCTAGCTCTACAGTGATGATGGTCAGAAGTAGATATAGTTCTTCAGCCACTTCTAGGATTTTGGATTAGTCTAGTTTGGAGTAATTTAGCGATGACCCCATGAGTCGCCTTCCCCGACGTAGCTCCAATGGAGCCTTGCTTGTGTGTTATGGCTTGCTTATGTGTGTCCGTAGGACTTTGTGCTATTGTGTGGTGTAGAATTTGGTTCATCTAGGCTTCTATATGTTTGTGGGGTGCTCAAAATTTGCAGATTTGTGCTTGCCCCGCTCTTGTTTTTGAATCACCTCCTGTTAAATTTTTGCAAGCAAAAATATTTGTATAGCATTCAAAAACGAGAATTTGTTGCTTAGACTTATACTTGTTTTCGCTTCGAAATGCCACTCGTCGTGAACCACCACCATCTCCCCCACAATCAATGAAAGCACCATTGGGCCTAATAATAGAGGACCATCAAGCCACACGATGCTGATAGCGTTGCTACCAGTGATGCACTCCAACAAATAAAGCTCCAACAACGACATCCCTCAAAGAAGACCTAAACCTCTATGTTTTGTCTGTTTGCAAAAGACTCTTTTTACCCTGTTGGCTAAATATCGCATCTTGTTTATGTCCCCTTTTAAAAGGCCAAACAATAGAAATCCCCTCTAAAAAAAGTTATATACCTCCCTCCTCTGGATAAAGGTGCAAAAGAAGTCTTCACATGCCATGATGCGCAACCCCCTCAAAAGCCAATCCAAAGAGCACAATTCAATATTCGACGTACAATGACGCTAGTCGTATCTTGTCGGACAAACATAATTAAATAGGAAACTAGCAAGACTAACATGTTTTGCCTAATCTTAGGTTTACACCTAACCAAAGCATGTGAACTACTGACAACTCTTTCTAAACCAAGGAATTAAGTGATTTAAGACACCTTTTAATCTAGTTGGTAAAAAGGAGAAGTCACGAGAAAATAAGATGTTGACTTATTCGTTTACTAGTCAATAGGATATCTTGTGTATCTACTTTGGAAACCAAATATTAATAGATGTGGTAGGTACCATGATATTCGGGGTTTAGAAATTAAGTGAACGATGGAATGGTTATAATAGATCTAGAAAACAACTGTTTTCCTGTTTTTGTTTCTTTGTGTGCTCTTGATTGAAATGAATTTGTGTTTTATTAAATTTTGCTTCCTAACTTATATCGAGTTGTTAGGACTTGTTATTATGTTGTTTTCTTGCAATAAGTCTACCCTATAAAGTGTGTGCATGATTGGAAACTCGAACAAAAATGAAATAGCTTTTGTTACCTTCTAGTTTATTATCTAGAAGTATTGTGAGAGCTAGATCTGTGTATACTTTCTTAGTAGATTTTGTGCTACGTTTTTCCTTGAGTCCAGTACCATTTAGGTACTGTTATTTTGATGCTTGTACCAATGTTAGCTTGCATGTCTTTTAATAGTAAAGCATGTGTAAGCATTGCTATCAATATGCACTAGTATGCTTCACTAGATTAAATAGCCTTATATTTTTATATGGTATGCAAAGTTTTTCATGAGTAACCAGAGGCTTAGTACCTATTTTTGCCTTGGTATTAGTAGGCCATAGCCCACTGGTCCCATTGTATTTTGTCTTGAGGATGAAAATCCCCAACCATACACAGGTGTGAAAATAGCATGTTTCACTATGTGATTGATTTCTATTTTCCACCATGGAAAATATAATTGTTTCTTTTCACCTATGAAAGTCAGAATTTTATTTCTTATTAGTAAATACTAATATGTTTAGGTGTGATCCTTTTGTTAGCATAATATTCTTTAGGGGTATCATGTTAAGAAATGTTTCACTATCGTGTGCTAAAATTAAATTGTTCGCAAATAAAATAAATTCCTCTTGATTGGTAGATTGTTTGTGAATAATTTTAAATTGAGTGTATGGATATTTAAAAAGGTTTAGGAATAACTTTTCATTAATTGCATAGCTACTGGTGTGAGTTATACCTTGCTTGTTTGCTAATAATTGGTTAAAGAAAAACAGAAATTGCTAGAAGAAATTTCTGCATGTTAAATAGTTGTATCATGGGATTGTTTTGATGTTTGTGCTTACTAACATGAGTAAGTTTTGTGTACTGTTATTAGGTACATTTATGTTCATGAATTGCTTGTTTAAGTTTAAACATCATGATAGCATTGTTTGCTTCTCTAGAGTGAAACTAGTTTCACCACTAGAAAATGGTGATTTTTGCTCTAGTATTACCCTCTTTTTTATTTTATGAGTATATGTGTTGATATAGCATGTTTAGGAAGTTATTACTTCTGTTATCATGCCATGAATTATTTAGTTACATGTTCTATGGTTATAGGATATGATTATCTCTTATAGCATGCTGGTGTAGATTTTTCATACTAGTGTGTTATTTGTGCAGTCCTGTTATTTTTATGCCTGTGAAATAGGAGTTTTATCTTGTGTAAAGATGGTGTTTTAGAGTATATTTATGATTGAAATTCATTGGTTTTTAGCTACTGGTTGTTTGCTAATTGTTCATGATTGATGGATTCCAAAACCTCTAATAAATAATAACCTAGTGAATAAATAGTCTATTCATTTGTGGTGTTGTGTGCTTGCTTATTGGATTTTTGTTTAAATGTTTTACCTTAGCATGAGCTTATACTTTTGTTATGATTGTGCTTACGAGTATATTATGAAACTAAAACATCCAACTAAAATCATGAACACGTTAGGTGATAATTGCTTGTGTGATGCTAATATCCACTGCCATGGGTATTTGTTCTGTCTGTTTGTTAGACCTTAGCAACCAAACCTTTGCACCCACAAGCTATATTTTTAACTTCTTATATACCTTGTTATGAGAGTGGTACACCACTCCATATGTGGTATGTAATATGTGGGATATAGCTAGGAACTCATGTAATAATTGACGGTACATTTTCCAGGTAGTTCTGTACTAACCTTAATTTTTGTTCAAACTAGGAAACAAAAGTTTTGGACATAAAACAGTACTGGTGTTTTTTTTAAAGTGAATTTGCTAATTTAGGGGAATACCCCTCCTCCCAAGAAAAGTCAAAGGGGGGAAGCACCTGCACTCCAACACTAACATTGTGTTTGTTGGCCCTCCCTTAGTCCTCGCTTGCGAATCTCGGGGACGAGATTCTTTTTAAGGGGGGAAGACTTGTCACATCCCAATTTTTGGAATACCTATTAACACAGTTGTTTTGCTAATTGCTTGACAATTAAACTTTGGTTGTATTTGTTTGAGTGCAACTAAACAAACTAATTATATAAACTTACATGGCTAAGAAATTGAAAACAAAATATTCAACATATTGTTCCAATGACTTTGACAATATTTTCTAAATTAAATATTGATCAAAGAGTTTTCCAAAAACATCTTATGAATCCAATACTTTTTTAATATTATTCCAAGTTCTAAAGAAAGAGGAAACACTTAATAATTTTCTCTAAAAGATTATCAGAAAAAGAGGCATTCCTAAATGCTTCACCAAAATATTATCAAATGTTTTTCCAACCTTGCAAGCTTAAGAACAAAAGTATTGGATAGCATTGACTTGCTATCTCTAGTCACATAAATATTTTGGCAAAGCATTGATAAAGAAAAGCCAAATGCCTTGTAAATTAAATTTCCAATATTTCCAGAAACAGAAAACTCAAACAAGTTACTATTGGAAACTTTCATCAAATGATCTGAAATTAATACCATTGCTTCCTTATATCAAATAAGGAACACACACAAGAGGAGACCAAAAATTGAATCCATTAAAGCCCTGAAAACATGAATTTTCTCCACAGCAACATTTGGAATTTTGAACAAGTTTGTTCTACAAACTTTTTCCAAATGCCATGAAATAAATACCACATGCTCTATATAATAAATGAGGATGAAAACCAAAAGGGAACAAGTTTTTTGAATAATTTAAGTTGCCAAAAAACCCTGTTTTCTTGACAGCACCTTTTTGAAATTTGAACAAGTTTGTTCTGTGAAGTAACTCTAAATGACTTGAATTTTATACCACATAAGGAACACATCAAATAAGGAATGTGTGCCAAAAATTATCATTTTTGGAAGCTCCTAAGTAGGTTAATAAATTCAATGTCCATTTATGTAAGAATTCAAATTTGAACAACTTTGAATTATCAAGTTTATCTAATTGAGCCAATTTTCACATATGTTGTGCACCTCAGCTAATAAGAACTTTGCGAAAAGGGATTTTAGATTTTGACTTTGTTTGCTTGGTGAAAACAACATGTTTCAGAGAGGACAGGGACCATTTTGTAAAATTGCAGGGACCTAAAAGTAAGATGAGTCATCTTCTACCTCTAGCCTTGCTGTAGATACAGAAGACCTACCCATTGCTTCGATGAGAAGGGATTCGAGGTGGATAAAGAGGCCCCCCATGTGCACTGGTCGGCCACATGGCCCCTCTCTCTCCCCCCCACTCGAGCTCCCCTCTCTGCTCAAAAATCCCAAGAAACCAAACCCTAGCCGAAACCCCTCGTCGTCGATTCGGCCGCTGGTGGGCTCGCCGCCGGCCGCCATGTTGCTGTTCGTATCTGCCTCGTCGAGGTGGTTCTCCCTGCGGAAGTAATCGGGCCGGAATGCATCGAGGAGGCCGCGCCGTCCTTCTTCTTCCCCAAGCTCGAAAGCGCTCCGGCGAGGCATTGACGCCGACTCGTCCCTCCTCCGTCCTCTCCGAGCCGTCTCTCACGTTCGTGGTGAGCAGGGGAATCCCCTTGACCATTTTCCCCTCTCCATCTCCCCTTATTTCTTTCCGTGCCGCGCTCATCGTCCGGCCGCCGCCGCGTTGCCGTCGCCGCCGCTTTCCGGCCGCTTCCGGGAAGCGAGGCAGCGCCTAGGCGAATCCCCTCGTCGAGTACAACGCGTAGATGCCCTCGTATCGCAAAACGGTGCCCTGTATCGCTCGATTGCAGCTCGCCGGAGCAGTTCTCGCCGGCGATGACGCAATGATGACGTCGTGATGACGCAGTCCTCCCTTGACCCGCGCGTGGTGAGTCAAACTGGCTGGTGGGGCCTTGCTGTGTCCGCGTGGCTGCCACCTAGCCTCTGGCCCGCGGATCAGCCACAGAGGCTAGCTCTGCCCGCGGTGCAGCAGATCTGGCCGGCCCATTTCAGATCTGGCCCGTGTGAAGTGTTAATTCCTTTTATTTTTTTTCCACAGAATGTACCTGTTTACTTTTGGCTCTAAAATGCTACCTAAAATATGATTTTGGCCAAACCAAAATTCACAGGTGTAAAGAAACTAAATCTAAACCACCTCCAACTTGTAGATCTACATTTGGATGAATAGTTTAGAAATTAAAAATGATTTGGCAACAGGTACCAGAAACACCAAAATGAGCACCATTTTTATTTCACACCACAAAATGGAGTGAGGCCAATTGCATTGGAAATACCTTGAAATTTCCTAACAGGATCAATTAACCTTGTTTCCAAATTCATTGTATTTTTGAAATGGCATGCAATTTGGTAAAACACCAGAGAGCACTTTGGTGATTTTTAATAAATTATTAAAAATGATTTTTGATGCAAACTCAATTGGATGGTCTTGTACATGTTTAGGAATATCCAAACCTATAAGGGTTTAATTTTTAGAGCATCATAGAAAATTTTGTGGACAGATCTTTGTTTTGCATATTTCTGCCATCTTGGCATTTTAGATAATTAAATTGTGTGATTATATTTTTGTGTTGCAATATTGTTTTCTAGCATGTACAAGTGGTGTGAACTTGTTTTCTAAGTGTTAATTAACTATTTTAGCATGTTAGATTGTGTGGACTTGAGTGGAGAAGAAATAGGATTTATATTAGTAGCATATGTTTTATCTCTAGTTTATTACTTGCATATAATTTTTGATTGATTAATTTGTGTGCAAGTGATTGAATTGTTGTGTTGAGATATTAGATTCAGTACCATGTTGGTACTTATATTGTGTTGTTATCACCTTTGCTAGCTTGCATTTGAGTTGGTAGAAAAGCATGAGTAGCTTTGTCATGGCTATGAGAATGCTATGGAAAAATTCCCTCATGTGTGGAATTTTTGACATAATCTTTTGTGGTTGTGTAGCCTCATATTTTTGGGTGGTATTCATAGGACCAGTATCATTTTGATTATGTTTTTATGAGTACTTGAACCCTAGAGTTTTCACTTGTGTGAAAACAATAGCATGAGTAACATTACCTTGCTTATTTTAGCATCCTGTTATTTTCTACTAGTATGGTTAACGCACTAGATGCTAGTTTAATATTTTGTTAATTTTTAGCAAGTATGACCAGAGGCATTGTGACCTCTTAATTCTTTGATATGCTAGTGGAACACCCACTGGTGTCATTGCATTTTTGGTGGAAACATTATTTCCCCCACACTAGATGTATTTCTTTTATATAGTTGTCTAACTATTGAGTGCCTAGTATTTTTGCTTTGGATTTTTAGTGCTAAATGAAAATGTGTATGCTTCTGTTTGTAAGTTGTTGTAATCATGTGTGGCTTGCTAGGAAAAATCCATCTTTGGAGTGTTGTTTGATTCCTATAGTAATGCCATTTTTATTACTACTAGTATGTATGAGTTGCCCTGCAAATTGATGCCCTGTTTTATCAAATGGGATATTTTTGTTATAGCAAGTATAGATGTTTTTCACTACTGTTTTTATGACATGGACCCTCTGGTTGTATTTCAATTACTTTATTGAGATGCATCCATTGATTCTTCATGTTTAAGTAGTACTAGTTTCCTTAGCAGTATTTTTGTATTGAATAATTTTTCCTGCCAACTTGTGTTTGGTATATATGTGTGTATCCATGCATGAGGACATGTTTTCATTTCCCATTATGATAACATGGTTCCTTGTTTGCATTTTATTACTTTACTTATTATGCATACATGCATAGCAAACTTTTAGTAGAAACATGTCAATAGGATTCCTCCTTTTTAGTCATTGTTTCTATTGTTCTCACTATGAGAAATTGTGTGTTTTGTGATGAGTCTATTAACTTGTTACACTTGTGTAGGCTCACTGATTTGTAAAAGTAACTTTTGCAAATCATGTGTCTCATTTATTCTTGATGGGAATTTAGACTTAGTAGCTTAGCTACCTTATTCTTTTTGTTGTTTGGTTGATAGACCCATTGCCATGATTATTATTGTGCATGTTTTATACACTTTTAGTAGTCTCACCCTTGTGAAACTAAGTGTATTTTGGGCTTATTAATATCTTGGTATGAGAGTGGCACACCCACTGAATCCATGATATTAAGGTTGTGAGATATGTTCCTCCAACCTTAAGCTGTCTTATTAAATGGCATTTTCTGCCAAGTATGTTTGTTTGATTGTTTGCCTAAGTTAATAATTGTGTGATTAGTTATTATTAGTTTCCTTGCTGTATGTATTGTTACATATGGTTGCTTGCCTTGATTGTTTCTGAATGTGTGTCCTTTATTTCTTTTTACGACGTTAGAAAACGAAGAGGAAGGAAGTGTCGTGAAGCTCTGTTTCAAGTTCCAGTCACTCTAAACCCAGGGACACAAGGAGATACCAGGCAAGCCATCCTGATGCTTGCTGATACAATACTTATCATTATCTATCATGCATGTTTTACCTCTGAAGTTTTACAAAAACTTGATTATCAAAACTATTTTTGATGTGGAAATTACTACTATACTATATATAGGTTACTATCATGCCAGTAGTTAAACTTGGTAATACCAAGCCCATAAGCCACCATATGGTATTTATTACCATCAAATATACTAGTCCCTAAGTGGACACCCTAAAATTGTGATTCTACAAAACAAAGGCTTTACGGAAAAACCCGGAGAAAAGGCGGATCCTTGTTCTCCGGAGGAATGTGGAAGTGGTCATTTTTGAGAAAGTGGTGTTTTCAAAAATGACACATAACCTAGTCTTCGCCGGACAACCTTTACCGTACTGCCACCCTACCCCAACATGGGCACGGGGCTTAACTGGAAGTTTGTACTTGTTAGTGTGTGTTCTATCTCAAACGCTATAAGGGACGGAATCCCTTGAACCGAATTGTTGTCAAGAGTTGAGACATAAAAAGTGTGGGATTAATTTTCCCTCCGGTCGCATCAGTTGAGGCATCCTGGCTGGCAGGGATTAGCTCGGTGCCGGGGGTGACCGGTAAAACTCAACTGAGAGATAGACACATTCTAGCTTGAACATAGTGGATGGTTATGATCAGATACCTGATGTTTACATACTGTTGTTACAGTCCGTGGTTGTTTCACGGGAGGTGTACTGGATCTGGTGGATGTGTACACCTCTGCAGAGTATAACTTTTTCGAAGAAGCCGCGTCCTCGGATATGGACAGTTGAATGGCCATGTAGCTAGCATTGTGTCAATGTTTTCAAAAAGGAAATTTTTGAAAAGGAATTTTGGAAAGGAAGTGTTGAACTTGTGAAGTTCGGAAAGGAATGGAAACTTGTACCGTGGAGGTACCGTTGATGATGGAAAGCCAGAAGTTGTTATACAAAACAAAATGTTTTGCAAAGAAAACCTTTTCTACTCTAAGCAAGAATTCTCGAAACTGATTCCAAGAAGTTCTGCAAAGAGAAAATATTCTTTAACAAAGTTTTACAAAAACTCTTGTACATGTGATATCTACAAGAGAAATAAAACTATATTATTTTCTTCTGAAGTATCTTCTTCAACGAAGATACAGATTAACCTGACTGCAACTGTGGTGTCATCATATATGAACACCATTGATAGTGAACCCTATTTATAGCCTACCTATTCCACCATATAAGCATACTTGCATGTTGGTAAGTGATATGATGGATGTCTTGCTGAGTACATTCAAATGTACTCATTATGGTTTCGCCCCTGGTATCTACTTATCAGATTTGGAGAAGGAGCCTCCAAAGGATATCTATGAAGAGAAGTACGGAGTTGACGGCTTTGCGAACTAGGATCGTCTCCGGGTCAGCAGCCTGTAGGTTAAGGCGTGACTTGGGCTCAACTACGTTGTGTTTTAATTGTCTTCCGCTGTGTTTGTTAAGTTGCCTGCCCTTGTGGCAGTTGTGTTAGACTTGATCATGTGATCATTTTTGTAATACCTTTATGTATTCGTGTAATGGATGATGTATTTCTGTGTGCCAACTTTGTATGTTGTTCACGACTGATCTTTCTGGGATCGTGAATGTATGCATACGGAGGGTTTCAGACTGCCGGTCTGGGGTCCTTACAGCCATCGACAAAATATTGTAGGGGATTGTGTGGGTATTGGAGCGGAGATGTCGATTCACTCTTTGTCGAGCCGGGCCCAGAAGTGGCGTGATAAATGAGCCTTGGGTTGATTTCTCTCTGTCTCTTCTAAAATAGTCACACGAGGTGGAGGGCAAGTTTAGTCCCACATCGCTAGTTTGAAGTGAGTACGACCAACTTATAAACTGAAAAGTGGAGTGGTTATCAGCTACACGCGTGGATAGATTTTTGTATTTTTATAAATTTGATGATTGTTTCCGTACACTTATATGAGTTGAAAATGACTCAGTTAAAAATAGAATCAGCCGTGGCGTGACGGGCCGAGTGGGACCCGACGGTTGTTTCTGTCTCTACTGAATTTTTCACATGAGGTGGATGTTTAGTCCCACCTCGCTAGTTTGAAGTGCGTACGACCAACTTATAACCCCGAAAGTGAAGCAAGAATTATTGTCCAAGGCTCAACTCCCCATCAACCGAGTCTAAGCCTGGTACTTCTTTTAGACTGTTGTCAATAAAAATAATTGAGTCTTTAGTGACTTTATTTTTATTATTTTAGACGATTGTCAATAGAAAAAATGAGTGTTTAGTCCCACGTATATTGTTCATAGTGGGTACGGTTGACTTATAAAGCTGAGAGTAAAACTAACAAAAAAAAACTTGTAACAATAATAGATTCACCAAGAACAACTTCTTCACCGGCCTGAGGTCGGTAAAGAAGTCGTCGTTGTAGAATAAATCGTTGTTACCAGTTTATTTGGTTATTTTAATGTATAAATAATTTTTAAGTATAAATAAATTAGATGGTTCAATTAATAAAGGAGTTTGGAATTATTTTATTATTAAATTAATAAAAGAGTTTGGCGCACGCGATTACCCGCAATTTGATCAAAAAATGCGTAGAGACGACATTAAAATATGCGTAGAGACTATCTAAGATAAAAATATCAAAATAATAATAAACTAACACGATTCATTACATCCAGTGGCATATATATAGCCATATATCACTAGTGGAAACAACCCCTTTCGTCCAGGGGGCCAGGGGGCATCTGTCCCGGTTGCACAAAAATCCGGGACAAATGCTATGCATTGGTCCCGGTTTGTGTGCCCGAGGCAGCAGAAACCACCTGGGGGCATCTGTCCCGGTTCGTGGGGAGGCATTGGTCCCGGTTTGTGGCACGAACCGGGACCAATGCCTAGCCACAGGCGACGTGGCACGCGCATGGGCATTGGTCCCGGTTCATTCCACAAACCGGGACTAATGCCCCCCTTCCCCTACATATACTGCCTCGCAGCCCTCTTCCCTCTTTTTTTTTTGGCTTGGGGGAGTGAGAGAGGTGGGTGTTAGTGTGTGTTGTGCCTCGTGGCGCGGGAGTCCTGCCGCGTGGCGCGGGAGTTGTGCCTCGTGACGCGGGAGTCCTGCTGCGTGGCGCGGGAGTCCTGCTGCGTGGCGCGGGAGTTGTGACACGTGGCGTGGGAGTTGTGACGCGCGGTATAAACTACCGCGCTTCGAGCGTCTTCTCCTCTCCACGCACCGTCGCGCCACCACCATGCCTCCGAGGAGGAACAACACCACCGGCTTCCGCGGCGTCCGAGCACGGCAGAACGGAATGTTCACCGCGCATATCCGCTGGACCGCATGCCCCTCGGCTCCTTTGTGACGGCGGCGGAGGCCGCCCGCGCCTGGGACGCGGCGGCCTAGCGCCTCAACCGCCCGCGGTCGCTGATGAACTTCAACGACTTCCACAACCTCTGGGAAGCAGAGGCCAGGGCACCGCCGCCGCAGATCATCACTGCCGCCGACCACCGCCACCTCAGGCACCACGCGTTTCAGGGCCTAGTTGACGCGAGGGACGACCGCGTGGTCCGCGAGTATTACCGGAACAATCCAGTGGAGGAGAGCGCCGACGAGGAGCTTTGGCAGACCCGCGCGGCTGAGCGGGCGGAGCGGCGCCTCGAACACCACCTCGCGTTAGATGCTCCTCAGGAGGCGAGGACGAAGGCGCTGCAAGAGCTCCGTCGGGCCGACCACGCTGGCAAAGTCTGGGCCTCCGACGATCGGAGGTGGGGGCCTATCTCGGACATACCATCAGGCACCTCCGACAACGACGAGGAGGTCACCGATGACGATGACCAGGAGGAGGTCACCGACGAGTTCCCCGACGACAATGAGGAGTAGTGTTCGTCTGTTTTCTGTTTTTAATAAAAGAATTTGTTGTATTCCGGGAAACTGTGGCGCGCTAGCGCGTCTGTTTTCTGTTTTCCGTGTGATTCTTCCTGATTGGTGGGATTCAGACGCCAGAAAGAAACACACCCCTCGTCCAACGACGCACGTTAAGGAGGGGGACATGCATTTCGATAGATAAAAAGGCACAGTACACATAATGGCAAGAGTGCATCGATCTACTAGTCATACTCCTGCCTAGGCCTATAATACTCTGACTCGTAGTCGTCGTAGTCACCGTCGTCGTCGTCACTATCGTCGGACGGTGCTCTGGACTCCCTCGGAGGATCACGACTCCAGGACTGGGCGTGAGGGTAGCGCAGGCGGGCGTTATCGCCAGCCCTGATGTAGTTCATGACGCTCTGAAGAGTCCGTCCGCCGCCCCACCACAGCCGACGACCGGCCTCGTTGAAGTTCGAAGGAGGCGGGCCGTTCTCCTCGTACCTGGCGAGCGCACTCTCACGCCGATTAATGAAGAAGGCGTCCCAAGTAGGGCGGTAGTCAGGATTCCAACTGGGATTCCTCCGCTGCTCCGGCGTGAGCTCGTGGTAGTAGTGGTTCGTGATGGCCGCCCGACGCGCCACACCTTGAGGAAGAGGAGGGACCGGCACTCCTCCGACGCTCAGCATCCAACCGTCGGGAACGCTGTAGCCGGGTGGGAAGGGGTAGTTCGAGGCGGAAAGTGCCTCCGCCTGGATGAAGGTTAGAGTGGGTACGGTAGAAGCCATGAGAGAGTGGTGAGTTTATATGTGTTTAGGCCAATGGTGTGGCAATGCATACATATATATAGTGAGAAGAAAACAGATCTCTTTAGTCCCGGCCAGTTTTACCAACCGGGACGAAATGGTTCGGGTTTCGTTAGGAAACAGATCATCCCTTTAGTCCCGGCCTGTTTTACCAACCGGGACGAAATGGTTAGGGTTTCGTTTGGACCAATCAGAAAGAATCACACGGATCGTGTGTTTCTTTCAAGCGCTTGTGAGTCGTTGGATCAGGGGTGTGTTTCTTTCGAGCTGTTATGAGCCGTTCGATCAGGGCTACGGTGTGTTTCTTTCGAGCGGTTGTGAGCCGTTGGATCAGGGTGTTTCTTAACCGTTGGATCAAAACCCTAGCACAACACTTTGTGAGCCAGAGGACCCTATATATAGCCCACCTTCATACACCGGTCAATTCATCAACCAAATACAAAACATCCAGATTCGCCAGCATACGTCATGTCGTGCATTTGGTATGCATATATGCACTCAGTAGCCACGACAGAGCTGTATGCTGGCGATGCCGATTATTGTGTTCTACACCCCCCCTTTAAGATTTGATACATCATTCAGTTCATCGACCAAATACAAATCATCCGGATTCGCCAGCATACGTCCTGCCGTGCATTTGGTATGCATATATATGCACTCAGTAGCCACGGCAGAGCTGTATGCTGGCGATACCTATTGTTGTGTTCTACATCCCCTTTAAGGTTTGATACATCATTCAGTTCATCGACCAAATACAAATCATCCGGATTCGCCATCATACGTCCTGCCGTGCATTTGGTATGCATATATTCACTCAGTAGCCACGGTAGGGCTGTATGATGGCGATACCGATTGTTTTGTTCTACATCCCCCCTTTAAGGTTTGATACATCATTCAGTTCATCGACCGAATATAAATCATCCGGATTCGCCATCATACGTCTGACCGTTCTTTTGATATGCACATATATATGCACTCTATAGCCACGGTCGGGGAGTATGATGGCGATACCGATTGTTTTGTTCTACATCCCCCTTGAAGGTTTGACAAAAGGTTTGATATATCATTCAGTTCATCGACCGAATACAAATCACCCGGATTCGCCATCATACGTCCGACCGTTCTTTTGATATGCATAAATGCACTCAATAGCCACGGTCGGGCTGTATGATGGCGATACCGATTGTTTTGTTCTACATCCCCCCTACAAATCATGCACCCGGATGCCTTATATGCGACGAAACTATGTAAATGCATGGAGTTATTATAAATTGGTCTGAAGTGCACTTATTATAAATTTAACGTACCTTAATCTGTATTTGAAACGTGTGGAGTTATTATTTGAAACATAAAGGATATAATGGTAAACAGAATAAAACAATAGAAAACATAAAGAAAAATAATGGAAAACATAAAGGAAACAATAGAAAACAAAAAAGGTAACAACAAAAAACAATATAAAGCATAAAGGAAAACAATAGAAAACATAAAGGAAACAGTAGAAAACAAAATAAAACAAGAGAAAACAAAAAGGAAACAAGAGAAAATAAAATAAAACAATAGAACACATAAAGGAAAATAATAGAAAACAAAATAAAACAAGAGAAAACAATACAAACATAAAAGAAAACGAAATAAAACACAAAGAAAACAATAGAAAACAAAAAATAATTAAAAATAGGGCATTCGTCCCGGTTTTTGCAAAAAATTAGGCAGAAAAAAAAATTAGGCATCCGTCCCAGCCAGGGAAAAAAAATTAGGCATCCGTCCCGGTTGGTAGGACCAGACCGGGACGAAAGGGGATTTCGTCCCGGTTGTTCCTACCAACCGGGACGGATGCCCGTGCCTATATACGCGTCCCCTTCCCTCCCCAAATTCATAAACGCGCACAGGGGACGAACCAACGCCGCCAGGCTGCTCAAATCCTCCGTCCCACCGCCCTCGATCCCGCCACTAGCCCGCGCGCCGCCACTCCCCGTCGCCGCACTTCTCCGTCGCGCCGCCACTCCCCGTCGCCGCACTTCTCCGTCGCGCCGCCCGCGCCGCCCCTCCGTCGCGCCACCACTAGCCCGCGCGCCGCTACTACCCGTCGCTGCACTTCTCCGTCGCGCCGCCCGCCCCGCCCCTCCGTCGGGCCGCCACTAGCCCGCACGCGCCGCCCTCGATCCCGTCCACTAGCCCGCGCGCGCGGCGCCTCCACTGCCCGCGCGCCGCCACTGCCCACGCCGGCCGCCGCCCTCCGTCGCGCGCCCGAAAGGAGGTAAGGCCTGCCTCCATCGCGCCCTAAACAGAGGGCTTTTTTTGTTTATTTTCTTTTTTACTTACTGTTTTTGTTTTTACTTTTTCATTAGTGTTAGAAATGTTAGAATCATTAGTTATGAATTATTACAAATGTTAGAAATTTTAGATTTGTTAGAATTGACTTAGGAATTTTAGTGTTAGAAAATTAGACTTAGAAAAATTTTAGTGTCAGAAAAATTTACTTAGAAAATTAGACTAAGAAAAATTTACTAAGGTATTTCACTTAAATTTTGTTAGAAAATTTCACTAAGTTAGTGTGTGAGAAAATTTCACTAAGTTAGAATAATTTCACTAAGTTAGAATTTTTACTTAGTACGGACTTGCTTTTAGTTCATATCTCTTTTTGTGTATTATCTATAAGCAATTTTGATGAAATGGATCTGGAACATATAGTTACTCTTTTTGTGTATTTTCAGAATATATAGTATGGAGCCAAGACACGAAGATGCGGAAAACTTGCTCGAGGGTTTCATCCGCGGGGCCGACGGAGAGACCGATGTGAGCCAGTGGATGACAACTCCGGTGAGGGAGATCCGGAGCTCACCCGGGGAGACGTCTCTGCTGAGGGAGAAGTTGACGGCTCCGGTGAGGGAGAAGACGATGACTCCAGTGAGGGAGAAGCCGACGTCTCCGATAAGGGAGCAGCCGACGGCTCTGGTGGAGCCGTACAAATTACAAACACCGGCTCCGAGGTGCATATATAGATATGTTAATTAATGAAGCATCCGTTGTCTATATACATGTATTAACAGTCTTTATATTTTTAGCCATCCGGTTCAAGCATATCAACCGGAAAAAAGACTAAACGAGGCGCAACAAAGAAGCTGAAAGATACAGAAAGATATAGGATCGACACGAACGCAGCCGACGGCGCACCCGAGCTTCCCGCTAATGTTGCCCAAAAATTTGTGAAGCAATACGGAGTGCTAGTTAGGATCACATCTCGATCACTGTTCATGAGTGGAATCAGCCAAAAGATCCGCGGAGGCAAGGAATTTCATATGTCTGTAAAATAGCCAAAGATCATCTTTTCTCGAAGATCTTGTCTAATTTCAACTTACCCTTGATGGAGGTGGACGAGAATGAGGCGGATGTGAATGAGGCCGATGTTACTAGAATGAAAATTGAGATACGGGAAAAGGTCAAGGCGTGGACCCTGAAAAAGATGGCCGAGCAATTCAAAAACTGGAAGAAAAGATTGAACCTTGACTATGTTAAGAAGGGCAAGACTCCAGATTTCACTCAAGGGTATGAGAAAATAAAACCCTTATGGGAAGATTTTGTGAAGTACAAGCTGTCAGAGAATGAACAGGAATGGACAAAAACAAATGAGAAAAATGCCGCCAAAAAGGTATATCACCATGTTATGGGGCAAGCTGGCTACAAGGGTTCCAGTCCCAAGTGGGAGAAATGGGAGAACGACCTGCTTCAGCTGGGGATCACTCCCGAGCCGTTCTTGTGGGTCGAGCGGACAGGGTCATGGTTCTACGGGCATGGGGGCACGTTGGACGCCGAAGGAAATGCAATATATAACCTAAGGTATAAAGAGAATCCTCTACCCATAGAAAGTCTGAGAACCGCAATAAATGACGTTAAAGAGGGGAAGTTCGTGCTAGATAGAGAGAACGACGAGCTCACACGCGCCCTCGGGAATAAGGAACACGTAGGGCGTACACGAGGCATAAAAGGCAATCCTCTGTGGAGTACTGGGTTCGACGACACCAAAAAGAGATACCCCGATAGAAACCGTCAACGGAAAAAGGACGCGGAGGCAGCTGAAGCAGAGATTCAGGCAAACTGGAGGCGTCAACTTGAAGATCAGATAAAGCTGACACAGGATGTAGCAAAGAAGCAGCAGGACCAAATTAACACATTTAGCTAGCAGATAGTGTCTACCGGCGTACCACACATGGTAGAAGGTGAAGTCGAGGCTACCGGCGCCGCACATTCTCATCGGAAAAGCAGCGTTGCGTCCACGCAGCTACCGGGTGATGATGCACCGCCGATGATTCACCCGGTGGATGATATCACGGAGATGATAACCTGTGAGCTCCACGTGAAGGTCGTCAATATAACCATCAATGCGGCGGCCGGGTATGTCTTACCATAGTCTTCCGGTTCCATGGGGCTACACTGTTGTTGGGGTCGATGAAGTTGTCAACGGATTCGAGCGGGTAAAGCTTGATTTCCCTGAAGGTGAAGACGAAGAGTAGACTGAACTCAGAGAAGCCAAGAAATTAACCGTTCTATGGCTAAAGGAATGCATTGTACTCCCAAATCAGACGACAAGGGCATCGAATCCTCGCCATTCTCCAGCGCAATAGTCTCCAGCGCGGTCGTTTTCGCCATGCATGCCGTCTCCAGCGCGGTCGCCTACGCCGTGCACGTCTCCACCGCGGTCGCCTACGCCGTCGCGTCAGCCTTCTCCACCGCGGTTGCCTACGCCGCCGCGTCAGCCTTCTCCGCCCACTAAGTTTCTGCGGAAAAGTAATAGATCACCCAAACGTCAACGATCACCCCTCCCGAAGGTACGAAAGGAGGTACCCAAGTTACCTTACGACTATACTCCTGAGGAAAACCAGAAAATCGCAAGGGACGAATATGAGGCGTGGAAATCGAAGCGGAAGGAGAAGAAAAAGGAAGATTTCCCCGAGACCGAAGAAGATATAGAACGAGCATGGAAAATGGTGAAGACTCTTCATCAACCCGAGCCGAGTCTGGCATCTGACTATAACCGCTCTATTCTGAAGTCACACCAGGAAATGGTGCGGTCGACGAAGAGTAGTAGCGCAAGCGGGAAAAGTGGGAAATCAGTTGCCCAGCTCGGAGAGCAGAAAAAACAATCCATGTCCCCGCTCAAAGTGATTTCCAATACCTAGGTGGGGCCGAGCACTAATATTGTTGACGAGAAAATTGATCCGGAGTTTATAACACTGTACGCAGACAGGGCAGCTGCTGCGGGTTTGTCCATTGTTGAGTATATGCAAACAGTAGACTAGTTCCCCGAAGCTGAATGTGTGTACAAATACCAGTACGGGAAGCCTCTCGTCAAACCCGAGGAGATAAAGGATCTACCAACGAAAATGCGAAGAGTGCATAGTTGGTATAGGGAAGCCGCTGTGAGGACTGGATATGTCTCCGCGTTAAGGACGAGCACTACGGGTATGGAGATGGATTGGTTATTATTCAATTTGAAGAATTGTTTCAGTTATTCCAGCAGCAGACCCTCGACAAATCTGTCGTTAGTGCCTATTGTCTGTAATTATTTATTTCTCTAACTCACCTTGTTCATTGCATATTCATATATATATATATAGTACACTCATATATTATAATTTCAGAATGAAGATTCTCGAATGCAAAAGAGGTGGAATCTATGATATTGGGTTCATTGATCCACATTTTGTTAATGCAAAGACTCTTGAGCTATCTTCCAAGGATACAGAAAATAATATTCTGAGGGCAATAATGTTTCACCAACACTGACGGGAAATACTATTTCCTTACAACTTCGAGTTAGTGTTACTGTGTTGTACACATTCTGTTTTCCTTACTCGATGTTCACTGTATAATTGATGAGTTCTGCGTGCGCAGCTTCCACTATATTATGCTAATCTTCCAAGTTGACAAAGGAAAAGTAATGGTAATGGACTCAAAACGTAAACCCCTAGCGATGTGGGCGTACATGCAGGAAATGATCCAGCGGTAATTTCAATCTTTATTAATTTCAGTCTTTATATATGGCACTATATCGACTACTTTGTTTCGTTTTCATATATCAAGTAATTACGAACTCTTTTTATTCTTTTTTTTCTTGGGTAGCGTTTGGAAGAGGTTCACAAAAAAGTCTCCCGGTGAATGGAAATCAAAGCTTACATTTGATGTTGTGCAAGTAAGTACTATCTAGATCCGCGCGCATCTCCTTTATTCTAGTGTCGATACCATTATCATGGCTGGTTGATTATTATTGTGATTGAAACCATTTCTCGTAAAGTTCTTGCAACAAGGAGACGGAAATCACTTGTGTGGATACTACGTTTGTGAGTTCATTCGTCAGACGACATGTCCCAAGGGCAGAAATTTACAACAGCTACATGTACATTAGTCGTCAATTCTTCTTATTACCATCTATTTTAGTTACTTACTTTCATTAATATATATTTGACCACTCTTCTTTATGTTAGATCGAACGGCTCCGGGACGGTCTTCTACCAAGGGACCGCATACGAGCAATTCAGGAGGAAATTGCGGGCTTCTTAGATGCAGAGGTCCTAAATGTAAATGGAGAGTCCTATAGCCCCAGTTGGAACTGAATTCGATTTTGTAGTTCATTCCATCGGTCATGTAATATGCTCGATATACTTTGCTTCTGTAATATAAGTGTTCCTTCTTTTGCTATATATATGTATTACGTATTCACTCGTGGGATCCGGGAGCTCCGGGGAGGGGCCACCGAGGCTCCTCTCTTCTCGTGGGATTCAGGAGGTCCGGGGAAGGGCCACCGGGATAATCTCTTCTCCTGGGATCCGGGGAGGGGCCTGTTATGGCCAGTATCCGTATGCAAGGAGGAAGCCCACTAGTGGGCCTAATTAGGGGCTTAGCCCATTATCTTTCATTATATAAGAGTTGTAATAGGGTTTTCAGAATCAAGCAATAATCAGGGTTTATTATTGCCGACTCCTCAAGGAGTCGGTCTCCAACCCTAGACGACACCTAGCTTCTGCCGCCTCCTCCTTCCCCTCGCAATCACGGCGCCGACACGCCGTCAGCGACGCCAAGCTCTCGCCCATCCTCCCTTCCACCCCTACAACCTACGTCCCCATCCCGGTAGACTAGCTGACTCTACCAATTTGGTATCAGATTCCTCGGTTGCGATGTCTTCGGGACTGTCCACCGCCTCCGCCGCGATCGCCTCGTCGGGCGCGCCCACCACCATGGCGCCGCCGCCGGCGTCTGCGACCCCGGCCGCGCCGGCTCGGGAGCCCGCCCCCATCCTCTCGAACCAGGAGCTCTCCACGCGCCTCTGCGACCTGACCGAGTCGGTCTCCGACATCAAGCACGCCATCGCCGTGCTCCTCCAGCGGACGGAGCCACCGCCGGTTTCCGCTCCGCAGAAGCAGGGGGTTCCGATCACCGTGCTCAAGTTTCCGCCGTCGCCGTCTCTGCTGCCGTCGTGGGCCACCGCGCCCACGTTCGACCCCGGCCAGCCATCCGCGCCATCTACCGCGTCGCCATCCGCGGGGCTGCTGCCGTCATACGGGGCCGCTGCTCGCGAGGGTTTCCCGGGGTACGCCGAGGCGTACTCGTCTTTCACCCCGCCGTCCATCCCCGCCGCGCCGGATCGCCACGAGGGCGCCTTCGCGGCCGCCCACCACGGCCAACAGCCGCCCACCTACTCGCCCCCCGCCGCGATGGGTCGTCACGAGGGAGACTTCCCCGTCGCCCCGCACAGCCAGCAGCCGCCCCGCTTCACCAAGCTGGACTTCGCCACCTACGATGGCACCGTCGACCCCCTGAACTAGCTCAACTAGTGCGACCAGTTTTTCAGGGGGCAGCGGACCCTCGCGTCCGATCGCACGAGGATCGCCTCCTACCACCTCCGCGGCACCGCCCAGACGTGGTACTACGCCCTTGAGCAGGACGAGGGTGGGATGCCTCCGTGGGAGCGCTTCCGCGACCTTTGCCTCCTCCGGTTCGGGCCTCCGATACGCAGGAGCCGACTGGCCGAGCTTGGTCGCCTTCCCTTCACCTCCTCGATGCAGGACTTTGCCGATCGCTTCCAGACATTGGCGTGCCATGCGCCTGGCGTCACGGCTCGCCAGCGCGCCGAGCTCTTCGTCGGTAGCCTGCCGGACCACATTCGCGTCGACGTGGAGATGTGGGATCCTCAGGACCTGCAGTCGGCCATGTACTACGCCCGCGCCTTCGAGCAGCGCGCGCGGGCCATGCAGCAGGCCTTTCCAGCCAGCGACGTTCGGCCGCCCGTCCGCCCCCACCGACACCAGCAGGCCAGGCGCCCACAGCCTTGACTCATGTGGGGCACATCGATCCAGCCGCGACGCGGCTGTTCCGTCGGCTGACCACGGCCGAATAGCTCAAGCGCCGTCGTAAAGGGTTGTGCTTCAACTGCGACGAGCCCTACGTACCGGGCCACGTTTTCCCACACCTGTTCTACTTGGAGACCGTAGACGACGTGGCGGCTAATGTCGTCACCGCTGGGCCGGCCGATGCGGCTATCTCCAAGGCCGACGTCGTTCCGGGATGAGTTCCGCCAACACTTTCCAGATGTTCAGCTCGAGGACGAGCTGTTTGCGGAGGCGGGGAGAGATGTTATGGCCAGTATCCGTATGCAAGGACGAAGCCCACTAGTGGGCCTAATTACGGGCTTAGCCCATTATCTTTCATTATATAAGAGTTGTAATACGGTTTTCAGAATCAAGCAATAATCAGGGTTTATTATTGTCGACTCCTCAAGGAGTCGGTCTCCAACCCTAGCCGCCACCTAGCTTCTGCCGCCTCCTCTCGCAATCACGGTGCCGACACGCCGTCGGCGACGCCAAGCTCTCGCCCATCCTCCCTTCCACCCCTACAACCTACGTCCCCGTCCCGGTAGACTAGCTGACTCTACCAGGGCCACCGGGAGGTCTGGGGATCGCAAAACATAAAAAGGAAAATAATAAACACAAAACATAAAAAATCTGCCGCAGCAGAAGGGGCATGCATCCTGGTTCGTGTTAAGAACCGGGACTAATAGCCCTGGCCAGGTTCGCCACGTGGTACGCCCCATTTGTCCCGGGTCCTGGCACAACCGGGACCAATGGGGGAGGGGCATTCGTCCCGGCTGGCCCATCCCGGTTGCACAATCGGGACAAATGGGCCTTACCAGCCGGGACTAGTGCCCCTGTTTCCACTAGTGTATAGCGACCGATGGATCGGCAATTATATATATAGAGATCGAGATGCCCTATTTTATATATATATGGGAAACGATCAATTACATATAGAGATAGGGGCGCCCTAGAGGTAGCATGCTATGGATATTGCTCCTACTCCTCCTCCGGCGGCGCGGTATCGCGGAGGGAGTGCATGTCGTCCGCGGTCGGGAAGATGTGCTCAAAGTTGGTGTAGATATTGAAGCCCGTGAATGAGATGAACTAGCACCCACATTAGAACGCCTGGCCGAGGAGGTCGAAGGGGTTGGTGAAGTGGGCAACAAGGCCAATCACCAAGCCTGCATTATTGCCGTAGAACTCCTCGATCCGAAACATGACCGATGGTCCGCGAGGCAAATGGGCGAAGCCGGCCCCGAGGAAGAATGTCACCAAGTCCCGAGGAGACCTCCTCCTTGAAAAGGCCCACACCCAGAGCCGGTTCTCAACACGTACCCCGGCGGGGTACTGCCACTCCGGTACGGTGGGAGGCCGGCGGAACGTTGTTCCATTGAACTGCATCGCGTCTACTCGTTTTTGGCTGCCGATCCGTGGGGGTTTTGATGGGTGGAGGTAGACGGGCGAGGAGCCCCTTATATATTCGTGGTGCAAGCTAATGGTAGTTAATGGACCGTGATTTGCATCGAGGGGCTATGAGAACATATCGATGGGCCGCAAGAATGTACATAGTTAGACATTGTTGTATTCGGCGCTATTCATATGATATTCCACGCTCGTTGACCCGCCTTTGAAGCCAACACGAATCCACGATCCAAACCGTTTATGCAAAACGATCGAACGACACGGAATGGGGCAATGTCTCTCTGAATGGTGACCAGCCAATTAGGTCGCAGAGATATCGAGCACGCGGATCGGTCTTTGAAGCCACGACCCACACCGTTTACGCAAAAGATCGAACGACACAGAATGGGGGCAATGTCTCTCTGGATGGTCCAACTTTATATGGAACTCCGAGTAGATATCAAATTACTTTCACAATACTTAGGAATATTAAAACTTGGCAGAAATCGTTTTTTCTTGACTTGGCATCATAATATGGGTGCCTAAGCTTAAGTTACATCGTACGAGCCAAGGAACAAACTAACCCTTTAACTCCGGAGTAAACCAAAGCAATTTTTTTTTCGAAAATTAGTCATTTCCAGCTCATATTTTGAACATGCATTCTATGGTCCTCGGGAATAAACAATGTGAATTTAAAACATATTTCCGCATTAAAAACATTATTCTATTTTTTATTAAGTGATAATTAAATAATATGTGAGAATAAAATATTTTCTCTCAAAAATCTCATACTTCGAATGCACCCTTTACTCGAAGAGTACATGTCAAGGATTTTTTTTGCCACATTTAAACAAGGTCGAAAAACAAGCTTGCTTAGAAATAGATTGTTTACCCGAACTTTCGAGCTCTTCTCTATACCATATTTTTTACGTAATAACAGAAATAGCTCGGATTGATAACGTAACGTGCATAATAGTACATAAGTCATTATAGAAGTCAGATACCAAAAGAACCGATATAAATTTGAATTTTGGCTCAAATTTGAATTTAAATTAATAAAGCAAGATTCAGATACGCGTACCAATACGCATCCTAGTAAAGAGCATTACTTCATACGAGTTTTTACAGTTCAAATTAAAAAAAATAGCATTTACATCATACAAACTTTTTACTTCTTCTTAGAGCTCCATTTCTTCCTTGTCGTCCTATCGTTGCTTTTTTAGAATCTACACCGTAAATTTTCATTCATGCTCTTTACATCATACGAGAGTTTTTACAGTTCAAATTAAAAAAATAGCATTTACATCATACAGACTTTTTACTTCTTCTTCGAGCTCCATTTCTTCCTTGTCGTCCTATCGTTGTTTTTTTTAGAATCTACACCGTAAATTTTCATTATGCTCTCGGGTTTCTTCGCGTCATTATCACTAGGACGGCCCACAACACATCTTAGAGCTTCAGTTTGCACCTCAACAACTGTAATATGTTCAGGTGACATCTCAACAGCAGAAGTAACTTTAGTTTGCACTTCAGGAGCTGGAAAAGGTTCAGGTTGCACCTCAACATCATAAATAACTTTAGTTTGCACTTCAGCAGCTGGAATAGGTTCAGGTTGCACCTCAACAGCAGAAATAGCTAAATTTTGCACCTCAGCGGAAACATCTAGAATAGGTTCAGGTAGAAACTCTAGAGAAGAAATAACTTTAGTTTGCACCTCATCAGCTGGGGTAGGTTCAGATTGCACCACAACAATCAAAAGTTTCTCATTTTCACAAATAAACGAGATCTGCGCACTTCTCTTTTTTCTACTGCCATTGAGTCTTACCTTTTTTGTTGGCCAGCAATCCTCAACAACAAGGGGCTGCGAGTATCTTTGTACTGCACGCTTCCTTCTGAAAAGCAAAGGCAAAAAATCTTGTCATTTCGTTAGTAAGTTAAACAAGCAACCAAATAAAAAACATCAAATATATGAACATACTTTGGCCTTTTAGGAGTGTGACGACACTTCGTAGATCCAACTCGGTGTCCTAGCTCCTCGCACAATTTGCATCGATTTTGGTTACCTTTTTTACCTTTTAGGCTTTGCATCTTTCTTTACTTTCTTACTACTATCACCTTTCTCAAACCATGCCTTGAATCTACTCTATTTTGGCCGGCCAGCCTTTCTCTTAGTTACTGAAGGACACGTCGCAAATTTAATTTCCACTTCAGGCCATTGAGACTGACCGGTAGGTGCTGGAATTGGAGTTGCATACGCTGCCTTGAATTTTTGTACTGAGGATTATTCATGCAAATATGGGTGCATGTTTAGCTTCGGCTTAGACGCCAAGTAATATCCATGCAAATATGGGTACATAGTTGTCGGACCCCGGACCCCGAGATATACAAACTGTCATGTGCTCCTAGCAGTGGACCCACAAGGGCTTCAGGGTTACCAGCCCCGGCCGCAACAAACAACGGCAGGCAGACCGGATTCATCGGCACGTAGTCCGGATCCCCGGTCTACTACTCCTTGTGTCCATGCTAGTCATAACCAGATATGTATACCCAAGCATCCACGAGTCGGATGAAACTGAAGGAACGGGACCAGAGTTATACAGAGATGCTATGTGTCCAGAAAGTGCAACAACAATCGAGGGTTACTGGGGTTACCTCGCCCCAGGCCGGATATCTCCGGCAGGCGGGCTCGGTCATGGATCATCGGCTCCACAACCCCTCGACTGCGACAACTATGCAGGCATAGCCAAAACTGTATAACAACGGGCTCGAGACCAACAATCGATCAAAGCAGTACTCTAGACATGAAAGTTGTATTAAACAAGGCATACTAGAGTAGCTTACACAAAGAGGTTACAAGACCAACATAGGTCCAGCAACCCAACATTACAACAAGCAGCGAAAGCAAATATGTTGCTATACAACAAGAGCAAAAGGACTAAGAGTCCGAAACATAAGCAACGTAGCCAAACCCATACGACAGATACCAGACTGCTGCCTGGGAACTCCTAACTACTCGTCGACGTCGAGGTAGAACCCCTCTTCAGCTGCATCACCGAAGTCTGAAACAAAACAACAACGAGGCAAGGTTGAGTACAAAAGGTACTCAGCAAGACTTGGCTTTTAAGGTTCTTTGCATAAAGCCAACTTTGTTTTCCGAAGTTGAGGAAGAAAAGCACGTGTAATAGAGCATTTATAAAATAGAGGAGGAATCTACTCAACTACTGAGATCATTATGTTCTTTAGTCCACCAAGTACTTTCTCAACCCCAGACTACCTTATGCTACAAGAATCACCCCTCTCGACGTAGTCGAGGAGGCATCCTTCAATCATTGCCAGCAAGTTTTAGTCATTCCGTTAGAGTTGTCTATGATCACAGAATCCGTTGCCAAGTCGTCCATAACCGTGGACACGGGTTTCCGAAAGATTTATCCCTGCAGGGGGTACACTTTACCCACACGTATCAACCGACTCTTAACGCCACGCGGTAACGCTCCTCTCTAAGAGCGCGGCAGAGTGTGGTCGACCACGGCCTTTACCTTGCTTAGCCCTATCCATGAGTCAACCCAAACAGGGCCACCCCGTCAACAGGGAGTTGGCCACCTCCTGACGGCACCTGTTCTGTGAGTCGGGACAAGATCCGTGTACGTCCATCACTGGTCCCGGTCACGTCCTAGTTTTCTCCAAAACGTTTTATGACACACCCGCAAATGGAAACTTCAATCTACGTGACCCATGGAAGTGACTAGACAAGTTAGTTAGCCGAGCGCGGTCTGTTAGGCCCCGCGTGTGGCTGTACATTCAGTCTTGGCTTCGAAGGCGAGAACTCGCACCTAGGGGCATGAATGAGACAAACACCACAACCCACAGTGGCCTCAACATCCATGCCATGTTAATCATGTTAATCAACCATAACAAAGCATAAACACCTTTCATACTAGGTTCACGCATTATCGGCATTTCATCAACCGGATGAAGCAGATCATAAGACTAAGCATGTCTAAGCATTGAACACACAAGGCTCTACGTTACTCAAACAAACCTAGTCATACTAGGAGGGTAAACAGGTATGAAGGTGACATGTGAGGGGAGGGGTCATGCAGTGGATAGGTTACTCTAACCGACTCAAAACCAAGTTGAACCGAATGCATGAGTAAGAGGTTGAAAGACTCAAAACATGGGTGAAGCCATGAAGTTGTGCTTGCCTTGCTCGTCGAAAGTAGTGCTTGGGTTGTCGTAGAACGCCGGGTCGACCTCCGGATCTCGGTCTACCGATAACGAACAACACCGGAAAGAAGGCAAATAATCAATACTTGACGACAGTGCAATGCACAATATGTATGCATGAGTAAAACAATGCAATTGAAATGAAGCTTAAGGGATAGAGCAGGAAGCTAGGGTTTCGTGCCGTGAACGACGAACACCGGAGGGGGAGAAAACCCTAAACTGGAGATTTGACCAAGCTAACATGCTCAAATGACTTTGTAAACCTCATAGTTGGATTGCATTTGTTTCACTGATCAAAATGGTATATTACACTTAATTTTCTATTTTTGTTGAATAAAAACTTTATTTTCAGTATTTAAATGAATTAAAAGTTAACTACAAAAGTGACCTCATTTTAAACTTAGTTGAACATGTATGAAAATGGTATAGATAAATAGCTCTCATTTTTGTGAACACATACATATTTTTTTCATAATTTTTGGAGCTGTGAAATAAAAGTTATTAATTTTCAAAAAATCAACTATTTTCTGTTTTCTATTTTCCTCTGCGGGCCCACTGTTCAGTTCAAAAGAGGACAAAATCTGCCACTTGGCACGCCACGTGGGCAGGTGATGTCACGGTGACGTCACCGTGACCTCACGGTGGTGGCCGGCCGGTGGCAGAGGAGCTCGCCGGCGGCGCTTCCCTGCGTCCCGGGATGAGCGAGTGGGCTCATCGGGGAGGCCTCGACGAGGCGGTCCAGGAGGTGGTGGCGCCGCCCACTTTTGGTCGCCGGAGTGGCGGCGCCATGACCAAACACGGTGGCCGGCGGCGGTTCCACGGCGAGGAGAAGGAAATAAAGGGCCAGGAGCTAGGGGAGGGCACCGGGAGGTCTAGAGGCTCACCACGAGCTCGATGATGCTCTCGGAGAGGCCGGAGGAGGTCGGGGCAGCCGGAATTTGACGACGGCGAGCGGCGGCCGGACGCGGGGGAGATGAGGATGGCGGCGGTGATTTAGGCCATCCCGGCCCGATTCCGGTTGCGAGGAGGAGCGGTGGAGGATGGTGACGGCGATGAGAAGCTCAACGGGGCGCGGAGGGGCTCCAAACACCGGCGGCGAAGAAGTCCGGTGAGGCTAGGGTTTCGGTGAGAGAGAGACAGAGGATGGGAGGCGAGAGAGGGGGGGTTTCTGCGAGGTGCTCTCGATTCAGACGGCACCGAGGAGACCTCATCCTCTCCTCCACGTCGACAGGGAGAGGAAGCAGGAGGTGGCGCGCGGCGGCGGCTGCCCTCCTGTCCGGCGACAGGAGGAAGACGACAGGATTTTTTCGAAAAAACCCCCTGGAGAGAAAATTAGAATTGCAAAGAAGCCCCTGGAAATTTTAAAACAGATCCAAAACAGAGATTTGAGGGCCTTTTTGTGAACCAAAAATTGCACAAAAATAGTCATTGGAAAGCTCTTCGAATTTGCCACCTTTCTAGCATAAAGTTGGTTCCATTTGAAAAACTTTGTAGAACAATTTTATTTGAAACAAGTTTAGGTGATTTTCTGGTAATTCTCTGATTAAACTTTAAAAGCAAAATTTTGGTTCATATTTCATGCATGCATGCCATGTACACAACACCTCTCTTTATTACACAAAAAGTAGGGCTGTTACAAGTCTACCCCCCTTACAAGAATCTCGTCCCGAGATTCCTAGGTTTTAGAAAAGAAGTCGGGGTACTTAGATCGCAAACGATCTTCTCGTTCCCAGGTTGCTTCGTTCTCGGAATGATGCGACCACTGAACTTTGAGGAACTTGATAGTCTGACTACGAGTTCTTCGTTCGGCCTCATCGAGGATACGGACAGGAACCTCCTTGTAAGAGAGGTCATCCTTGAGCTTGATGGTTTCGTGGTCCACACCACGAACAGGATCTTTGAAGCAACGTTTGAGTTGCGAGACATGGAATACATCATGGACATCCGGGAATCCTGGAGGCAACTGCAGTTGATAAGAAACTTGACCTCGTTTTCCAATGATAGGGAAAGGACCGATATAACGAGGAGCCAGTTTGCCTTTGATTCCGAACCGTTTTCCATCTTTCAGAGGTGTGACTCGAAGATAAGCTTTCTCGCCAATTTCATAATGAACATCTTGGTGATGACGATCATAATAGCTTTTCTGGCGAGATTGAGCTGTTTTCAGTCGTTCACGAATGACACGAACGATTTCTTCCGCTTCCTTGATTACATCCGGACTAAAGAACGATCTTTCACCGGTTTCAGACCAATTCAGCGGAGTTCGGCATTTGCGGCCGTAAAGAACTTCAAAAGGAGCCTTGCCCAAGCTAGATTGATAACTGTTATTATAAGTGAACTCGGCAAATGGAAGAAACTTCTCCCAATCCTTCCCGAACGATATAACACAAGCTCGGAGCATGTCCTCAAGAATCTGGTTAACTCTCTCAGTTTGACCACCGTTTTGTGGATGGAAAGCAGTGCTGAAGGATAGACGGGTTCCCATAGCTTGCTGGAAACTTGCCCAGAATTTTGAGGTGAACAGACTTCCACGATCAGAGATGATCCTCTTTGGAACACCGTGAAGGCTGACTATTCTGGATACATACAGATCCGCCAGCTGGATAGCGGTGATATCTTCTCGGATAGGAAGGAAGTGAGCAACCTTGGACAAGCGGTCAACCACCACCCAGATAGCATTATGGCCTTTCTTTGTCTTGGGAAGACCGGTGATGAAATCCATACCCACTTCATCCCACTTCCATTCAGGAATAGGCAGAGGTTGAAGAACTCCGGCTGGTCTTTGATGTTCTGCCTTCACACGACGACATACGTCGCATTCAGCAACATACTGAGCGATTTCTCGCTTCATCCGGGTCCACCAGAATTTCGGACGAAGATCCTGATACATCTTGGTGCTACCAGGATGAATAGAAAGAGGTGTGTCATGAGCCTCTTGGAGTATTAGATTTCTCAGATTTCGGTTCTTGGGTACAACCAGACGGTTTTTGAAGTAGACAATGCCTTGATCATCAACAGAGAAAACTTAGCAGCCCCGCTAGCGATGTTCTTCTTAAACTTAGCAATGCCTAAGTTGTTCTTCTGAACATCTTTTATTTGATCTTCGAGAGAAGGTTTTATTTCCAAATTGGCCAGATATCCGGAAGGAACAACTTCAAGGTTCAGCTTGGAGAACTCCTCATGAAGAGAAGGCTGGGATTGCTGTATCATCAAATTATTGCAATAAGATTTCCGGCTTAGCGCGTCAGCAACGACATTTGCTTTGCCGGGTTGGTAGTTGAGACCCAAGTCAAAGTCCTTGATTACCTCCAACCATCTTCTCTGTCTGAGATTCAGATCCGGTTGGGTGAACAGATATTTCAGACTCTGATGATCTGAGTATAGCTCACATCGGTTGCCAAGAAGATAATGACGCCATTGCTTAAGGGCATGGACCACGGCTGCTAGCTCAAGATCATGGGTTGGATAGTTGTGCTCATGTGGTTTCAGTTGACGAGAACCATAAGCCACTACATGACCTTCTTGCATTAACACACAACCGAGTCCTTGTTGAGAGGCATCACAGAAGATGACAAAGTCTTTGCTCGTATCAGGAAGAACAAGCACATGAGCGGTAGTCAGTTTGGTTTTCAGAGTTTGGAAACTTTCCTCTGCTTTTTCTGACCACTCGAACTTTTTGCCTTTTTTAAGAAGTTCAGTCATAGGTTTGGCAATTTTGGAGAAGTTCTCGATGAAACGACGGTAATAACCTGCCAGTCCGAGAAAACTCCGAACATCCTTGACTGATTTAGGTGTTTCCCAGTCCAGAATAGTTTGGATCTTGTCTGGAATAACGGCAACACCTTCGGCAGACACCACGTGTCCGAGATAGATGAGTTCTTTCAACCAGAACTCACACTTGGAGAACTTGGCATATAGCTTGTGCTCACGGAGTTTGGATAACACCAAACGCAGGTGTTCAGAATGATCATCTTCGGTTTTGGAATAGACCAAGATGTCGTCGATGTAGACCACGACGAACTTATCAAGATACTCCATGAATACCGAGTTCATAAGCCTCATGAAGGTAGCTGGAGCATTAGTAAGACCGAAAGACATGACGGTGTATTCGTAAAGACCATAACGAGTAGTGAACGCCGTTTTAGGAATGTCCTCCTTTCTGATCTTTATTTGATGGTATCCTGATCGCAGGTCCATCTTGGAAAAGACAGTTGCACCAGCTAATTGATCAAAGAGGTCATTGATTCTTGGAAGAGGGTACTTGTTTTTTATGGTCACTGCATTCAGCGGCCGATAATCAACAACCAGACGTGGAACATTGGTATCCCGCTTCTTAACAAAGATAGTGGGACAACCCCATGAAGATGTGCTAGGTTGAATGAAACCCTTTTCTTCTAACTCCTCAATTTGGCGTTTCAATTCAACCAACTCCTCTGGGGCCATACGGTAAGGTCTTTTTGACATAGGAGCGGTACCAGGGACTAACTCAATGACAAACTCCACACTTCGATCAGGTGGCATGCCAGGTAACTCTTCAGGAAACACATCAGGGAAATCACTGACTACAGGTAACTCATGAATTTCAGGAGGGTAATCACCTTGCATGAAGTACAGCTGCAGTTCAGGAGAAAGTCGTGTGCGTGCTGAAGGAGGAATGGTGAACTCAGACCAATAGTCGATGATGGCACCGGAAGGATGTTTCAAGGTGAGGCATTTTGTTGCACAATCCAAAACAGCTCCATATTTAGCAAGCCAATCCATGCCCAGTATGACATCAAGGTCAGTGGATTTTAGGGCAATGAAGGTTGCAGGGAATTGTAAGGATCCCACCTCAACCATGAGCTCTGGCGTAACCATGGTGGTTTGCCAGTTGCAACCAGGGGAGTTTACCATTAACGGTTTTTGCAACTTTTCGAAAGGTATCCCATGCATTTTAGCAAACCCTTCTGACATGAATGTATGCGATGCTCCAGAATCAAATAAGGCTAAAGCCGAAATTGAGTTGACACGAATCGTACCCAGTAAGACGCTTGGATCGTCCTGAGCATCTTCGGCAGTTACATAGTTCAGACGACCACGTCCAGCACCAGCAGGCTTTGCCATTTTCTTAGAAGGAGGAGGAGGAGGTGCACGTCCAGCATGATTCTGAGGGCACTCCCTCGAGAAGTGACCAGACTGGCCACAGCGATAGCACACATTGCTGGGAGGAGCGGCAACTGGAGGACGAGAACCTTGTCCACCACCGTAGGTTGATGTAGCAGGTGGGGCAGGTGGACGAGGAGCATATCCAGATGGCCTTGGCTGGAACGGAGCCCTGGGAACAGCGCTGTATGGAATGAACACACGGCGCTTCCTCTTCTGACCAGAGGGTGAAGCACGGGAATCTCCAGCACTCTTCTTGATAGCAGTATCCATCTCCTTTTTGCCACGTTCAAGAGTGATGGCCTGGTTGTAAAGTTCCTGGAAGCTCTGGAACTTGAAGGGCAGCATCTCATAACGAACAGTTGGGTTCAGGCCCTTACGGAACTGATCCTGCTTGTCCTCGTCATTAGTGACATCACGAGGAGCATAGCGAGCCAGACGAGTGAACACACGACCATAGGCCTCAATACCCATACTGCCCTGAGTGAGATCAAGGAACTCCTTTCTTTTACCATCCATAACTGCCTTCGGGATATAAGCCTCACGGAAAGCAGTACGGAACTCTGCCCAAGTGACCTCATGATCGGGCGCCTGCAACGCCAGAAAACCTTCCCACCAAGCACCAGCAGCACCTTCAAGCTTATAGGTGGCGAAGTTCACGCGGTCACGTTCCTGGACACGGAGAGCAATGAACTTGCGCTCCATTGTGCGAAGCCAGTCATCGGCATCGAGAGGCTCAGTGGAGTCAGCAAAGTAAGGTGGCTGAGCCTTGAGGAAGTCCACGAGAGTAACGCCGGCAGCACGGCGTTCAGTGTTCTGGGCCACACGCTCCAGAAGTTGTTCGTTCCTCAGGCAGTTAGTCTCAATGCTTTGCAGCACCTGCGCCATTGTGGGTGGCGGCGGGGGTGTTGGCTCAGGGGGAGGGTTGTTACGGCCACGAGTACCACCCGACATCCTGAGTAAAAGGAAGAAGAATCATGAATAACACATCCATGGAAAGGATACAATGGATCGACATGTAATAATTCCAACGGAACAACAAGATACATGCCAAAATGTAGTGGAACAGAATGAATGAACATGAAGTGTATCATTTCATCAACATGGAGACAACATATTACAACATTTATTGAAACCAGTCGAAGTACAAACCATACATAGTGGCGGTACAAGCTCACAAGCTTAAGTACATACAACACTGAAAGAAAGTACGGTAGATACACATCACCGAAGTTCTGCTCCTATACATTATTTTTCTACAACTTCGGGTTTCGAGTACATGAAAACGAACATTACTCTAGCTGGAACCGACAACGGTCTCAGTATCCTCCGAAGTCGAAAGGAAGTGGAACCGGAGCACCAGGGTAGCGACGAACAGACTCGTCCTGCGGTCCGTGGAGAGACTGTGGTACACCACGCACCATGCTAGGCCTCCGGAGGCGTCCACGAGGGGGAACATCACCTCCAACATCTGGAGATGCAACCGAGGAAGGCACAAGTACAGCTGGAAGCTCTATCTCAGAGGCCTGAACAATACCACTCTCAACGAATGGCCTCACTCTGGCTGTCACAGTCCTGAGACTAGCTGCAAGGGTGTTAACTAGTGCACTAAGCTCACGCTCGCGACGAGCATAAGCAACAAGAAGATCAGCGGTGCACCTAAGTGTAAGATCTTCCTCCTGGGAGGAATCAGCAAAGGTGTGGGTATAACACCCCTCAAGAGAAGCATCTGAACCAGGGCAGTAACGAAAGGAGCTATGCTCATGATCTGGATAGTGGTAACGAAGCTCATTAAGACAGTGCCGTGCAGCATCCTGCACAGCCATCTCAATGGTGAAACCAATACCCTCAGCATAGTGCTCAGCAGGAAAGATGGTGCCATCTAGCTGTGGAAGACGGACACCACACAAGTACTGGGTCTGGTGGAAGTCACGGTACTCCTCATACACGGTGTACACAGGATACCAAGGGGCTCCTATGTTTGCACAGGCTGAGGCTAAGAGATGAGGAAAACCTGGAACTCCAAGGCATAGTGTATGTCGAACAACCTGACCAGAAGGCATCTGAAACAAAGACATTTTCAAGATGTCAAAAGGCATGGAGAAATGAGTTGAATTTGGAACTATAGCAACCTGAGACAAAGTACTCAGAAGAAAAACACCCAACGGTTTTACTCCTAACTTTTTAGACAACAACAAGGAAACAACACACAAAAACAAATGGGATACGGTGACTCAGAGTTAGAGCGATACCAGGTAAGGAGCAAAAAGAATCCTAAGAGGGTTTTCATAACTCATTTTGTCTTTTCAAAGTAGTTTTCACAAGTTCTAGACTCAACATCGACCAACGGCAAGGGTTTCCTACAGGCAGTCCGGCTCTGATACCAAGACCTGTCGGACCCCGGACCCCGAGATATACAAACTGTCATGTGCTCCTAGCAGTGGACCCACAAGGGCTTCAGGGTTGCCAGCCCCGGCCGCAACAAACAACGGCAGGCAGACCGGATTCATCGGCACGTAGTCCGGATCCCCGGTCTACTACTCCTTGTGTCCATGCTAGTCATAACCAGATATGTATACCCAAGCATCCACGAGTCGGATGAAACTGAAGGAACGGGACCAGAGTTATACAGAGATGCTATGTGTCCAGAAAGTGCAACAACAATCGAGGGTTACTGGGGTTACCTCGCCCCAGGCCGGATATCTCCGGCAGGCGGGCTCGGTCATGGATCATCGGCTCCACAACCCCTCGACTGCGACAACTATGCAGGCATAGCCAAAACTGTATAACAACGGGCTCGAGACCAACAATCGATCAAAGCAGTACTCTAGACATGAAAGTTGTATTAAACAAGGCATACTAGAGTAGCTTACACAAAGAGGTTACAAGACCAACATAGGTCCAGCAACCCAACATTACAACAAGCAGCGAAAGCAAATATGTTGCTATACAACAAGAGCAAAAGGACTAAGAGTCCGAAACATAAGCAACGTAGCCAAACCCATACTACAGATACCAGACTGCTGCCTGGGAACTCCTAACTACTCGTCGACGTCGAGGTAGAACCCCTCTTCAGCTGCATCACCGAAGTCTGAAACAAAACAACAACGAGGCAAGGTTGAGTACAAAAGGTACTCAGCAAGACTTGGCTTTTAAGGTTCTTTGCATAAAGCCAACTTTGTTTTCCAAAGTTGAGGAAGAAAAGCACGTGTAATAGAGCATTTATAAAACAGAGGAGGAATCTACTCAACTACTGAGATCATTATGTTCTTTAGTCCACCAAGTACTTTCTCAACCCCAGACTACCTTATGCTACAAGAATCACCCCTCTCGACGTAGTCGAGGAGGCATCCTTCAATCATTGCCAGCAAGTTTTAGTCATTCCGTTAGAGTTGTCTATGATCACAGAATCCGTTGCCAAGTCGTCCATAACCGTGGACACGGCTTTCCGAAAGATTTATCCCTGCAGGGGGTACACTTTACCCACACGTATCAACCGACTCTTAACGCCACGCGGTAACGCTCCTCTCTAAGAGCGCGGCAGAGTGTGGTCGACCACGGCCTTTACCTTGCTTAGCCCTATCCATGAGTCAACCCAAACAGGGCCACCCCGTCAACAGGGAGTTGGCCACCTCCTGACGGCACCTGTTCTGTGAGTCGGGACAAGATCCGTGTACGTCCATCACTGGTCCAGGTCACGTCCTAGTTTTATCCAAAACGTTTTATGACACACCCGCAAATGGAAACTTCAATCTACGTGACCCATGGAAGTGACTAGACAAGTTAGTTAGCCGAGCGCGGTCTGTTAGGCCCCGCGTGTGGCTGTACGTTCAGTCTTGGCTTCGAAGGCGAGAACTCGCACCTAGGGGCATGAACGAGACAAACACCACAACCCACAGTGGCCTCAACATCCATGCCATGTTAATCATGTTAATCAACCATAACAAAGCATAAACACCTTTCATACTAGGTTCACGCATTATCGGCATTTCATCAACCGGATGAAGCAGATCATAAGACTAAGCATGTCTAAGCATTGAACACACAAGGCTCTACGTTACTCAAACAAACCTAGTCATACTAGGAGGGTAAACAGGTATGAAGGTGACATGTGAGGGGAGGGGTCATGCAGTGGATAGGTTACTCTAACCGACTCAAAACCAAGTTGAACCGAATGCATGAGTAAGAGGTTGAAAGACTCAAAACATGGGTGAAGCCATGAGGTTGTGCTTGCCTTGCTCGTCGAAAGTAGTGCTTGGGTTGTCGTAGAACGCCGGGTTGACCTCCGGATCTCGGTCTACCGATAACGAACAACACCGGAAAGAAGGAAAATAATCAATACTTGACGACAGTGCAATGCACAATATGTATGCATGAGTAAAACAATGCAATTGAAATGAAGCTTAAGGGATAGAGCAGGAAGCTAGGGTTTCGTGCCGTGAACGACGAACACCGGAGGGGGAGAAAACCCTAAACTGGAGATTTGACCAAGCTAACATGCTCAAATGACTTTGTAAACCTCATAGTTGGATTGCATTTGTTTCACTGATCAAAATGGTATATTACACTTAATTTTCTATTTTTGTTGAATAAAAACTTTATTTTCAGTATTTAAATGAATTAAAAGTTAACTACAAAAGTGACCTCATTTTAAACTTAGTTGAACATGTATGAAAATGGTATAGATAAATAGCTCTCATTTTTCTGAACACATACATATTTTTTTCATAATTTTTGGAGCTGTGAAATAAAAGTTATTAATTTTCCAAAAATCAACTATTTTCTGTTTTCTATTTTCCTCTGCGGGCCCACTGTTCAGTTCAAAAGAGGACAAAATCTGCCACTTGGCACGCCACGTGGGCAGGTGATGTCACGGTGACGTCACCGTGACCTCACGGTGGTGGCCGGCCGGTGGCAGAGGAGCTCGCCGGCGGCGCTTCCCTGCGTCCCGGGATGAGCGAGTGGGCTCATCGGGGAGGCCTCGACGAGGCGGTCCAGGAGGTGGTGGCGCCGCCCACTTTTGGTCGCCGGAGTGGCGGCGCCATGACCAAACACGGTGGCCGGCGGCGGTTCCACGGCGAGGAGAAGGAAATAAAGGGCCAGGAGCTAGGGGGAGGGCACCGGGAGGTCTAGAGGCTCACCACGAGCTCGATGATGCTCTCGGAGAGGACGGAGGAGGTCGGGGCAGCCGGAATTTGACGACGGCGAGCGGCGGCCGGACGCGGGGGAGATGAGGATGGCGGCGGTGATTTAGGCCATCCCGGCCCGATTCCGGTTGCGAGGAGGAGCGGTGGAGGATTGTGACGGCGATGAGAAGCTCAACGGGGCGCGGAGGGGCTCCAAACACCGGCGGCGAAGAAGTCCGGTGAGGCTAGGGTTTCGGTGAGAGAGAGACAGAGGATGGGAGGCGAGAGAGGGGGGGTTTCTGCGAGGTGCTCTCGATTCAGACGGCACCGAGGAGACCTCATCCTCTCCTCCACGTCGACAGGGAGAGGAAGCAGGAGGTGGCGCGCGGCGGCGGCTGCCCTCCTGTCCGGCGACAGGAGGAAGACGACAGGATTTTTTCGAAAAAACCCCCTGGAGAGAAAATTAGAATTGCAAAGAAGCCCCTGGAAATTTTAAAACAGATCCAAAACAGAGATTTGAGGGCCTTTTTGTGAACCAAAAATTGCACAAAAATAGTCATTGGAAAGCTCTTCGAATTTGCCACCTTTCTAGCATAAAGTTGGTTCCATTTGAAAAACTTTGAAGAACAATTTTATTTGAAACAAGTTTAGGTGATTTTCTGGTAATTCTCTGATTAAACTTTAAAAGCAAAATTTTGGTTCATATTTCATGCATGCATGCCATGTACACAACACCTCTCTTTATTACACAAAAAGTAGGGCTGTTACAATAGTTTCCCAGTGTGTTGCCACTCGTGGCAAGTGCAGTCATGCGTTTCAGTGTTAACAACATGCCTTCTTCCAGTCTTGGTATCTCTAACTTCAGCGCCCCAAACTGAAGATTTGTCAACAAACAAATGTATAAGATTTCTGCTTCTGTTAACCACATGTTGTACCATTGCAGCAAACTTATCCCCTTGCAGATATTCATCAATCATTCTTCTCAATTCCCACAAACGCATGAGCATGATCCTGATTTGGTCAACCATATCATGGACAAGCAAGTTTTTCAACTGGTTCACCATGTCGTTAAAACTTTCTGCAAAGTTGTTGCTGATATGATCATACCTGATGGCAGCGTTATATCCTGACATGTACCATAACAAAGAATGGTAGGTGCTTAGCCATGAGCCATGTATGCTGCCATTATATTACCAAGATGATATGAATATGTCTATGTAGTGTAAGATCTTGCTGTTGGCCACATGCGTCCAAATTCTTCTCCTCTGAACTTTTTATCAAATTCATCTATATATGGCCAAAGCACTCCCTCTTCTCAGCATGGGGAAAAACAATTTTGAGTGCATTTTTTTCTAGTCCTTTATATGTATCTGTGTAGATTTCCAAATATGACACTGGCCCTATGCATCCTTTCAACTGCATCATGAATCATGTCCATGTGGCATCTGTCTCTTACTGAAACATGCCAACAGCCACGGGAACATCCAGTTGTGTCCATCTTGAGCATTGCGTGCTGCCAACTGGCCACTCCACTTGCCAGCCAAAAAAAGACGAGTTTATGCTCAGATATGGACAATACCCTGCTTTGAAGCCATCCATGCAAGGCTTTAAAGCCATAAAGAACTTAGAGAAGAAGACTTTCACATACATTGTTACCTCAGTATCTATCTTCACGATACTTCCAGGTTACCTCTTCTCCACCTCTGCTTTAAGGTTATAAAGTATCCTAAAGGTATTTTCCCAATCACCATATAATTGTTTCATTTCTCTTTGTTTTTTCTTTCACACTGTGGTATATTTTAGCTGAATTGGGTGCAACTTCTCCAAGTCTACTTTGAGTTTCTTGGCGGTAGTGTTTGGTTTCTTGGATAAAATAGGGGCGATTTTATCTGCAACCCGTAGTTGTGATGTCATTGTCGATACTTTCTGTGAGCCTGTAAGAAAAATATGTTCATGTGGGATTTGATTTACCCTGATTGTATGTTCATCAGGTTGGCGTCTAGCATATATGTACCACTTGCAAGGCTTGTCACTCCCATCAAAACCTCTACACCTCGCAAAAAACTTCTTTCTATCAGTCTAATAAATCTTGGCATCAAACTCATGTTTTACTGAATAAGTTTTGAAACACATCCTAAAGTCATCCATGCTTGGCCACAAATTCACTACTTTAATAACAAGGTTTTCTTTGTCATACACATCTATAAGCTCATAACATGGGCATCATCTACATCTTCTGCAACATCTTCCATCAACTCTACATCCACATCAGATGAATCTCTGACACCATCAGCATGCAAACTAGATTCACCCCTCTTCTGCTTATCTGTATCATCTACTGGAATGCCAAATAGTTTGGACATCTCACTGTCAGGCATTGGTGCAATGACCAAATCAGTACGCTCGTTTATTTGTACTGAATTCCAATCAACACGAGCAGCACCATGACCCTCTTGTGCATTTGCAAGAGCCAACTGATCAGGTATTAATGTCATTTCAAGACATACTAGATCATGTAGGCGCGCGTTGCCGCGCCCGTTGATCATGTAGTTGGTTAGAAATGGATGAAAACATATTTGTGGTACATACAGATTAGATTAAGCGTTTTCCTTTTTCCATAACTAATGATGAAAATAATTTGAGAACATTATTAGCCCATATGCAACAGTACATATCAATACTCTCGTCGTCATCGGCCACGCTTATTATTCACATATTGTTACTTCTTCTGAGTGCACAAAAACCGCGTATACATTCATCAAACTGTTTGCATTAATTACTACACCACCATGGGCTGAGATAATCGATGAAACATCATTGAATTGAAGGGTGAGGACAGTATGCAATGCTATGCAACGGATGGCTATGCCGATTGATACATTAATACAATGATAGGCCGATTGATACATTATCCAAAGAAAATAAAATCATAAAGATGGATCGAATCCAAATCAAGAAGATAACCTATGGGGTAATTAACTAACGACTTAAGGCCGGAGCGAACGGCGACCTCTCAGCGTGTCTGCCTTTCCTCCTGACGCTGCAGCGTGAGCCCGTTTTGGCCTCCTTATCGTGGGCGGTCACCGTGGTGCACGCGTGCCGGGCTTTCGATTTTTTCGTTCGGCTCTTCCCGTTTCGGGGTCTGCCCAGTGGCCCTGTCTTGGTCCCGCGTGGGGTTGGACTGGGCCGTTTTTTCCTGTCTGAATCGTCATACTTTTCCATGGGCGAGGATATTACCTTCCTTTTACCTTTTCTCCTCGTTTTCGACTCCTTGTGGTCTCTGGCCAGATCTTGCGCCCCACCGCCATTTTTCTCGTCGTCAACGCCGGTGCGTGCTTCCGCCTTACTGTCTTCTACATTCATTATGTTCTCTGTCTCAGCACGAGCCCTGCCAGCCTTTTGTTTTGCCTGCTGCCCGCGTCATTGTTCTGGGAAGGAAGGCCCTCTCGGTCGGGTCTTTGTGCCGCGCCGTTGTTTTGGAAGGGAGTTGTTCACGAGGCTGTGTACAGAGTGGGGGGAAGGAGCGGCGGTGTCGGTCGTCTCTCGTTTTTGTGCCATTGTTTTGGGGTACCTTTGCCCACCCGCCTGCAGGGCTAATCTGGGGAGGGCCATTATCGGTTGGGGGCCGGTCTATGGGGAGATTTAGTTTACCTAGCATGTTTCTATAGTGCTCTAATTGGGTAATGTTATGTCGTCGATGTCACAGTTTCGCGGTATTCTTTTCAGAATGAACATTTGCTTCTAGGTCCTAAAATTTTACCATGAGGAAGTACCGTTTTCGTTTCCCATGACGCGGCGTTGGTAGCTGCTGGTAAGACAACTCGTCCCTTACCTGATTCGGCTGTTGTTGTGCCTGAAAAAGGTTCTTCGACTGGTAAATTCCTGCCTATGTGTTGATCATGTTTCCTTTATTTTTTTACTTGCATTAAGGTCTCTCATTGCTGTTTCTTAGGATCTGCTCATAAAAAGGATTAGACAGCCATTTCCACTATGGATGACAACACTCCTTTATCTCTGCCACCTTCCGCTTCTGCCAATGTTTATGCTCATATAACCATTTTCTTTCTTTTTCTTGCATTTCCCTATTCGAATAATATCTAAATGTCCTCTTTCTTCAGGAAACACCCCAGAAAAAATCACTGGTCAAGATGGAGAAGGTGGGTACGAGCCAACCGGTGAATCATTGGGCCAGCCTACTCAACATACAAAGAAAGGGTTAGCTTTGCAAACCCATCTGGTCTGATTGTTCTTATTATCAGCCACCTTAATTTACCTTCATTTCATATTTGTTTCATAACTGGAAGTGACGCTAAGAGACATTTGTTTAATGAAAGCGGTGGGAAGTCGGCTAAGAGCATCTCCACCGGCACCCTCCAAATGGCCCCCCCCAAAGGCCCAATGGGGGTCCGACGAAGCGGAAGCGAGAATGTCGGCTTGAGTAACGAAAACATTGGTTAGAATCCAATGCCCCGAAAACCCAAGGTTTCCTCCGCAAGGTTCGTCCGGACAAAAAAACCTCCGCAGCGGCACCCCCCCAAAGGTGTCCACACGCCAATTTTGTGTCCAGCCCACCGGCCATATTTGGGGGCCTGGCTGGGGGCGCCGGACATCGTCCGCTCACCCCTCCCGGCAGGGGAACCCCGCCCGTCAGTGACACTCACCTGACCGAAGGCAGTTTAAGGCGCCGTGCAGGAGGCGGGTGAGGCCGCGTTAATGGCGACGACGGGATGCGACTGCCCGGCAGGCGACTGGGCAGCGGTTCTCTATCCCACACACCACCCAATTACTCCTACGAGACGCTTATACAGCCTTCCCGGCTCCCCAAGCGGCGCGTCTGTCTACTGTGGCCGCGACGTGTCGCCGCCATTTACTCCGACGGGACGCATGCTCTTGCGCGTGCACCGACGCGTCCTCGCCCTCCCACCGCTTCCCGCCCTCCTGCCGCTTCCCATGCCATTGTTTCCCGCCCAGGGAGCCGCCTATATAAGGCTCCCATCGCCATTGCCGCACTCACTCTCATCGCCCTCGCCGCACTCACTCCCATCGCCCTCGCCGCACTCACGCCCTCGCCACACTCCAACTAAACACCCGAGACGATGTCGCGTCGACTCCAGTCCTGCCGCCACTCGCCTCTGTACTGCCAACCCACGGCGGCGCGGTGTGGCGACAGTGACGACGACAGTGACAATGAGTTCCACTACGAGGAGGATCCGGTGGAGCCGATGGAGCCTGAGTTGCCGGCGCAAGAGGAGGCGGAGCCCGAGTAGCAGCCGGCGTAGGAGGAGGCGGAGCCACTGCCGCCTCCACTCTGGCCCGACCAGGTCGTGGTGTATAACTTATTCGCCACATTGCGCAACGAGGAGGCGTTTCGCCGGGTCCGCGCCGGCCTCGAGGACGCGGCCGCAGTGGCCGAGGCTGTCGCTGTTCGGGCATCCTTAGAGACCTATCAGAGGGAGGAGCAAGTCCGCGCCTTCATGGAGGCAGAGCGCTAGGTTTACCAGCAGCTCAACTCGAACGCGGCGTCCGATGAGCAGCAGGCCCTCGTCGCGCGGTACGAGGGCGAGTCTGCGTCGATCATGGCCGCCCAGCGTGCTACCCACAAGGAGTTGAACGTCGCGCGGGCAAGCTGAGAGGCGATGCAGGCTGCCCGGAGCGACGTGGCCAACGCCCACCGCGCTCGCGTCGATGATGCCTTCCGTCGGGCCCGCGAAGCTATGGCGATGGACGCGGAGGCGGTGCGACGGTTGGACCAGGCCGAGGCCGAACGACGCAAGGCTGCCCTGCGGAACGAGAGGCGCGTGCGCCAGCGCTCGGAGCAGCCGCAGTTGCACCGGATGCGGCTGCAGGGCAGGGCGGAGCGGCGCTGGCTCGCTCAGGTGGCGAACCCATCGCCAAGCTCTTCATCGTTCTACGCCGAGAACGACGACGAGGCTGACCCCTCCAACATGGCGGTCTACGACGACGACGATGAGGACGACGACAACGAGGAGGACGTCTATGATAGTGTTAGGCTAGTTTTAAGTTTCCCGCCGTAGTTTAAATTCAAATGTAATCGTATGAATGTTTTAAATCAAAGTTTCTAATCGCCTACAAGGTGTTTGTGTCAACGACGGCTAGATAGGGGTTCGAATTGGAGTGTGCCGCTGTGGAGCACGCCATCAAATCGGCGGACACATGTCGGGCACCCCAAAGGAGGACCAGTTAGGGGGTGCCAGACACGTATTTGGTAGGTGCCGGTGGAGATGCTCTAAGAAGCTTTGTTTTCTTCCTTATGTTTTAGTTTGATTGCTATTTTAGGTCTGAAAAAAGAGAGGCTTGATTGTTGTTTCTTGACGTTTTATGTCATGTTTTGTTTGCAGCATCAATCCAAGTAATCAATCCAAATAAGCGATGTTTACCTGGGATTCTTCCATTACGATCTGGAGATGCTGATGCCACGTCGGAGGCTTTTGGATCACTTTGCATGTGTATATTCATATAATATGGTGTCCTCTGCTTTGCATGTCGTTGGTTAGAGTTGTGATTTGCTTTTCTCAGGATGCTCCTGCGTTCATGCCTATAAGGGCCTTCGGCAGAATGGGTGTCGGACGCCATCCAATTGTCACTTTTCAGGCTAGGCCAGTGAGTTTCTGTTGGTGCTATTTTCAGTCGTCTTTAGGATTACTGTGCGCTATCCTGTTTGCCGACGTGGTGTTGATAGAGAGTTGTAGGCCTGCATTGGCCGTTTAGATCTCGGTGTTAGAGATGTATAGTTTCCTTTTCTGTATTTCTCCATTGTATAAGTGGTTTCCTGCACTTTGCCCACTTGTATATGTACTGGCCTTTGGCCCCCTATGAACACTAGGTGTCATTTTCCCAATTCCACAACATGGTATCAGAGCCCAGCTAGGGTCTCTTGTGCACGTAGCAACTCCGTGCTTGCGCCGCCGTTTTCGGCGTGCTCGCTACCTCTATCTCTTCCTCTTTGCTCCCGGGCTGTTGTCCCGGATTTCACTGCTCCGGCCGGACCTGCCTTCGCCGCTACCGTGCAGGGCGCCACCGCCTCGAGCTGCAGAACTCCGGCCGACACCAGGCCGCCCCGCAACCGTCCCCGCCCGCTGCCGTCCGCCTCCCGGCCTCGCCCTGGTCAACTCGCCGCTGGCCGCCACGGCCTCGCCCCGGTCCGCCCGTCGCCGGCCCGATTCACCGCCGGTCGTCCTCGCCGTCGGCAGCGCCGCCCCTGGCCCTGGCTTCCACCGAAGCTCAGTGCGTTCGCTCGATCCAGATTGGATCTGACGGTTGACTTGTAAAAAAAAGGAGAGAGAGAGATAGAATCATGTCTGGCTACATTGCTATACCGCGGTGCCCAATCATTTTTGATGGCACCAACTATGCTGAGTTTGCAGGCCACATGCGTATTCACGTGCGCGGGCTTATGCTTTGGGGTGTTCTCTCTGGCAAGGTTTCTCGTCCGTCGTGCCCCGTTGCTCCTGTGCCTCCTATTCCGCCGCCCCCGCCACCGGTTCTTGCTGATGATGCTTCTCATTCTAATAAGGATGCAGCCAAATCTCTTGATGATGCAACAGTTGATGCTTATGAGCAGCAGGTATCGGATTACTCGGTTGCTCTTTCCGCCTACAAGGATGATTTGGCTACTTACACTCAGTGGTGTAATGATGATGCACGTGTTGCGGCTGTCCTCACTTCCATTGTTCTGCCTCAGTTTGCTTCCGAGTTTATGGGACTTTCTACAGCGGCTCAGATGTGGTCTTATCTTCGTCAGCACTACGAGCCCTCCGGAGATGCTCTCTACTTATCTGTGGTACGTCAGGAGCATGATCTTCAGCAGGGTGACTCCACTATTGATGAGTTCTACACACAGAGCGCTGCTATCTAGCGCCAGCTTGACTCTCTCCGCACTGTTGTTTGTGGTACCTACCCGTGCTGCCAGACTACGAGATCAGACTTGGAGTTTCATCGCGTCTTTGAGTTCCTGTCTCGGCTCCGTGCCGAGTTTGAGCCTCGGCGTGCCAACCTGCTTGCTCGTGGTCGTGTTCCTATCTCAGAGGTACTTTCCGAGCTTCGTGCTGAGGAGACACGTCTTCCAGGTGCTGGTTTGCTTGCGGTTCCCTCTGTGCTTGTTGCTCGGGCTCCTGCTGTGCCGTCTGTTCGTCCCAGTGCTCTGCCTCTACTTCCCACGCCCCATGGGGGGGGGGGGGTGAGCCGCCCTCCTTCTGCTCGGGCTTCTGGTGGCGATGGCCGATCTCGCCCCCTCATCATCTGCGGCTACTGCTCGAAGCCGGGCCATCCAGAGTATGATTGTTACAAGAAGCAGTGGGACATGCGTAACAGTGGCCACAGCTCGTCTAATGGGACTCGAGCTTCTTCTGCGGCTCTCTCGCTTACGGATCAGGACATTATGCAGCTTAAGCATCTACGGGCTTCCACTGGCTCTACTTCGACATGTATTGCAGCTTCTTTGACTGCGGCTTCCACCACTGAGCGACCACCGTCCACACAGTCAGGTATACCTTCGTGGGTTCTGGATTCTGGAGCTTCTTTTCATATGTCTATTGATTCCTCTGTCTTGTCCTCACTTCGTCCTCTTGATTTTCCTGTCAATGTTCTCACTGCTGATGGTACACCTCTTCCTGTTGCTAGTCGTGGCACTCTTTCTACTCCGTCTTTTTCTGTTAGGATGTGTCTCATGTCCCTCGTCACACAATGAACCTGTTTTCCGCGGCTCAACTTACTGATTTCGTTTGCCGTGTTATTCTTGACGTTGATTCTTGCTCTTTCCAGGATCGTCATACCAAGGTTCTAGTTGGAGCTGGCACTCGGCACCGTGACTCTCCAGGTGTTTGGGAGCTAGAGTGGCTTTGTGTTCCTTCCGTCACACCTACACCCACTGGCTCCCATGCTCTAGTTACTTCCGCTTCCGCTTCTTTTCAGCAGTGGTATCATCGACTTGGTCACATTTGTGGTTCTCACCTTTCCTCTTTAATTCGTCGGGGTCTTATGGGGCCTGTTTCAGGAGATGTCTCGATGCAGTGTCAGGGTTGTAGACTTGGCAAACAGACTCAATTACCTTATCCTACCAGTGAGTTAGTGTCTCAGCGTCCTTTCGACTTTGTTCATTCTGATGTATGGGGTCCTGCTCCTTTTGATTCGAAAGGAGGACATCAGTACTATGTTATTTTTATTGATGATTTCTCTCGCTACACTTGGCTCTATTTTATGAAATCTCGCAGTGAGGTTCTTTCTATCTACAAACGTTTTGCCGCCATGGTTCACACCAGTTTTTCACGCCCATTCGAGTTTTTCGTGCTGACTCGGCTGGTGAGTATATCTCCCAGATGTTGCATGATTTTCTTGCCGAGCAGGGTACTCTTGCTCAATTCTCTTGTCCTGGTGCCCACGCTCAGAATGGCGTTGCTGAGCGCAAGCATCGCCATCTCCTTGAGATAGCTCATGCGATGATGATCGCCGCCTCTCTTCCCCCCCCATTTCTGGGCCGAGGTTGTTTTTGCATCCACCTATCTCATAAACATCCGTCCTTCAGCTGTCTTGCAGGGTGGCATTCCTATGGAGCGTCTTTCTGATCGTTCGCCTGATTACTCGGAGCTTCGGTTGTTTGGTTGCGTCTGCTATGTTCTTCTTGCTCCACGCGAACGCACCAAACTCACTGCTCAGTCTGTTGAGTGTGTCTTTCTTGGATACAGTGATGAGCATAAGGGTTAGCGTTGTTGGGATCCTATTGGTCGCTGGATGCGCATTTCACGAGATGTGACTTTTGATGAGTGTCTCCCATACTACCCTTGTCCTTCCTCGTCGACCTTCTCGGTGACTGATATATCTTTTCTCACTTTCCCTGATACATCTCCCTATGTGCCTCATGTTTCCCCACCATCTCCGAGTCCTTCTATTCCCGATACACCTCCGGCATCGCCTTCTCCTAGCCCCTTGTCGACCGTCTTCCCACCCTCCTCCCCGCGGGATCCCTCGTCTTCTCCACCTCCAGTGCACCACCCTCCTCTCTCTCCCTTTCCTCTCCACTACACTCGTCGTCCTCGTGCCGTGGATGTGAAGGCAATATGGCCGAGAGGCAATAATAAAGTGGTTATTATCTTATTCCTTGTTTATGATAAATGTTTATTTCTCATGCTAGAATTGTATTAACCGGAAACGTTGATACATGTGTGTTTAATAAACAAACAATGGTTCCTAGTAAAGCCTCTCTTTTAACTAGCTCGTTGATTAATAGATGATCAAGGTTTCCTGATCATGAACATTGGATGTTGTTAATAACGTGGTCATGTCATTGGTAGAATGATGTGATGAACATAGACCCAATATCAAGATAACAATACGATCAAGTCATTTAGTTTATATTGTTATATCTTGCATACGAAGTAACTTACTCCTTAGACCATGAGATCATGTCAATCACTGATACCGGAAGGGTGCTTGATGTCATCAAACGTCACACCGTAACAGGGTGACTATAAAGGTGCCGTTAGGTATTCGGAATGTATTAGTTGAGGCTCATGGATCAAGAGTGGGATTTGTCCATCCAAAATGACGGGGAGATATACTCTGGGCCCTCTCGGTGATATCACATCGACACCGCTTGCAAGCACGTGATATGATCACAAGGATGTCATATCACGGAAACGAGAAAAGAGTACTTGTCAGGTAATGAGTACTCGTTGAATATATAGGAGTCATCACAGATCTCCAGATCCCGCTGTTGATTATTGATCGGAGAGGAGTCTCGATCATGTCTATCTTATTCGCGAACCGTAGGGTGACACACTTAAAGTTCGATGACGCATTTGAGAGGATACGGAATAACGAAGAATGTTTTGAGCAGCATCGAAATAGTTTCGGGGAAAATTGAAATAGTTCAAGGGGTTTTTCATCGAATGGTTGTTAATAGAATTAACAAATGATTCGAGTTGCTATATGCAAATGTTTGTTAATAGAATTAACAAATGCTAAAATAAAGAAATAAAAATGTTTTATTTATTTATTAAAGAAAACTCTTGGATTTTCTAAGTGGGAAATAAAGGAAGGATGAGTGGATGTGAGTGGAGTGTCCACTCACATGAAGATTGAAGAGGTGGGGGCACCACCATGGCTGGTCGCACCCCACCCGTGGGCTACCTTCCTCTCCCTATAAAAGGAGGGTGAGGGCTCCTCCTCCTTCACACACTTGCTCACCTCACTTCCTCTCCACCCGCTGCTCCATTCCATGGTCCCCAGCTTGGCGAAGCCCTGACCGTGGGATTCTTCACCACCACCACACTGTCGTGCTGCTGGAGTTCCAAGGGATCCTCTACTTCCGCTGCCCCGCTGGATCGAGGGAACGGAGGTCGTCATCAACCTTACGTGTGAGTACGACTACGCCAACAACGAGATTTGATCTCGTAACGCTTTGTGTCTTCGAGGGTATGTGTTCTCCTTAACCCTCTCTTTGCCCGTTGCACTTCGTCTCCTAGATTAGATGTTGGCCTTTCGGGTGTCTCTCGTGTAGGAAAAATTTTGTTTTCTATGCAACGACCCCTTCAGTGGTATCAGAGCCGGATCTATGCGTAGATGTTTTGCACGGGTAGAACACATAGATGTATGTGGGCGTTGATGATCATGTTATTGCCTTCTTGAGTATTTTATGATCTTAGTGGCATAGTTGGATGAAGCTGCCCTAGACAAAATTTACGTGTACTATGTACGCGAGACCTGTCTCACTTGTGGTTGAGGGGGTGTCCGTTTCTCCAACTATAGTTAAGATCTAATATACGAAGGGTTGTTAAAAATATGTTTATCATCGTTGTGGTTGATGTTCGTAGGTATGAACAGTTCTATCCTCGAAAGCCCTAGAGCCACGTAAAATATGAAAAAATAAATTAGAGTCGTCTAACTAGTTTTTGCCGGGCATGTGATGTGATATGATCAATGTTACAAATTTGATTATGAGATGATCTCTTTTGTAAATTATTGATATACCGGAAGGAGCCATATGGTTGTCTTATTATTGATGGACAATAAAAATGGAGGTTCCATGAACCTTGGTTCCATGCCGCTGGAATGATGGAGATCATACCATGATGCACATGATGGAGATCAAGTGTAAGAAGGACCATATCATATCACATTATCCACACATGTGATGTTAATCGTTTTATGCATCTTATTTTTCTTAGATAGAGACAGTAGAATTATAAGATGATCCTTCTCACTTAATATCAAGATAATAATGTGTTCTTCCTTAAGTATGCACCGTTAAGAAAGTTCGTTGTTTCGAGACACCACGTGATATTCGGGTGTGATAGACTCAACGTTCGCATACAACGGGTGTTTTCAAGCCTAGCATGTACAGGCATGGCCTTGAAACATACGCAATACTACGGTTCTACTTGGCGAGCCTAGCATGTACAGACATGACCTCGGGACACGTAACCGAAAGGTAAAGCATGAGTCATATGGATGATATGATGAACATGTCGATGTTCTCCTTTGAAGCTACATCATCTCACGTGATGATCGGTTTTGGTGTAGTGAATTTGGTTCGTGTAATCACTAAAAAGGACTAAGAGGGATGTTGTTTTTGAGTGGGAGTTCATGGCATAATTTTGAATTAATTTGAACTTATTTATCATGAACAACCAATCAAAATGAATTTACACAAATTGTAGTATTCATTGGCATCCACAAAACTACCTTACACTTATATTGTTAATTGAGATATAACTGTTATGATATGGTAAAAACCATTTAAGATTGGCACCGTATTAGTGAAATTTAAAATTGAGTATGTCGAGACATCGTAGTAGAGTTCATAAACGGGGGTGCCATGAGTCTACGGGTAGAGACGTCGGGGGACGTGGTAGTACGACAACCAGGAACACCAATTTTACCCAGGTTCGGTACAACGCAACTAGGCGACGTTCCTACTCCTGCAATCTCACTGAATCGGGGTTGAAGCCTAAAGTATACAAAGTACAATGTGAGTAGGGTTTCGCTAACTCGGCGAGGATCAACTTCTCGGCGAGTGGGATTCTAGCTAATTGTCTGTGTTCTTCTCTCCTGTCCAGCTTTATATAACTAGCCAAGTTAGGGCATACAAAAAGGAAACCTAGAAAACTACGGAAAGTATATAACTTGGAAAGCAAGAATCCGCCTTCTAGTCCAAGCCGCACCACTTTGGGCTGTGGTCCGGGTTCTTCTAGAATCCGTCTTCTGCGCGTCAGCTTACTGGGCCGCCTAATGGACTGTGGTCCATTACCGAAAGACCACCCTGGTAATTCGGCTCTTTAGGACAATGCCGGATATACCCCTAATCGGTTTATATCCGACAGTAGCCCCCAAGAAGGATTGAGACTTCATTCTGCCACGTTTCGTCAATCTGTTCCGAGAAATGTTGGCGCTTTGTCTCAATTCTTCTTTTCCCAAAACTTTATCACGCATAACTCGGATTTCACCAAAATCCGCCTTTTTCTTCCAGGAGTCTTCGTGGAGAAGGAATTTCTTTATGTATTATATAAAACTCGTATTTACAGAATCCGGCTTTTCTTCCACGAGCCTTCGTGGAGAAGGAACCTAGTGACGTCAGCAATAAAATCATGCTGACATCACGAACATTTGGGTTCAGTCAAAAACCTGCAACGTATCTTCTGACAGATTCTTTCGGGAATCGAGGAGATAGCACTTATCACTTTATCTCTTCGTTTCCCGAAAATCTCGACGTGACTCGCGTCAAGGATCCAACGGCTAAAATAGCCACTGTGGCCAATCTCAACACATTTCCGGCTATAATAGCCGCCTCGGGTCCTCCGGATTTCCTTCCTCTTCCACTTCTCCTTCAAGCCCCGAGTGCCATAGCCACAGAGCTCGAGCTCGATCTTACGAGAGTGAGCAGAGAACGAGTGACAGTAACTTCCCCGGAAAAAGTCATCGGAGGATCCAGATCTTCGTCGCGCCGCCAGAATATGACCACCGAAGGATCACCCCGCGCTACGGAGGAGAGCTCCGTCGCCCACGACATAGACAACATCATCAACGACATCGATCCGCTGTTGGATTCTCCCGGCCGTGCCACCGAAAACGCGCCGGAGGTAAACGCCGGTGATTCGGCCCGCGGGGATGTTCCTCCCGTGGTCGAAGACATTCCGTCGTCTTCCGTCGCACCTACTCCGCCCCTCGCCACCAAGCCTGCGGAAGACCTCGCACGCGGCGGTGAGGAGTTCGTCGTCCCGAGCGTCGCCGGAGCCGAAGAAGACACGGAAGAAAATTCCGGGAATTGGAGCCACTGCAATGTGGTTCCATCCCTTCTTCCGTCAATGGATAAGGAAGGGTATGTTCTCAAGGGAAAATGGCGGTACAAGGAGGACGACTCCGAGCCTTTGCCGAAAGCCGGAGAAAGGGTTCTTCTCGCCTCTCATATAAATAGAGGTATGGGTTTCCCACCTTCTGCCTTTTTCCTCCAAGTCCTTGACCACTATAACATCCAACCACATAACCTTTCACCAAACTCTATTCTCTACCTTGCCGGGTTTCAAGCCCTTTTTGAAGGATACTTAGGAATAGAACCTAGGTTAGACTTCTGGAAATACTATTTCGGAGTTAAGAGAAACCCTTCTGAGGGCGCTCTCCCCACTTGCGGGACCATCTCCTTCACCCTCCGTAGGTTTAGGGAGGACTGGTTCCCCAAGATCAAAACCTCAGAATCTGTCAAATTTTGGACGGGTTCCTTCTTCTATCATGAAGATGTCCCGTTTCCTGGAAAGGAGACGGGAATTCCACCTTTCGATAATTCCGCTGCTACCTCCCAAGATAATTGGGATGTAGAAGCGGTCCAGACTCTGCTAGCAGATCTGATGAGGATCAAGCGGCGCATAGCCAAGCTTGTATCCACCACTCCTCCTCTCACTTGCACAGACACAGTTTTGTGCTGGCTCGGACGGTGTATTCAGCCATTAGCCTATCGTGGAAAACGGCTAATGTGTGAATACTCGGGCCCGGAGGACTCGATGAGGACGACAAACAAGGGTTTCCTGAAGAAGGAATTCAAGAAATGGCTGAATCAATTGGTCTCTACTCGAGACCAGTATGAAGAAAGCCAAGAAAAATTGTATCATGCTAGGCATCCAGCTCCAAAGGTAAACTTTTCCTCCTTTAGTCAAATTTCTTGTTTTTCACTTTTCTCGGATGTTTTTGTCTTACCCGGACCTTTGTCCCTTTTGACAGATGACAACCCTTCCTGACTCGGAGCTTGCCTCTGACGCTGAGTTGGACGCTTTGTGTGCCAACTTTGCCGGTGGGAGGAAGCGCAAGAAGCCTTCCACCACTCAGGAGGTCATCAACCTTGACGGCGTTCCCGTTGCAACATCCAGGTAAGAATTTCTCGGGTCTTTTCCTATGCTTTTAATTGCATGTATTTTTATTTCTTTCTCGCAATTTCTTTCATTTCTCTTCTTTTCCAGCCTTGCTCCTACCACCCTAAAGCCGAAAGACCGAAAGAAGCACAAAGCAGTTGTTAGCAGAGGAGTGCACCCATCTCCCGCTACAGCCCTCGACACCCCGGTTGCCATAGGAGGAGAGAACCTAGATGCAAGGGAGGAAGAATACCCTTTGCAGTCCAGCCAGCCTATTGCATCTGAGCCGGACGCGAGGGAAAGGGCGGTGCCGGAAAAGGGACGTCCTTCTCGTGCTCCAGAGGAGGAACCTATCCCAACATTCGACAAAGAGTTCAAGGTAAAGGAAGAGCCATTTGACGAACACGGGTATATCAAACCGTGGGCGACAAAACAATTCGCTCCAGCTCCCTTAATCCGTCCTTGGCCGCAAGGTGGGATTATTGTTAGGAATAACTTCGTATTTTCACCTCGACAGGTCATCCAGGACGGCCTTTGCCACGTCGGGATTCTTTTTGCAGACTATGCAAAAGATTTCAACGAAAATCTGGCAAACTTGACGAAAATGATCCAGGTAATATATCTAGCCCCCAAGCATTTTGCCAAAAGTATACTTTTTTGACTTAATGCTTTCATCATTTCCTTGCTTGATTTTTGACTTAAGCGCTTTGCTTCTTTTCCGTGTTTCAGCAAACTGCTAAAAACATTAACATGGAAAATTTCAGAAAGCTTACCATCAAGAACAAGGAGGTGAAAACCCTTCTTAGTATTCTTGAAGATAAGGACTCGGAGCTAGCCTCTGTTCAGCAAAAGCTGGATGATTCAACAGGTAATTTTTTCTCTCTGCTGCTGTTTAGAATTTTTTCTAAGTATTTTTCCGAGTTTTAACTCTTCATTTTACTTGCTTTTCAGCTTCTTTGGCGAAAGCCAAACAAATTGCTGAAGATGCTAGTAGTGCTGAGAACCTCCGCAAGGAAATCATGGAACTTCACAAGATCAATGTGAAGCTCTAGAAGGACCTGGAGGCCAGCCAACTGGCTGTCGGCATTGCCGAGTCCAAGGCCTCCAACCAGGCTGAGAAGGACAAAGCCACCATCAGGGACCTAGAGAATGCCCTGAACCAGCGCCTGGAGGAAGGCACGGAGATGGATCGGGTTCTCGGTAAGTTTTTTAATTTTTACCGGATTCTTCTTTTTCCCTTCTTCTGTTTTCCCTAACTTTCTTTTGTTGACTGAAACAGAAGGTAGCCCCCAACTTACCCAGATCGAAAGAATCCGGTCTTTCGAGAAGGTCTTCACCGCGCTTAAAGCTGCGGGGATGTTACTTATCAATAAGTACATTCCCGACAAAGCGGAAGAGTTCTCGGAAGTCAGTAAACTTCCGGAGGCGACCGTGGAGGTGGCGAACCGCAAGGAATCGAGGTTTCGCTCCGCGGCTCGCGGTGGTGCGCGCATGACTCTTGGGCTCATGCGTATGCATTATACCACCGCTAAATCTTGGCGTGTGGCGTCAGGTATCCCTCAAGGATATACAGACGTGCAGCGGGCCAACATCTTTGACGCTGTCAAAGGCCATGCCACCAAGATAGCCAACATGGTGAACATCTCCACCTTCTACCCCGAGGAGGAAATTCCGACAACTCCTGAGGAATCCAGCAGCGAGGATGAAGACTCGGATCCCGAAGAAGCTGCTTGAGTCCTAGGTAGAAGGCAGGCAAAAATAGAAGCATTACTATTCCTACAATGTAATATTCATTGTAATGCTATCTATCATTTGTATAAACAAGTACTCCGCTTTTGCAGTTTAGTTTATAAATCTTTGCAAGTTTTCCGGGTTTTAATTTATTTGCCTTCTAAGTTCTCTGGCTTATATGCTTTAACTATTTTTAGTGTTTGAAATGGCTCAACAGTACTTAATCTTCACGGCAAGTGACTGGGTATAACCGATCAGTCAAAACTTGGAAACATGGATTGTACTAAGGCATTTTTACTTACTAATTTCAGTTTCCCAACACATAAACAATCAGATAATACTTAGAGATAAGTAAGGAATTGTAAAATTGTATGAAACTCAGGCACACATGCACAATCTGGGTTTCCTTAAGCCTCCTTAGCTGAAAAGCATTCAGTTTTATAACTCCGAGCACGCAGTCACGTTTCGGGTTAACATTGAGTATTTTAAAAGATCATTGGGAAATAGATAAGACGGACTTATGCTTTGTATGAAAACAGATAAAACATGAATGCATGAAATCCGACAACTTTATTTCATGATCTCAAAGATGTTTACATAGAAATTGAACTAAGTGTAGAAGGGACGTAACTGCTGGATGCTCCAGGGTCTTTTTGTCTCTCCTAGTTCGACATCTATCTTCCTCTTTTTTTGCGATTCGGACGCTTGGGATCATCTTCCGTGTCTCGAATATCTACAAGATAATAATATCCATTTTTCATAGCCTTGCTAATGACAAATAGTCCCTCCCAGACTGAGGCTAACTTGTGCTTCCTTTCTTGCACCAATCTTAGCACTAGGTCACCTTCTTTGAAAGATCGATGCCTGATTTTCCGACTATGGTAGCGTCGTAATCCTTGTTGATAAATGGCAGATCTTTGAAGCACAAGGTCTCGTTCTTCTTCTAAAAGATCAACGGCATCCGAGTCATCGTAAGTCTGCACTGTTGGGCTATCGTGGAGCATGACCGTTGGAAGCATTGCTTCTGCGCCATAGACCAAGAAAAACGGGGTTTGCCCTGTTGATATATTTGGCGTCGTTTGAATACTCCAAAGCACGGAAGTAAATTCCTCTACCCATGCTCCAGCTGCTCTATGAAGAGGGGATCGGGCGTATTCCCTGCAGGATTGAGCTATTTATTCTTTCAACCTCTCCATTGGATTGTGGGTGAGGCACAGATGCAAGATCTAGGCATATTCCGTTTGTCGGCAATATTTTGCCAACTCTCTAATAGAGAAATTTGTCCCGTTATCGGTGATTATGCTGTGTGGAACACCGTATCTCATAACTACGTCAATGATGAAGTTTCTGGCAGTCACACCGTCAAGTTTCTTCGTGGGTTTTGCCTCCACCCACTTGGTATACTTATCCACTACAACGAGTAGATGTGTAAGTCCGCCTCTTGCAGTTTTGAATGGTCCCATCATATCTAGACCCCAGACCGCGAACGGCCATGTTATAGGGATAGGTTTGAGTGCTTGAGCTAGCATATTCGTCTTCTTGGCGTAATACTGGCATCCGACACATGTGTTTACTATGTGTTCGGCATCTGTCTTGGCTGTGAGCCAGAAAAACCCTGCACGGAATGCTTTTTTGACTATGCTTTTTGATTGGGCATGATGTCCGCAATCTCCTGTGTGGATTTCTTGCAAGATTTATCGTCCTTCCTCTGGCGAAATACATCGCTGAAAAATTCCGATAGTGCTGCGCTTATACAGGCAACCATTGATTACCGTGTATCCTTTGCATCGACGCTGTATCTGCCTTTACAAGACCTCGTCTGCTCCATCCGGGAACTTCTGATCAACTAAGAAGTTTAAGTATGGAATCGTCCAATCTGGGTTAACGAGCATAACTTGAATTGACTCGGAAACGAGAGGATAATCAACATCTCCACCTTTGATTGACGGTTCGTGCAAGTGTTAGACAAACACACCAGGTGGTAGGGTTTTCACTCTTTTCGACCCCATGCGGGCTAATGCATCCGCGTTCCAATTTTCTTCCCTTTTGATATGAATTACTTCAAATCCAAGGAAGCAAATGCAAACTCGTCCACCGTTCTCCAATATTCGGCCATGATGGGGCTTTTGGCGTCCCATGTTTGGTTTAGATGATGTTGTACCAAATCCGAGTCGCCATAGCATAGTATGCGTTTGACACCTATTTCTTTTGCAATATGCAAGCCATGAAGCAATGCTTCGTATTCTGCCACGTTGTTACTGGCGTTGAAGTGTATTTGTAGTACATACTCCATAATGTCACCTTTTGGGGATTTTAGCACTACACTAGTTCCAACGCCTTCCTTCATCTTGGATCCATCAAAATGCATGACCTAGTATTGCGACTCCGGCATTGGTGTGTTCTCTATTGCTTCTGTCCAATCAGCGACAAAATCTGCCAACACCTAGGATTTAATTGCTGTCCGGGGTTGGTACTTAATGTCGAACGCAGCTAGCTCAATGCCCCAATTGGCTACTCAGCCTGTTGTGTCCGCATTGTTAATGATATCCCCTAGTGGTGCTTTGCTTGCCACTGTTATGGAATGTCCTTGGAAATAACGGCGGAGTTTTCTAGATGCGAAAAAACACGCCGTATGTCATCTTTTGATAATGTGGGTACCTTTGCTTTGACTCGGAGAAAACTTCGCTAATAGTATACTAGATGCTGGTCCGGTATACTTTGTTCTCCTTTCCGCCTTTCCACAATTATCACAGCGTGATAACCCTGTTTGTTGTTGTAAGATACAGTAACATAAATTCTTCGTCTTTTGGGGATGCCAAAATCGGTGCTTTCATCAAGGTTTCTTTCAGCTGGGTTAATGTTTTGTCCGCCTCTTCTGTCCATTCAAATTTGTCGGATTTTTTCAAAAAATTGTATAGTGGTAGAGCTTTATCTCCTAGCCGGCTTATAAACCTGTTGACTGTGGCTGCAGAACCCGTCAACCTTTGTACATCTTTTAAACACGTAGGCTTTGTGATATTCAAGATTGCCTTGATCTTTTCCGGGTTATACTTCTATTCCTCTATGAGAAACGATAAAACCCAGAAGCATTCCTGAGGGAACCCCGAATACACACTTTAATGGATTCAACTTTATTTTGTAAGTGCGTAAATTTTCGAAGGTTTCTCGTAGATCTTCAAGGAGTGTATCCTTTTCCTTGGAAACTACGGCAATGTCATCCATGTAAACATGGACATTTTTGCCGATTTGACTATGCAAGCAACGTTGCATGCAACGCTGGTATGTAGCACCCGCGTTCTTCAGGCCAAAAGGCATGGTTATGTAATAGTATGTTCTATAGGGGGTTATGAAGGAAGTTTTGATTTGATCTTCCTCCTTCATACGTATTTGATGGTACCCGGAATAAGCATCCAAAAAGCATAAAAGCTCAAAACCAGTGGTGGCATGTATTATTTGATCGATTCGCGGTAGCGCGAACCTATCTTTTGGACACAACTTGTTCAAGCCGGTGTAATCTATACACATCCTAAGAACAATATTGTCTTTCTTCGTGACTAATACTGGGTTCGCAGACCAATCAGTATGTATAACTTCCCGGATAAAATCAGCTACTAAAAGCAGGATAATTTCCTTGCGTATAGCCTTCCGTCTTCTTCCATCAAAATGACGGAGACCTTGTTTGACGGGTTTTGAACATGGAATTACCTTCAATTGATGCTCAGCAAGTTCCCTGGGTACTCCCGGCATGTCCGCAGGACACCAGGCAAAAATATCCCAGTTCTTATTGAGGAACTCGATGAGCACGCTTTCCTATTTGTCGGTCATCCCTGTCCCCACCACGACAAATTTTGTCGGATCTTTGGGGTCTAGGATAACGATAACCTGTCTTGTATTCTCGGAAGCTTTGAAGCTATCTGCTGGCTTACGGCTTTCTTTTCCTGCCGGCATTTCCATCGGCGATACTTACTTTGCCAGCTCTTTCAATTCTTCCTTTGCTATTACTTTTTCGGCGCAAAGGGCGTTTCCTTTTTCCAGCTCGTTTGCCAACTTGAAGTCTCCCAATATGGTGATTACTCCTCCCTTTGGCCCTGACATCTTCAGCTTGTTATAGATATAACATGATCTTGCCATGAATTTGGCGAAAGTTGGACGTCCGAGTATAGCATGGTATACACTTTCGAACGGCACCACCTTGAACGAGATTTTTTCCTGTCGGAAGTGTTCTCTTTCTCCAAAGGTTACATCTAGGGAATTTTCTCCTAGGGAATGTGCTTGTCTGCCAGGAACTATGCCGTGGAAACGTATGTTGTTGTTAGTGAGCTGGGTCTCGGAGATTCGCAGATGCTTAAGTGTATCCAGGTACAAAATATTGATACTAGATCCTCCATCCATCAGCACTCTCTTTTGCCTACTGTTTTGAACAATAGAGCTTACAATTAGAGCTTGTGTGTCGGGTTCTAGGATACTTCCGGGATGATCTGACTGATCCCAGGTAATTGGCGTATTGGAATACTTCAAGAATTTGGGCGTGGTGGGGCAACCGCGTTTATTTCTCGAAGTGTTTGCTTTGCTTGTTTTGCTGAGGGAGTTGCCAGGAAAGTTAGGTTGCATTATCCATCAACTCTCGGGAATTTTGGCTCGCCTTTTCGCTGCTATTCCTGGATTTTTTCATCAGTGTTCGATTCACTTTCTTCTTTTTCAGCTTCTGGCTTTTGCTTGAAAATTTCCTTTTGGAGTTCTTTCCTTTATTCCCGGATCCTGCAGTGCCTTTCATATGCTTGTTGAGGCGACATTGCACATTTGTATGGGTAGGCTTCCCAAATTGCGAATGGTGGACACAGTTTTCTGACTTAATCTTTTCCCATTCTTCCTTAGAATAGGAGATATGTTCTATGCTTCTTCCTTTCCATTTACCGGCAGTATCCTTTCCAAAGGTTAGATTTACTTCTTTGGGCTTGTCTGCACTTCTGGAGTAGTCTTCTTTTCAGAACGAGGCGTCTTTTTGGCCTGGACCAAAGCATCAATATTTCCACCTCTCGCTCTTATGTCATCTTTGGCCGCTCCGTGCTCATTTGTGGTGGTAAGAATAGATCCGAGATCTTTGTGCTCCTTTGAACCAACCATGAATGGTGCGAGGCCGGGTTTTAGTCCATTGATGAAAGCATGCATTGCTTGTACATCACTTACTCCAGAGCAGCTGTTTTTCATTGCTGTCCATCATGATATAAAGTCGACTTTGACTCCTTTTCAAATTGGACGTAGCGATTTAGCTGGTTGATGCTTTTAGGGCATTTGTACGTACCCCGGAAGTGCTGAGCGAATACTCTAGCCATATCATCCCAGCTATCCACTGTTCTTGACGGAAGCCCATTAATCCAATCTCTGGCTCCATCCAGCAACATTAGGGGGAGAAATTTCACTACTACCAGGTCTGTCCCTTTGTTGATCTGAACGGAAGTATAGTAATCTGAGAGCCATGTATCCGGGTTTGTACTTCCGGTATACTTTTGGTATACTTCCAGTATTCTTCGGATCATGTCAGTAAAACACTTAGGTCCAAAGTATAGATCATCTCTTTCCGCCTTATCGACGTGTGCGGAATATCTGCCGGCTGAATTCCGGGTAATCTCGTGGGTTTTATCCCGGACATATTCCGTCTTTCGAATTCTTCGATTTCCTCCTGTTTTGCTTTAATAGTAGCTTGCGCTTTGAGGATATTTTCTTGCGATCGGAATAGTTGTTGCTGCTGCCGCATAATGGCTTGCCTTCTGGCTTCCAGCACTTCCGGTGACTCGTATGGTCCAACCGGGGTTTTGATCAAATCGATCTCGTCCTGTTCCGACAATTCAGGAACAGGGATTTCTTTCTTTTTCTTCTCCACATGTGTGACTCCGCTTGCTCCTCCTGCTTCCAGGTTTTGGTTAGCATTATCTGTGAACGTTTTCTTCTGGAGTTTGTACTGGAGTTTCTTGGCAGTCTTCGTTTTCTTCTTGGAAGAAGGAGGTTTTTTGCCATGTTCTTCTTCTGTTAATTCCTTGACATCAGGATAGATGGGACTGGTTTCGCCGTCCTCTCTTTCCTCATCTGGTGGAGGTGTTTTGGGGTCTTCGTCGTCTTCAGCATCCGAGTTATCAATCGGTTTTGCCATAAGTACTTCATGGAAGCCCCTGCATAGATTTAACTTTTCTTTCGAAAGTGTCTTCATCTTCATCTTCTGAATCTATGTCTTTAGATCCAGGTTCCGACTCCAATCTTGCCTCTATGGCAGCTAGTATGGAGTCAGCTTCCGAGTTCACCGTTTGATTGGCGGGTGTCGGATCTTCCACTTGATCTGTGGGATTCTTATTTTCTGCCTTTTCCACGGGATTACTTACTTCCGTGTTTTCAGCAACCTAGGACTGCACCATGCCAATGAAGTGAGATCTGATTGCAGGCATCTCCGAAGAGGCAGCGGATTCAGATTTTTGGCAATCTGAGCAAAATCCGGTATCATAGTTTTCTTCAACTGGGTATAGGGCGGGTCGGATAATTTTACTTCCACCACAGAATCCCATTGCTTCTGCAGTTAATCCGATAAAGATGTTTGCAGATCCAATCAGTAAAACACAGGCACTTACCAGATGATTCTGTGTTGGCATGTACGATCCATTGTCGAGGAAGTGTCCAACATCGTTGTCGAATTCCAAGCTTCCGACAGTTATGGTACTGCCAATTCCGTCGACTATCCCCGATCGAAACATAACGCGTGACGTCGCTGGCCCCACTGTGGGTGCCAACTGTCGAGACATCATAGTAGAGTTCATAGACGGGGGTGCCATGAGTCTAGGGGTAGAGACGTGGGGGGACGTGGTAGTACGACAACCAGGAACACCAATTTTACCCATGTTCGGTACGGCGCAACTAGGCGACGTTCCTACTCCTGCAATCTCACTAAATCAGGGCTGAAGTCTGAAGTATACAAAGTACAATCTGAGTAGGGTTTCACTAACTTGGCGAGGATCAACTTCTCGGTGAGTTGGCTTCTAGCTAATTGTCTGTGTTCTTCTCTCCCGTCCAACTGTATATAAACAGCCGGGTTAGGGCTTACAAAAAGGAAACCTAGAAGACTATGGAAAGTATCTAACTTGGAAAGCAAGAATCCGCCTTCTACTCCAACCCGCACCACTTTGGGCCATTGATGGCTAGGTTGAGACTCCAAGTGCAGAGTGTGTAGCTAGTGGCAAGCCTTCTTCCCCACGAGGGTGACTCGAGGGTTTATATCAAACTCTTGGGGAGCCAGTATTTCAGCAGTTGTCTTCCAAGCTTCCTCCAGGATCCTGCAAACAAGTAGAGAATTTTGTGCCCTCAACCTCACCAAGTGGTTGTCAAGCACAAGGTGTGAGACTTCTAAATTGCAATGCAAAACTGAAAGTAAATGTGCAATAATTAAATCTACTACTAAATGCATTTGAGAAAATAAATATGCAATGGATTGTTTTTGTATTTTTGTGATGCAAGTGGTGATGGAGATAATGTAAATTTGAATTGGAGATGCAAGTAAAGTAAAGTGCAAGTAAAGTAACTAGAGTGTTTTCTTATAATTAAAATAGGACCGGGGTTCATGGTTTCACACTTGCATTCTCTCAAATAAAGTGGTAGACGGTGGACATAAAGAATTACATGTGAGATTACAATAACATGTTTAACATTGAGTACTTTCATATGGGCATCACGTCCTAGCATAGAGATCTCTACGGTCATATTGATCCCTCTTATACTCCACCAAGATGCGAAATAAATCATAACACCTTGATAATTAAGGAAAAACCAAAGTATAGCTTTAAGCAATGTGACATGAAGTTGAAGTAAGAACTTGCTAGATCTAGTCATGGAGATTGATTAGTGTCACTTCAAATCCCCGGTAACAAGGTACTCCTTTTTATCCCTAGTGAGGTAACTAAGAAAGGTTTAACAAAACCTAAGTGGATCGCTGAACTTCTGTCACTTTCACAGCACTAGCCACCCCCCGTTACTCCAACTAATGCACCCATCACCCCACACACGCTATCAAGAACTAGATTGATCAAAGCTAGCAAATAATAACGTGGTACATAAGATACATCTACTCAAATAACTCAAGAGAAACAATTGCAATCTCAGATTCAATAACTCATAGAAAAGATCCACCACATAGGAATTACAACGGTGCTCGTAATCATGTGAGGCAGCTCATACGGATCTAATTAGTGAAGCACATAGAGAGAGAGAGATGCAAGTGCTACTTCCACAAACCCATAGCCCTGGGGTGGACTACTCCCTCTTCATGGAGATGTCGATGGAGATGATGTTGGAGGGGTAGGAGATCACACCGGCGGCGCCCCGCCGGAGTTTTCCCCCTCCAATCTGAACTTCTGGTCTCTGTTTCGGTGTTTCGGCGGTGCTCTTCTCCGTAAGGGTACGGGGGACCCTTTTATAGTCGGTTTTAGGTCAAGACGGAGTCGGTAAGTCGAAGATGGAAGGAATTGGGGCCACAGGGGCCAAAAGGGGGCCTCTCACGCGGCCAAGGAATCTGGCCGCGTGGAGGGTCCTATTTTGGGCCTCCTTGCCCAATTCTCGTGGATCCTTCGCCCGCAAGTCTTCTCCTTCCAAGAAAATGACCCCCGCAGATTTTCAGGTGATTTCGTGGAAGTTTGCCCCCTGAATCGTCAAAAATATAGAAAACGGGGTTTCTGACAGGCAGGATTAATTCCATAAAAGTTGGGGGACTTTGTAATTTAACCCCAAAATACTATAAAACATTGAATTATACCCTTATATGATGCAATATGTAATAGAAAACCATGCGAAAATATGCAAAATTCATCTATGCATTTTACATGCATCAACATCCCCAAGCTTAACACATGCTCGTCCTCGAGTATGAAGGTGATAAAACTATGATGGGTTTTGCATATTGAAACAATCATGGGATATCAAGGAGGATTATTCATGCTACATATAATCAAATGATTAATACTAGAAATGAGTAGCAATATACAATTCATGTTGTAAGAAATATCAAATATGCAAGCAAAGATGCTTCATGAAAGTTCACAAAGTGTATAATGAAATAAAAGCACTATGGACCAAATGCATACACAAAATGAAAAATAAAATCCTATATTGGTCAAACAATAGCATAATGGAGAATAGAAAATATGGTGGACACTTTGGAGAAAATTGAGTAGAGGTAAAACATGATCAAATCTTATTTAGCCTCTAAATTATTCAACTAAAATTACTAATTGAAATGTGGTATCCATTGATCTAGGACCCTCATTTCCCCTTTATCACTAGCATCTTAAAATTGTTAGTATTGAAGTAATGAGAATGACAAGGTGGTTGAAAGCCTCATGCCCCGTGAGTGTGAAAACCTACTCCATGATTACTCAACTTAAGATTCCTAATAAGCTTTGTACAATCATAATAAGTATTAATGACATCATAGAGAACCGCAAAGAGGTACCTCTTGCCCCATGACATGGAAACAAGCCCATGTTACAATGACAAGATGAACAAACGGAGTAGACTCATCATCCTTTTTATTTTCATTCACTATTATGCATACCTTCTTATTTTACTATAGGATGTGTTGTAGAGTCACTCAAGTTGTAAGTAAATTTCCACCATGATAAAGCATGGCTTGGGTTAGCGGTATAATGCGTTTCTCTAGTCATATAGATACTTACTCATCAAAACTTACTATTCCTCTATTTCATTCCGGCATGGCAGGAGTCCAAAAACAAAAGTACATGATATCAACCAAATGTAAATTTTTTGTGCAATGTTGAAAGATTTCCGTTGATACACGTTTATAGCTAGCTCCCAACCACACACTTGTCAAACGCAAAACTTGTGGCTCCCATTATTGGGTCATGTTTATTAGATGCATAAAAAGTAAAGTGTGCCTTCAAAAGTTCGTGAGAGTCCTATCCCAAGTCCAACCCATGACAATTAATAAAGTGAATATCTTAATTTAGAACATAAATAACACAATAACATGGTGAACATACTCGGAATAGCAATGAAGCTAATGGGAAGATATGGTGGACTCACTGGAAATACTTGGCTAAGGAGTGTTGGAAACAAGTTTTTACTTGTTGGAATTTTTAAATTTTTGGGCTAGCAAAAGGGAGATAGTTGACCAGCTACTATGCATGCATATGTCCATAGAACTACTCATTTCATGACAAACTAAATAAACCAGCAATTAACATGAAGGACATGAATAAGAGATAGCTCAAGACAACATTATTGCAAATTTCTACACATAAAAAGCCTATAAATCATGCAAACATATGTAGCTCTTCAAATCAACCATGGCATCCCTATTCCAAGTCATAATACTAGCATCCAATACATTACAACCCCAAACTCCAGTAGCTCAATCTCATATAAAATGATGGTGGTGGTCTTATCAAAACAAAAATAAAAACAAAAACTAGACGCTTCAAGTCTCTACGATAAATGCTTTGCTTAGAAAAACAGAAAGTAGACGTGTGCTAACCAAAAGAGTGTAGCTCCAGTGGGGTGTTCATCACATCCCCAAGCTTATGGCTTTCACCATTCTTGGATGTCTTGAGGCGCAGATCCTCTATTCCCTGTGAAAAAACTTCACAAAACATGTTTCTCCCATTCTTTTTCTCTGGGGTGAGATTAGCAAGGACAAACAAATCACATGCTTGCTGTGCAAAATTCCAAATCAAATGCTCCAGTAGATAGACAATAAGGTTCCTTATGTTTTATGTTCACTCTCTTGCTTGAAAGAATCATGTAAATTCGATTCCCAAGCCCAAAGAGTGCATAAAACAAAAGAAGGCAGAATCTGTCCAGAAAAGCAGCAGCAGCAAAACGAACGTTTTTCCCTAAGCTAGAATGTTCAAAACATTAAGCCACTTTTTTTGCTTACAGAGTACGAAAAGTTGCAGAACATACTAAAAAATTAGCTCAATCCGACATACCAATAAAAAACGTAAAATCATACGGTGAGAAGACTCGTGCTGAAACAAAAATTTCATGCACTAGGATAGCAACCTATAAGTCCAAATGGGTTTGACTTGACTCTTTATTGAAAACTCCAGAATTAAAAAAAAACTAATCTCTTGAGACAGCAAGAGGACACTAGGAAAATCCAAACAAAAATAACCGGGTTGCCTCCCGTAAAGCGCTTTCCTTATAGCCATATAGCTAGGCTTTACTTACTTGATAATCAAGAGGGATAAACCTCATGAGGGAGCTTGTTCTTCAGCGTGCCCCTCTTCCTTGGGAAGTGCTCCATGCTTTTCTTGTGAGGGAACTGAAACTTGACATTCCCTTCCTTGGAGTCTATGGTTGCACCTGTAGTACGAAGAAAAGGTCTACCCAAAATAATAGGACTAGGGGATTTATCCCCCATATCCATAATAATGAAATCAACGGGTACGAAAGTCATGTGCAATTCAATCATAACATCTTTTACTTGTCCTACAACATGTTTAGTAGAGTTATCAGCAAGGACAAATTCACTTGAGCACTTTTCTAAATTTTCTAGTTCTAGCAATTCATATAATTCTTTAGAGAGTACCGATGCACTAGAGCCTAGATCTAACATAGCATGGTGAATTTCTTTTCCAATTAAAACTAGCACCTTGGGGATCCATGCATCCCCAAGCTTAGGAGGTATCATGGCCTCATTCTTGTACCTAGCAATTTTTCTTGCAAGACATGATTAGCAATATAAGATCCAAAGCCAGGTTGATTAACATTTATAGTGGGATCACTAGCAAATTTTTGTAGAGTAGCAATAAGTTCTTGCAAGCTACTTTTTTCTGAATCAAGCAATGGATCCTTAATTTCAGTAAGCATCATAATTTCCTCTACTTTTCCTTTTCTATTATGCATATTAAAAATCTCATAGCGATCATCAAAAATATCCTCGGGTACTTCAGCCTTTTTTAAGCTCTCTTTAATTTTAACCTCTAAGAGCAAACTTTCAAGCAAAACATGGGTATTTGCAACATTAGTACTAGTAAAAGATCTCCCACATTCATTATCTAAAAAGTCTCTAGAAGTTTCAGAAAGTCCCTTATAAAACATATGCATAAGTATCCAATCTCTAAAGCCATGCCCTATTCCATATGCTCTACTTCTAAATCACTCCCATGCTTGTATCATTGATTCATCTTTTTCTTGTTTAAAGGTAATGAGCAATTGTTTAACATTGTAATTCTTTTCAGCATGACAAAACCTATCAATAAATGTAGCCCTTGAGTTGAACCAAGTAGTAAAATTTCTAGGAGGCCATCTTAATATCCAATCTAATGCTTTGCCTCCTAGTGAGTAGGGGAGTTTAACTTTAGTAGTGTTGATGTTTGCATGATTCAAGTTCAAAGTTTTACATCTTTCACCAAATTTCTTAAGATGGAACAAAGGGTCTTCTTTAGTCTTTCCATAGAAACGAGATATATAAATCATTTTAATAACACTAGGATCTACCTCTAATTTTTCAACGGGAATATTTAGCTGTTGAGGGAAATTCCTAACACTGAATGGCCAATAAGTTCTCTGCTCCATTTTCCAAGTTTTTATGTAGTTTTTAATTTTTTGCAAAACTGAAAAGTAAAGTAACTAGGCAAATTTGAAATACAAAAATAAACTAGATAACTAAATGCAAAACTAAAATGCAAACTAAAACAAAATATGCAAGACAAAACAAAAACAAGAACAAAAACAAAACAAAAACAAGACAAAAACAAAACAAGAAACAAAACACTCTACTTGAAAGAAGTTGGAGATAGAAAGGACGGTACTCACGTAGGTGCAACCTCTCCAAGCTTAGGTGTTTGCACACCTTTTTGGTGATGAAGACTTCTTGTGAGCTCCCTTGGACAACTCCTTCACCTATGGCTCCCCGGCAACGGCGCCAGAAAAACGCTTGATGGCTAGGTTAAGACTCCAAGTGCAGAGTGTGTAGCTAGTGGCAAGCCTTCTTCCCCACGAGGGTGACTCGAGGGTTTATATCGAACTCTTTGGGAGCCAGTATTTCAGCAGTTGTCTTCCAAGCTTCCTCCAGGATCCTGCAAACAATTAGAGAATTTTGTGCCCTCAACCTCACCAAGTGGTTGTCAAGCACAAGGTGTGAGACTTATAAATTGCAATGCAAAACTGAAAGTAAATGTGCAATAATTAAATCTACTACTAAATGCAAATGAGAAAATAAATATGCAATGGATTGTTTTTGTATTTTTGTGATGCAAGTGGTGATGGAGATAATGTAAATTCGAATTGGAGATGCAAGTAAAGTAAAGTGCAAGTAAAGTAACTAGAGTGTTTTCTTATAATTAAAATAGGATCGGGGTTCATGGTTTCACACTTGCATTATCTCAAATAAAGTGGTAGACGGTGGACATAAAGAATTACATGTGAGATTACAATAACATGTTTAACATTGAGTACTTTCATATGGGCATCACGTCCTAGCATAGAGATCTCTACGGTCATATTGATCCCTCTTATACTCCACCAAGATGCGAAATAAATCATAACACCTCGATAATTAAGGAAAAACCAGAGTATAGCTTTAACCAATGTGACATGAAGTTGAAGTAAGAACTTGCTAGATCTAGTCATAGAGATTGATTAGTGTCACTTCAAATCCCTGGTAACAAGGTACTCCTTTTTATCCCTAGTGAGGTAACTAAGAAAGGTTTAACAAAACCTAAGTGGACCGCTGAACTTCTGTCACTTTCACAGCAGTAGCCACCCCGCGTTACTCTAACTAAGGGCATCTCCAGTCGTCCCCCCAGGACGCAAATTAGCGCCGTTTTGTGCGGAAAGCGCCGTTTTTTCACCAGTCGCCCCCCCAAGACCTGAAAAAGCGCCGTTTCGGCGGAAATTAGCGCCGCCGCCCCAGGCGGAACCCAGCCCGTTGGGTTCGGCCTGGAGGGGGGCGGCGAAAGGAAAAGCGCGCGTGGGCCAGCGCTGTCGGCGAGGGGAGCGCTATTTGCCCACTTTCCCCACCCCCGACTCGTCTTTTCTGCTCGCCCGCCTCGCCGTCGCCACACCACCGGCCGCGCTCCACGCCGCCGATGTCGGCCCCAATCGCACAAGATCGACGAGACAAACCACCGCCGGCTAGTCCACCACATCGTCGCCGCCGTTCGATCGCGTCTCCGCCGCGGAGGAGGTTGTACCCGGTGAGCCGCGTCCACCCGCCCGCAAGGTGTTCGACGCTCTGTCCGAGCCATGGACTCCGACGCCGAGGAGATGCTCGCCGAGCTGTTCGACGAGGAAGACCAGGCCGCCATCGACGACGAGGAGCATGATGGAGGGATGATAACCCGGTAGGCTAACACCAAGGAGTAACTCGGCCCAAAGGACGCTGCGCAAGACCCGGCTTAGGATAGAGAAGCTTCTAGAAGGCCCAGGAACGAAGGCCTCGTAACCCGGATTGTGGGTTCCGGTAAGGAAGTTTAGGGTTTGTAAGCAGTGTCCGGGTAGGATTCAGAGTGCGCCTTGGAGAGTAAGTCAGGGGGTCCGGATGTTATATAAGCCGGTCCCTAGGTTAGGGTTAGACAAGCTTTTACGTGAGCAAGAACCCGCTCGCCAGATCGAGAGATTTCGAGTATCCACTGTAACACCAGTATCGAGCTAATATATTTAGATCGTAGACTCGGCGACTTGATTGCCGGCTACCAGATCGCATATCACCATGCTTTCCTTCGAGCTAAACCCTCTCCCAAACACTCGAGTCGATTCGCCCCAAGACAAGTTACCCCCGGTAACGTCTGCCGTGATTATCCCACGACAGTTGGCGCCCACCATGGGGCCTACGTCTAAGGGTGTTTACATCACGGGAGAAGCTCGGGAGAACATGAAGAACCTCGTCGTCGGCGAGATCTACACCAACCCCGAAGGAGAGAAGTTGGTGGACGATTTTGGCTGGGGGCCAGAGTCGGATCTGCTCGAATCCGGATCTGTCGTGACAATCGGCCGGATCAACGTCTTCATTGGCATGGTACGTACGTCCGGTTTAGCTCCTGACGATTTTGGATTTGATTCTGTGTCAGGGGAGGCCACCTGCGTTCAGTCCGATGGGGAGGAATCAGTCGGGACGATAGATCCGGTAGAAGAGCCCACCACGAAGAGGGAACAGCCGGAGGAGCCGGCATGGACCCCGCGTGGCCGGGTTATGAGAGAAGATGACACCGAGTCTATCCTGCACCTGCTGGAGGACCGGTACGAGGAAGACAGCGATGATGAAGAAGAATACGAATCTGCGCCAAGCATTGTGCGCCAGGTCACGGTTTACACGGCCCCCGCAAGCAATCTTAATCAGGGGAACATGACCGCGGCCGCTGTCGGAACAGCACAAGCATTGGCCCAGCAGCAAAATCCGATTGACGGAAACCCGGTCTTAACCCGGGTCGACGGAGAATCGGCATCAGTTACCAGCCATGCGGCGGATAGCGAGTTGCAGGCAAACATGTTCGGATATCTAGCAAACCGGACACCAGGGGCGGGTCCTTCAAATCCGTAACATCCGGCCCTGTTCAACAACAACCTGATCCTGGATCCCACCGTTCTAGCCACAGTCATAACCCCGGAAAACGCGGCGGAACGTGTTAGGGATCTGGATGTAGCCCGTCGTGCATTGGAACAACAGAGAAGGCAAGTGGAAGCAGAAAAACAAGGGGTAGCTGCGCGCCAGCGCGATCTAGATGCATTGGAGAACCGGCTCCGAGAAGAGACAACCAGGGTGCGTCAAAGGCACCAGACCAGATTACCGGCAACGGGTGGAGTTATAAACCCGGCCACACTATTTATCACACCACAGGATCAGCCGATTCCAGCGGCAAACCAAGGAACTGTACATCAACCCGCAACTGGAGGAGCACAACCGGTAAACACGCAGGCCGGGTTACCCATATTACAGACTGGAGTTACTACCGGCAATACATTACCACCACCACCACCATCACGGTTTCGTACGCCAGCAGGTCATTAGAACAACCCCATGGATAATGTATATGCTGCAACGTTAGCACTGAATCAGATTCCCGTAAGAGAGTCACCCCATGCGGAGCAGACCCGACGGGCGATCGATTTATTGCATACGGCAGTGGCACAGCAAGTTAATTACCCGGACAACAGAAGTGGAATGCATGGGACACCGTATATCAGCCAGCAACGATCAAATACCGGCAATATTCAGACAAGCTCAGCGCGACGGAGGCCAGAGCAGCAGCAAATGCCGCCTCCTCCCCGCGTCCAAGCAGTACCAGCGGCATCAGCAGCGCAAGCTATTGTGGATAGTTCCAGAGCGAGGAGAGCCGCGGCCGGGTCTGCGGTGCATGGACCAGCAGCAGTACCGCGTCCAGCCGCGCCCCCCGCAGGATCACACGTTTCCCGAGTGAGGCCGGTTCCGACTAATCTCGCTGGGCCTAAGTGTCTGTCGGATAACATCAGGGCTGAGCCTTACCCGGATAAATTCAAGGAGCCGGGTAAAGTAGTGAATTATGAGCCGACTATGGATCCAGAAACATGGTTGAGCAGTTATGAGATGGCTATGTCAATCCGCAACGCAACTGAAAATCTTCAAGCCAAGTTCATGTACTTAATGATGTCAGAAGGAGCAGCAAAGTTATGGTTCAATAATCTACCGGAGGTATCCATCAAGTCATGGGAGGAGTTGAAAACTGCGTTTATCAAGCACTTTCATGGGACGTGCAGAAAGCTATTTACTATTGATGACCTAGAGCGGTGTGTCCAGAAGAAGGGAGAATCGGCGCGCAGTTGGGTGCGCCGAGTCATGGAGATACTTCACTCATCTACAGATATTCAGCCCAAGGATGCGTTACAAGCGATGGCAAAGACGTGCAAGTACATACCTTTAGTGCAAAAGTTAACTCGCATGAAATCTAGTCGAAATGCTTCAGAGGTCACGATGGGAGAACTAATGGACGCATGCAACAAGCACGCTGCAACAGATACTACAGAAGAGGACGTCGATGACAAGAAAGCAAAGGCAAACACAAGCAACAATGGAAGAACCGGCAATGGATCAACGCCGGGTAACAATGGAGGTAACAATGGGAACAACCAGAATAAGCGCCCGTTCGAGGGAAGCTCCGAGTTTGTCGCTAGCACAGAAGCCGGGTCTTCGAGACCCAGGGCAGAAGGAAACTTCAATGGAGGAAACCAGAACGGAGGAAATTATCAAGGACCGCCAAGGCCGGGTAACAATTGGGATATCTTCAGGATGGCGTGCCCAAAGCACAGCAAAAACGGTAGGCCGGCTAACCACTCATTGGAGCAATGTGCGGACCTACAGAGATGGAAGAACGAGGAAATAAACAAGGCTATGCGAGGTGCAGGTCGGGGAGGAGGACCGGGTCCGAGTGGAAACCCGGGCCACGGCCCACCCCCAGCCGGCAACCCGGCAGGCGGAAATCCGGGTAATAACCAGGGGGAGCTGGAGGTTTCCAGGCCAACCCCAAGCAGTTGGGACAATACCACGTACATACTACAGGAATTTCCAACAAGGATAAGAAGATACTGAAAAAGGCGGTAAACTCAGTTGCCTCGGCCGTCCCGAGATACCTGAGATGGTCGGAGCAGGACGTAACATGGAGCAGAAGGGATCACCCGGAAAGGATAGAACACCCGGGAGTCTTAGCATTGGTGGTTGCGCCGCAGGTTAATGGTTATGAGTTGAAAAAGGTCTTAATGGACGGCGGTAGTAGCATCAACATCTTATATTGGGAAACCTTTCTACGCATGGGTCTCAAGGAGTCCCAGCTACAGAAGAGTTCGACAGTTTTCACGGGATAGTACCGGGTCACTCAGCGTGCCCCGAGGGAAAAATCACACTGGAGGTAGCTTTTGGAGAATCGAAGGACAATTTCCGGGTTGAGTGGCTCTCTTTCGAGGTGGTCAAGTTGCACAGCCCTTATCACGCGCTATTCGGAAGGCCGGCTTACGCTAAGTTCATGGCCAGGCCATGTTATGTGTATCTACAGCTAAAAATCCCGGGTCCAAAGCAGACCATCACCATACATGGGAACCGGGATATAGCGGCTGAGTGCGATGAAGGAGATGCGGCAATGGCTGAACAAGCCTGCAGAAAAGAAGAACTCAAGTATTACCGGTCTCAAGTAGACCCGGATGACAGAACAGCGTTAAAAAGGCCGAATACTGAAGATGAGAGAGCGAAGTTCAAGGCAGCGCAGGACACCAAGATGGTGGCTTTTGTCGAGGGTGATCCCTCCAAGCAATTTGCTATAGGATCTAACTTGGATAGCGAGCAGGAGAAAGCACTTGTGGAGTTCATTCGTTCGAATCAGGATGTGTTCGCCTGGACGCCCAGCGACATGCCGGGTATCCCTACAGAACTGGCAGAGCATAGTTTGCACGTTGATCCCAAGTCCAGGCCTGTGAAGCAGGGCCTGAGAAAAATTAATGAAGAAAGAAGGAAGGCTATAGGAGAAGAAATCACACGGCTGCTTACAGCCGGCTTTATCATGGAAGTATTTCACCCGGACTGGTTAGCAAACCCGGTTCTCGTGATGAAAAAGACCAATGAGTGGAGAATGTGCATCGATTATACAAGTCTCAACAAGCATTGCCCAAAGGATCCGTTTGCACTACCAAGGATAGATCAGATCATAGACGCAGTAGCTGGAAGTGACCTATTATGTTTCCTGGACGCATATTCCGGGTATCATCAGATCATGCTCAAGAAGGAAGATTGGGAGAAAACATCATTCATAACCCCTTTTGGGGCCTTCTGTTACAAGACCATGACATTTGGATTGAAGAACGCCGGCGCAACCTATCAACGGTGTATTCAGAAGTGCTTTGAGGACCAAATTGGACGCAACGTTTACGCATACGTGGATGATGTGGTGATCAAGACCAGGAAAGCGGAGACATTTATTGATGATCTAAAGGAAACGTTCAAGAACCTGAGAAGGTACCAGATGAAACTTAACCCAACAAAGTGTGTCTTTGGAGTCCCAGCCGGGAAATTACTCGGCTTTATCGTTTCTGAGAGAGGAATTGAGGCAAATCCGGATAAAATCAAAGCTATCCAAAGTCTGAAAAAGCCGGAAAATTTGAAGCATGTTCAGAAGCTCACAGGGTGCGTAGCAGCGCTCAGCCGGTTCATATCCAGACTCGGAGAGAAGGCAATACCCTTGTACCGGCTCTTGAAGGAATCTGATAAATTTGTATGGGATCAAGAGGCGGACGAGGCGTTCGAAGCACTAAAGAAGCAGTTATCTGAGGCACCAGTCCTAGCAGCCCCGGGTCCTAAAGAGCCCATGCTATTATAGGTTGCAGCCGGGCCCCGGGCGGTTAGCGCACTGGTTGTCGTCGAGCGCAAGGAGGATGGGAAAGATTACCCGGTCCAGAGGCCGGTTTATTACGTCAGCGAGGTATTATCAGAGGCAAAACAGCGCTACCCACATTGGCAAAAGCTGGTTTTCGGGGTCTTCATGGCCAGCCGGAAACTGAAGCCGTATTTTCAGGAACACCCCATAACAGTGGTCAGTTCTATACCAATGTCGGATATCATCAGAAACTCGGATGCAACAGGTAGAATAGCCAAGTGGGCGATCGAGATGGGAGATTATCACATCAACTACGAGCCCAGGTCAGCAATCAAATCTCAAGCTCTAGTCGATTTCATTAACGATTGGACTCACACAGGTATGCCCACCATGGCTCCAAATTCCGAGTCTTGGATAATGCACTTTGATGGTTCCAAGCAGTACGAGGGATCAGGGGCTGGAGTGGTCCTAACATCACCCAAAGGAGACAAGTTAAGTTACGTGTTGCAGATTCATTTTGATTGTTCCAATAACGTGGCCGAGTATGAGGCCCTATTGCATGGCTTAAAGGTAGCCAAGGAGATGAACATTAAGAGGATACGATGCTTTGGAGATTCGGACCTTGTGGTACAACAGGTTTCAGGAACTTGGGATAGAAAAGACGCAACCATGGCAGCATACCGCAGAGAGGTGGACAGGGTTGCCGGATATTTTTCCGGGTATGAGGTGGAGCACATAGACAGAAGAAAAAACGAGGCAGCAGACGCACTCGCCAGACTCGGCTCGCGCAGAGAGCCAGTTCCACCTAACGTTTTCCTAGATGAGCTATGGCGACCATCGGTTAAAACCGAGTCTAAGGAAGAACTGGCAAATCAAGACCCGGATTTGGAGCTCGTGGCCACAGTACGTGATGTTCCCGAGTGGACAGAGCCTTTCCTGGCCTACCTATCACGGGGCGAGTTACCACAGCAGGAGGTATTAGCAAGACAAATTCTGAGACGAGCAAAAGGATATTCTATCATCAATGGGGAGTTGTACAAAAGAAGTGCAGCAGGAGTCTTTTTGCGCTGTGTAGCACCAGAAGAAGGCCGACAGATCCTCAAGGAGATCCATGAAGGTGATTGTGGGCATCATGCATCCACGAGATCCCTCGTGGCCAAAGCTTATCGACACGGTTTCTTCTGGCTCACGGCCCTAGCAGACACGGAGCGCTTGGTGGCAAGGTGTGATGGATGTCAAAGGTACGCTCGCCAAACCCATGTGCCGGCTATGGAACTGCGGACTATCCCGTTAACCTGGCCGCTCGCTGTTTGGGGTATGGATATGGTTGGCCCCTTCCACATGTCACCTTGCAAAAAGACACATCTCTTAGTGGCCGTTGATAAGTTTACCAAGTGGGTTGAGGTAATGCCAGTTACCAATTGTGAAGCAATTACATCAGTCAAGTTTCTGAAAAGGATTATCTATCGGTTCGGATATCCCCACAGCATAATTACCGACAATGGAACCAACATGTCCCTTGGCGAGATGGAGAAGTTTTGTGGAAACAATGGCATTCGTTTGGACATAGCCTCAGTGGCCCACCCACAGGCTAATGGACAAGTGGAGAGAGCAAATCAGGAGTTGCTTCGTGGATTAAAGCCACGGTTGCGAGTCCCGTGTATCAGAGCTGCTGGTGCATGGGTTGAGGAGTTACCTTCAGTGGTTTGGGGTATCAACACCACACCTAATAGATCTACCCATATGACACCGTTTTTTATGGTTTATGGCGCAGAAGCAGTGTTGCCGAGTGATATTATCCATGACTCGCCTCGAGTATCGGCTTACATCGAGGTGGAGAACGGGAAGACCCGGCAAGACGCCGTGGATATGTTAGAAGAAGAAAGGGAACAAGCTTTGGAGAGATCAGGCATATATCAGCAGGATCTGCGAAGGTATCATAGCCGGCGCGTGAAAACCCGGGTCTTCCAGGAAGGAGATCTGGTTCTGCGCCTGGTGCAATCAAAGGAAGGAAAGCACAAATTATCACCGCCATGGGAAGGACCGTTCATCATAAGCCGGAATCTGCACAATGGATCATATTACTTGATAGATGCAAGGGAAGAGTCGGCTACGGTTAATGACACCGCTCATACCACTTCATCTATGCAAGAGAAAGAAAGACCATGGAACGTGGCTCAGCTACGTCCCTACTATACTTAGTATAGCCTAGATTCACAAAGTGGAATTACACGATGTAACAGGCAGCAGGTTTCAGACGCACTCTTTTCCTATCCAGCGTACCTAAGGGGACTGGAGGGTTTTTAATGAGGCGGCTTGCTGACCTAACTTTTCTCATATCAATAAAGAGATGGTTAAACAATATATTATTTCCTTTTCATGTGTCTTTATCACTTTTTATTTCTGTTATGTTTTTTATGTTTCTTCCAGGTAAGTATTGTTTATTGTTTTTTAGTACATTAGCTTCTTTAGCAGTTCGCGTATATTTAGGTCTTGGGGGCTGATTGCTTGAATAGCACAGTTACAAACTCAAAGACCTGGCCATGATGCCTATGAGTTATAAGGGCCGATTACTCGCAAACGAGTACGGCTGCAAGCTTATAACCGGACGAAGGAGCCAAACTTTCTTGACTTTTCTTACTTAAGCTCGATGTGACTCGCACTAAAGTGGCATGATTTGCTCGCATATGATCACAATCAGTCATGATGCCCAATGGGACTTGCCTGACCCTGTCTTCGTATAGATGTAGCAACATGATTATCCATGCGAAAGCCGGCTTACAGTACAAGAGACCAAAAGGGTCATCTAAACCACAAGTTATGCAGAGTACAGGGTTAATAACCGGAAACTCACAATTTATTAAGCATAACTTCAAAAACCTATGTGAAACGGCTCTAGGTTTTGGGCTTAGCAGAAATGATTTGTTCTCTTTGAAAAACCTAACACCCTAGACTCGGAAGTTCGGGCCTTGGGGACTGGGGAATTTGAAACAAGAAACAAATCATCTAGCTATTAAGCTCAAAAACCCAAAAATCCGAGTCTTGGGGACTTAGAGAAAAGTCCACCTGTCAAAACCCGCGAAACCCGGAAACCGAGTCTCACAAAAGGAACCATAAAGTAAGTCGGAATATCAAGGATAAATAAATTCAAGAGCAGATAGATATCAAATTCATCCAGGGGCCAGAAGGGCCACGAAAGCTATTAAAATTTCAAAAGCGTATTACAGGCAACGATGGTAGTTTCATAAAGCGCACAGGCGCGCCGTCAACAGAATAATTGTTTTTAAAAAAAGGCCCATCGGCCGGATAGCGTGTCTCAGACGGTTGCCGATAAAAAATCTTCACTCAGCATCTCAGGCCGAGTCGTCCATCTTGCCCTTGCCCTTGGCAGCCAGGTCTTGCTCCTCGCCTTGGTCCTCAGCATTCTTGGCGGCGGCAGCACCCGGATCAGCAGTAGTGCCGGCCCGTGCGGGAGGAGGGACGATTGGCATGGAGGTAGCAGGCGCAGAATCGGGCTCAGCCTTCTTCTTCGCGGCCTCCTCTCTCAACTGGGCAGCCTCCGCCTTCCATCGGGCCAGCATATCGTATGGCTTGGGAAGATCCAACTTGATAGCCTTGTCATCAGAATCATATGCTGGAATAATGACACTAAGGTCCAAACCATCGGCAATTATGCTGGCCGGGTGACGGATTTCCTTCTGGATGGCCTTGAAATTCTTCACGGAGAACTTGGACCCGTCGTGGTTAAACTCAGGAAACCCGCCTATAAGCTTGGCTGGCTCGAGTTTGGGAAAATACGCCTTAGCCAGCGCAAGACCCCGGGTTACCCCAACCCGGCAGGACGATCGTTTCCAGTGCCCAATCCACTCGGGGACAGTGGAGCAAGCGTCCAGCAGCATCTTCAGGTTGCCATGCCCGGAACCCGGCCACTTCAGCTCCTGAAGGATCCATTTGATTCCGGCGCACAGCTGCCGGATAGTGCTCTTGATGGCTTTTAGCTTGGTGATATCATCTTCGTCCGGGATTACCTCATCCGGACGTGCAGAGAATAGGAAAAAGCAACGGGTAAGAAAATCCGACTATTTATCAGAATGAGAATCCGGGTTATAATTATAAAGTTAGGAATCGTACCCGTCAAAGCACGATATGTGTCGGCGATTTGGACGGACAGCTTGGTCAGTTCATCTTCGGCTGCATGAGCCCTCCTCCTATATTTCCTTGTGATCTTCCCGCTCCTCCTAGCTTCAGCTTCAGCTGACTCACACAGAGCCGCCTCCTTCTCAGCTAGCTTGGTGGCCTTCGCCAATGCTTTCTCAGACTGGGTCACGAAGGCCTGCGTGGAAACAAAAGGAAGGATTAGTCGGATATACTCAGAAGTTCCAAGCAAATTATCAATAAGTTCACTCGGAACTTGGGGACTGGACAAGGATACAGATAATGTTACTCGGATTTACCTCATGTTTGGCTATCAAAGCCTCTAGGATATTTTCTTCATCCGCCCTCAAGGTGTGCAGGGCCTTAAGCATCTGGAAGAAAGTCATGTCTTCGGGCCTGACTCCGGAAGAGCCGGCAGCTTGATCACTCGGCGGGCGAACCTTCTCAGACTTTGGGGTCGAGACCCGGACCGTCTGGGTGTCCGGATTAGGAGAGGAAATCTTCGTGTCCAGGACCTCGACCTCGTCATCCTCAGCCTCTTCGGAGGGCTTGGGAGACCCGACTTCCTGCCGAGCCGGGTCGGCCAAGGGGTCTTGCTCCTGGTTGTTTTCAGCACCACCGCCAGTCGCGGCGTCCATATCGTCAGTCGGCTCCTCCGTCTCCCGGTTGTCTGTATCCATGATATCCGGGTCACTGAGCGTGACCTGGGCCCTAAGGAAAAAAAAAGAGATCAGCAACGAAAATTAAAGATTATCAAAAGGACTAGAGTATTGCTTAGCCAAGAATATGACTTACCCGGCATTCACCACGAAATCTGCCGGAAGCGAGCTGCTGGACGAGGATGAAGCTGTCACAGGACCCGATAGAGGGACCCGGACCTGTCCGGCTAACGGATGGTTGGGGGAGGGGTGACGTTGAGGTGAGTTGGAAGGCTGAGGTGGCGGAGAACCGGCGCGGCGAACTGGTGATGTGGAGATGCCCGGGTTGAGGGGATCGTCACCCGGGGAACTCCGGGTCACCCTGCGCTTGGCCGGAAGAGGGTCCTTCAAGTGTGATGAGTTGGATAGTTGTTGGTTAAGTTTACACATGTTAGCAAAAGAGTAGGGTTCGGAGGACATGAAGGAGTAGGGAACCTTGGATACTACCCCTCTGGCTTTCCTCTTGGCCCCAACCGTCACATCTTGTTCAGCTTCGCTTTTATCGGACTCGGTGGCCTCCGGGTCCTCCTTGTCGTCCTTGTCCTCCAACCCTGAAAGCCGAGAATGCATAGTCGGAAAAAGTGAGATATGTGAAAGCAAAATGGTGCAAGCGAAGCTGACCAAAGACCCGGACAGTACCTTCGTCATTATCACCCGGTTCTTCATCTTCTTTCGGGTCTCCGGAGGAAGGGGAGGTCTCAATATTCCAAAAGACGTTGTCGGCCTGAGATAAAAGCATGAAAATGAGGGTTAGTGGCTGTATCAAGTCAAAGTACGAGTATAAGTGTATAAGTATCGGATTTTACCGCTGGAGCCGGGTTATCCCGGGTAAACGGCGCTAACCCGGCGATGTTCTTGATCACCTCCAACTTTTCCGTCAAGAAACTCTTGATTGTCTTGTTGGTGTCGCCGGCTGGATAATTCTTAGAGGAATATCGGAGCGCGTCCGTGACGTGCCCCGAGTAGTCGCACATCAGCTTGGTGCGAATGGAGTTGGGCTGGATCCGGAAGTCCACCCATGTCTTAACCAGATTGAGCCCAAGGAGACCTTGGGCAGAGAGGATGGCTATCTTTGAGAGGAGGGGCTGGATTGCTTCCCTATCCGACTCAGGGGGGAAAGTGTTGAAGGTGTCGGAGAGATCTAAGAGACCCTCCGAGTAACCCGGCAGTTTCCTCTCGCCGGGTGGGGAGGTGTCTCGGCAGTAGAAAAAAGAAAGTTGCCAATGCTTGACATGAGAATTGAGAGTAAGAGTCGGCATGGGAGAGTTCTTGCGGCGCTGGATAGAGACCCTGCCGCAAGCTAAGAGTGCCCTGTCACCGCTTTCGCGGCACGGTTTGCATTGGAAGAGTTCTATGAAAAGAGCCAAATTTGGCGGAATGCACAAATAAGACTCACAGAGGACAATGAAATGGGTAATGTTCAACATAGAGTTAGGCCCTATGTCGAACACCCGGAGGCCATAATGGCGGAGGACTTCACGAAAGAAACAGTGACCCGGGGGGCGAAACCCCCGGATCACATGTTCGACGAAGCATATTACCTCGTCCGGGTTAGGGGAAGACCGGGTCTCATCACCCGGCACCCTCCAGTGGATCTCCTCCTGTGAGGGGAGAACGCCCAACTCAGCCAGCTCCTCCAGCTTGGCCTTGGTTACCGTGGATCGCGCCCAGTTGGCGGATATTGATTGGGTCATCCTTGGTTTAGCCGGTTGTTTCCCTTTGGTCTTGGGAGCCATTAATTCAGTCTGCAAAGGTACAAGACAAAGAGGCACAAAGCATGAGACTCGGAAATCATGGATTCTCCGAGTATCGATTGAGAATTATTAACTATCCGGGTATCGAGTATCAGTACAAAAACTATGGACTATCTACGTATCAGCAAGCATTTGTGGAAGAAGGTTGATTGCCTATGTATCTAGCGCAAGTAAAAGAACCGGAAGAAGTGGATTTTCCGGGTGTCAATGGCAGCCGCGGAAAATTTGGGCGGACTGAATCTAGATTGGAAATTTTACTATCGATTTCGCGGAGAAATTGATGACTATGGCAATAGGGGATTGATGTGTGGTTGTCTATTGCGCATTTGGACCGGCTAGCATGGGTACCTACGACCTAAACCGGCGGGGAGCAAGAAATGGCCCGCGGAGGACCAAGATCCAATCTAGGTCCAAATAGAGAAATTGCAAGGTTGAATCACAGGGAACATGGATCTTACCGGCGTAGATAGGAGAAGGACGCGACGGCGGCAGATGGTGCAGTCGTGGTGCCCCCGTGCGATTCCCGGCGGGCAGCTTGGAGGCGCGGCGGCGGAGTTTGGCGGCGGCGCTGGGTGAGCTGTGGATGAACGCGGACGGTGGCGGCTTTGCTCCGGCGACGCTCGCGAGATCTCCGTGGTGGTGCTCTGTGTGCTCGAACGGGGATGCGCTGGTGAGGAGGAAGAAAATGAAAGCAATGGACCGTTGGGGTTAGGTCACCCCCCTAGGTGCCTATATATAGGTACGGGTGGGGAAACCTAGGCTAACGGGCGGGAACCAAAATTTTCGGGATAAGGGACACCCGTCCGAGATTTTGGGGATATGCGTTAAGTGCCCGAGAGCAATATCCGGACAAGATAAGAAGGGAATCTCTTCCGTGATATTCGGATCAATTAACGAGTGAAGTAAGCCGGATCTTTGGCATCTTCGCCAGGGCCTTGACCCGGAAAGTTAAAGATGGGCTTAGAGAGAGCCGGGTTATTATATAGACCACCATTGGAGTTAGGCCTAGCTGTTTATTAAAGCAACCTAACCCGGCCTCTATGAACTTGTATTTTTATTATTTTTGCAGGGAATAGCGTGCGCTTCAAGGAGGATCCCGTGAAGCCCAAGCTATTCTGGGGACTACTGATGGAGGGATGATTACCCGGTAGGCTAACGCCAAGGAGTAACTCGGCCCAAAGGACGCTGCGCAAGACCCGGCTTAGGATAAAGAAGCTTCTAGAAGGCCCAGGAACGAAGGCCTCGTAACCCGGATTGTGGGTTCCGGTAAGGAAGTTTAGGGTTTGTAAGCAGTGTCCGGGTAGGATTCAGAGTGCGCCTTGGAGAGTAAGTCAGGGGGTACGGATGTTATATAAGCCGGTCCCTAGGTTAGGGTTAGACAAGCTTTTACGTGAGCAAGAACCCGCTCGCCAGATCGAGAGATTTCGAGTATCCATTGTAACACCAGTATCGAGCTAATATATTTAGATCGTAGACTCGGCGACTTGATTTCCGGCTACCAGATCACATATAACCATGGTTTCCTTCGAGCTAAACCCTCTCCCAAACACTCGAGTCGATTTTCCCCAAGACAAGTTACCCCCGGTAACGTCTGCCGTGATTATCCCACGACAGAGCACCTGCTCGTCCTGAGCTGCCTGGCCGGATTGCAGGCCCAGGACGCCGCGCCGCGCCGCACTGGATCGAAGCCCGGTCGCTGCAAGAGCAGGCCGAGGCAGCGGTACGAGGGCTACTGCATCCTCTACTCCGACTACTTCGCCGAGGATCCCACCAACGACGAGAAGGTGTTCCGGCGTCGTTTCAGGATGAAACGCACGCTCTTCCTCAAGATCATGCATGCCATCCGGGAGTTCGACACCTACTTCAAGTTGAAGAAGGACTACACCGGCACGGTAGGGTTTACCTCTATCCAGAAGTGCACGATGGCCATGAGGTTGCTTGCATACGGTGCTCCCGCAGATGCACAAGATGACTACATGCGCATGAGCGAGTCCACGGCCCTCGAGTGCTTGAACAAGTTCTGCCGGGCAGTGGTTGCAGTTTTTGGCCCAATATACCTGCGATCACCCAATGCGCAAGACACTGCTCGTCTCCTCGCAGAGAATGAAGCAAGAGGGTTTCCGGGGATGCTTGGCAGTATCGACTGCATGCACTGGGCATGGAAGAACTGCCCATTTGACTGGCAGGGGATGTACAAGGGAAAGGAAGGAGAGTGCTCGGTGGTTCTCGAGGCCGTGGCTTCGTACGATCTATGGATTTGGCATTCATTCTTTGGTATGCCTGGAAGTCACAACGACATCAATGTCTTGCAGTGCTCGAATGTCTTTGTCGATCTTGTCGAAGGCCATGCCCCCCTGTGAACTATGAGATCAATGGACACCAGTATACAAAGGGGTACTATCTTGCAGATGGCATCTACCCGAAGTGGGCAACATTTGTGAAGAGCATCTCCAACCCTATCCCAGGAAGCGCAAAAGCTTGGTTTTCCAAGTGCCAGGAGGCTTGCAGGAAGGATGTTGAGCGGGCATTTGGTGCGCTGCAATCTCGATTCGCTGTTGTCCGGTACCCAGCTATGACTTGGTCGAAGTCCAACATGTGGGAGGTGATGCAGTGTTGTGTGATCTTGCACAACATGATCATTGAGAGTGAGCGGGATGACCCGGTGCCTGACAGTGAGGCAAGCACACCATACTACCGGCAGGGCCCTCTTGCAGATGTTGATCACCAAGTGCCGGCATCATGGACAAACTTCCTCACCAAGCGACAGGAGATTCGACACGCTGCAACACATCATGCTCTGCAGGATGACCTGGTGCAGCATTTGTGGGCGCGAAAGGGGAATGGCAATGTTGAGGACGATGACTAGTGTACTTTTTTTTAAAATTGTTGAACTATTTATTTGTGTGGCAAAACTCTATTTATTTGTGTGGAAAAACTCTATTTATTTGGTGGGATTTTTTTTTGATTGCCCAAATTTAGCCGAGTCGCCGCTGGGGGGGCGGCCTGGGTTCACGGCTGGGAAACGCGTCCCCCCAGTTCCCAGAATAGCGCCGTTTCGCGCCGCGGCGGAAAAAAAGCGAGGGTTTTTGCGTCCTGGGGGGGGCGCAACGACTGGAGATGCCCTAATGCACCCATCACCCCACACACGCTCTCAAGAACTAGATTGATCAAAGCTAGCAAATAAGAACGGGGTACATAAGATACATCTACTCAAATAACTCAAGAGAAACAATTGCAATCTCAGATTCAATAACTCATAGAAAAGATCCACCACATAGGAATTACAACGGTGCCCGTAATCATGGGAGGCAGCTCATACGGATCTAATTAGTGAAGCACATAGAGAGAGAGATACAAGTGCTACTTCCACAAACCCATAGCCCTGGGGTGGACTACTCCCTCTTCATGGAGATGTTGATGGAGATGACGTTGGAGGGGTAGGAGATCACACCGGCGGCGCCCCGCCGGAGTTTCCCCCCTCCAATCTGGAACTTCTGGTCTCTGTTTCGGTGTTTCGGCGGCGCTCTTCTCCGTAAGGGTACGGGGGACCCTTTTTATAGTCGGTTTTAGGTCAAGACGGAGTCGGTAAGTCGAAGATGGAAGGAATTGGGGCCACAGGGGCCAAAAGGGGGCCTCTCACGCGGCCAAGGAATCTGGCCGCGTGGAGGGTCCTCTTTTGGGCCTCCTTGCCCAATTCTCGTGGATCCTTCGCCCGCAAGTCTTCTCCTTCCAAGAAAATTACCCCCGCAGATTTTCAGGTGATTTCGCGGAAGTTTGCCCCCTGAAACGTCAAAAATATAGAAAACGGGGTTTCTGACAGGCAGTGTTAATTCCATAAAAGTTGGGGGACTTTGTAATTTAACCCCAAAATACTATAAAACATTGAATTCTACCCTTATATGATGCAATATGTAATAGAAAACCATGTGAAAATATGCAAAATTAATCTATGCATTTTACATGCATCAACCGTGGTCCGAGTTCTTCTAGAATCCGGCTTGTGTGCGTCAGCTTACTGGGCCGCCTAATGGACTGTGGTCCATTACCGAAAGGCCACTCTGGTAATCTGGCTCTTTAGGACAATGCCGGATATACCCCTAATCGGTATATATCCGACGGAGTCCTATTGTAGATTTTCGTTATTTCCTACCTAGCTCCATATGATTAATGATTGATTGATGTAGAGAGCAAATAATTCCTACTTAGAATCCAGAGTCATGGTTGCTTCCGTATCACTTTATCTTCAAAAGAATGTTTTGATGATCAAGGTGATTTAGGAACTGAAAAAGTTGTTTTTAGAAACAATCAAGTGAAAGATATATTGATATCTAGAAACTTATTTGTGGCAAAATGACTGAGTATAATTTAGCGTGACAATGTATGCTTATATTATTTGAATATATGCAATGATTAAAGACGCTAGGCATTTGAATAGTCCAAGAAGTTGGGCGCTAAAAATTATCCTCTAAATTTCTTCCTTCGAACTATAGTAGCTTAATCATAAAATTGTTATGATGGGATGGATTAAAAGTATGGGTAAAAATTGTTTACCTTGGAGATTGCTAAGAGTGGAATCTAGAAGAAGACTACTAATATGGTGATATTAGTAGAACAATCAAACTCAAAGTATGACTCAATGGGTGATAGTATATGACTAACACGCCAAGGAAAATGAGCTAGTATGACTAGCATTGTTTGATATTGAATGATTCTTCTTGTAAAGAAAAGGAAATATTGAAAATAGAATTACAAAAAGGTAAATGGCAGAAAAAGAAGATAACTAGAAAAGTCCAGCTCAGGAGTATATGTTTGATATACAAGTTATAAATGTATTACTAGTTAACAAAGTATTTTTTTGGTATTTTGATACCACATTGGTTGGTATGAATTTTCATAAAAGCAACAAAATGCAAGAAATACAAGGGCCTAAAAGGAACTAGTAATAGATGTGGAATCGATTATGACAAGAACAGAAATAAAGTGTTATTGTGTTCTTTGTCATATCGAACCAAACATTCAAGGTTTATTTTAAGAACTTAATAAGTTGTTATTTTGTTCTGGTCTTCTGTGAGAACAAATGAGATTGTTCAAACTATGACCATATTCCATAATTTATGTATATGTTAATATAAATCATGTTGGTAAAGTAAACATCTATAAGACTAAATGCTAAACGTTGCAATACGTAAAAGAGTTTCACTTAAATTGTGACACCACCATTTTAGTTCATATCGGACAGGAAAACATGAAGGAACTCCATATTGATGGACTTCCGGAGTCATTTTGTTTTGAATAAATTGACGCTTGTGAGACCTCTTCCAAAAGATGACTAGAATTCCGTTCATAGGCTAAAGTAGAATGGACGACTAATTTAATGGAGATTGTACATATTGATGTATATAGTCCATTATGTGTAGTCATGTGTGGTGGATTAAATTTTACTTCATAAAATTTTGTCGATGATTTGTGTAGATACGTGAGTATATCTATTTAAAGAGAACGAATTTTGACATTTTGAATTGGTTCAAATGGTTGTTAATATGAAGTAAAAAATCAATGTAACAAGATAAACAAGTATTTATGATTTGATCATAAAGGATAAAGTTTGAGTTATAAGTTTAGCAAAACATCTGAGAAGTTACAGAATTGTTCTACAACTTATATTACTCGAACAACCCCACATTAGTTTGGAGTGTTAGAGAGACAAAATCAAACCTTGTTTTGACATGGTAAGATAAATAAAAATGCCATTATAATTTTTTTTGTTTGTACATTAGTGACAACCGCTTTTACACTGAAAAGAGCGCCATTATGATCCATTGAAATTGACACCATATAAGATATGGTTTGGGTAATAACCCAAATTGTCTTTTCCTTAAGTTTTGGTATGTATAGCATGTGTAAAATGTTTACAACCAAAATAGGATACATATATGTTTATTAGGTTATCCCAAATAATACATTGGGTATATCTCCTATCACCAAACCAGAGACAAATATTGTTTGTCAGAAAGGTTGATTTCACGAGAAAGTAGTTCTTGCGAAATAAGTGAGTAGGAAGATAGTACAAACTCAACGAGATTAGAGAATCTTCGTTACCATGTCAAATGTAGCGCAGCACTGGAAGTTGTTCCGGAATTTCCTATTTTGACCAAGTAGAAGACACTACATGTGTTGTAGATACTTTGAATGAGTTTGCAAACTGAACCACAAAAGTCCTAAAACTTTGTACTTAGACCAACTTGTGGTTTAAGTGTAAAGTGTTGCTTTGACAACAAAGGACCTGGAAATTATAAAGGGAGCAAATGATGGGTCCTGACTTCGTAAAATTGGCTATGAGTCATTATATCCGCGATAGTATCCCTGTATGAATATCAAGTATGTGACTTGGTAGTCCTTTCAATAGGATTGATGCCTAACGATATCAAAAGGGTCTATATAGCAACAAAGACATGGATTTTTATATCCTTTAAAAGTTGTACTTGCCGAAAAGATGTTTTCGACGAAGTTCAAAGAGTTGACTACTACAAGATTTTGATCTTTCGTAGTGATGCTTTAGTCTTTGCGGATAGTTCTAGCAAAAGTTACATATTATGATATGGCAGTTGAATAACAAAACCAACTTTCCTCTCAAGGAAGTTTGATCGAGGATGTGTACTTGACACAGTCTGAGAGTTCTGTAAAATTCAAAAGGTTTTTGGGAAGGTATGCACAATTAAATGGTTGAAGTGAGCATAACGAAGTTAGAATCTTTACCTTAATGAAGTTATCAAAAGAGTTTGATTCCATCATGAATGATAAAGATGCTTGTAGAGTTAAAATAAATTAAGTGGGAGCGCTATGACATATTTCCAATGCTTTATGTAGATGTCATATAGTTGTTGGAAAATATGTATTTTAAATTAACACGGTTAAGATTTTCATATTGATGAAAGGCTTAGGAGATATTGGGCATTGATATCTATAAGAGATGGATTGAAGCGCCTGATACGGTTGAGCCAAATTACATAGATGAAATATTGAAGCAAGTCAATATTAAAATGACAAGAAGGAGTTCTTGCCACATGGAAAACAATTGAGCAATATCCAAGTGTTTTGACACATGATGATAATAATGAAATTGAGATTTCTAAGTTACATGTTCCATGCTATGTACACAACCAGATGAGGCCTATGCTATAAAATGTTATAGCAGGATAATTCATATGATGATTAGACAACAGTGGGAGAGATCCTTATGTCATTTTAAAAATGCTAAGGATATGTTTTCCAATATAGTAATGACAAACTATTTGTTGTAATATGTTACACTAATAGTCTTGTCATCTATTAAAATAATTTTATCTCAATTAAAATATGTGATGAAGGGTAGCTCAATAGGCTGGAAGAAATTTCCATGATGGATTTGAAAGAGTTTCAAAATTAAAGTATTGTGACAGATACTACAACAAAGGCTAAGTATATCGTTGTGTCGAGAACAAATAATATAAGTATTTTGTGTCAAGGAGTTCTTTATTGAACTTGGTGAATTTCCAAGAATGCTAACACTATGAAGCTACATTTTCACAATGTTACTGACATTGGTTTAAGCTGAGGAATTAAGGTTCACCGACTGACCAAATATATACAAAGCCATCTCATTAGGGAATGAGTGATGCGTGTAGACGCAAAGAGCATGCAAATACAATAGGATCTGAACAGTTCAGATCTTTTTGATGATGTTTACCACATGCGAAGCATGGTAATAACACTGGAACACCATATGTGTTAAGTGCTTATAGACTAGATTATTGACTCTAGTGCAAGTGGGAGACCGAAGGGAATATGCCCGAGAGGCAATAATAAAGTGACTACTATCTTATTCCTTATTTATGATAAATGTTTATTTCTCATACTAGAATTGTATTAACCGGAAACGTTGATACATGTGTGTTTAATAAACAAACGATGGTTCCTAGTAAAGTCTCTCTTTTAACTAGCTCGTTGATTAATAGATGATCAAGGTTTCCTGATCATGAACATTGGATGTTGTTAATAACGGGGTCATGTCATTGGTAGAATGATGTGATGAACATATACCCAATATCAAGATAACAATACGATCAAGTCATTTACTTTATATTGTTATATCTTGCGTACGAAGTAACTTATTCCTTAGACCATGAGATCATGTCAATCACTGATACCGGAAGGGTGCTTTTATGTCATCAAACGTCACACCGTAACAAGGTGACTATAAAGGTGTCGTTAGGTATTCGGAAAGTATTAGTTGATGCTCATGGATCAAGAGTGGGATTTGTCCATCAAAAATGACGGAGAGATATACTCTGGGCCCTCTCGGTGATATCACATCGACACCGCTTGCAAGCACGTGATATGATCACAAGGATGTCCTATCACGAAAACGAGAAAAGAGTACTTGTCAGGTAACGAGATTGAACAAGGTATGGTTGATACCAATGATCGAATCTCGGACAAGTAAAATATCGCGAGACAAAGGGAATGGTTAACGACGTTGATGGTTCACACGATCACGAGAGTCATCGTTGAATATATAGGAGTCATCACGGATCTCCAGATCCCGCTCTTTATTATTGATCAGAGAGGATTCTCGATCATGTCTATCTTATTCGCGAACTGTAGGGTGACACACTTAAAGTTCGATGACGCATTTGAGAGGATACAGAATAACGAAGAATGTTTTGAGCAGCATCAAAATAGTTTTGGGGAAAATTGAAATAGTTCAAGGGGTTTTTCATTGAATGGTTGTTAATAGAATTAACAAATGATTCGAGGTGCTATATGCAAATGTTTGTTAATAGAATTAACAAATGCTGAAATAAAGAAATAAAAATGTTTTATTTATTTATTAAAGAAAAACTCTTGGATTTTCTAAGTGGGAAATAAAGGAAGAATGAGTGGATGTGAGTGGAGTGTCCACTCACATGAAGATGGAAGAGGTGGGGGCACCACCATGGCTGGTCGCACCCCACCCTTGGGCTGCGTTCCTCTCCCTATAAAAGGAGGGTGAGGGCTCCTCCTCCTTCACACACTTGCCCACCTCACTTCCTCTCCACCCGCTGCTCCATTCCATGGTTTCTGGCTTGGCGAAGCCCTGACCGTGGGATTCTTCACCACCACCATGCCGTCGTGCTGCTGGAGTTCCGAGCGATCCTCTACTTCCGCTGCCCCGCTGGATCGAGGGAATGGAGGTCGTCATCAACCGTACGTGTGACCGATCACGGAGGCACCGCCGGATTGCGGTGCACATCTTCTCGCTCTCGGGATCGGTGTGAGTACGACTACGCCAACAACGAGATTTGATCTCGTAACGCTTTGTGTCTTCGAGGGTATGTGTTCTCCTTAACCCTCTCTTTGCCTGTTACACTTCGTATCCTAGATTAGATCTTGGCCTTTCGGGTGTCTCTCGCGTAGAATTTTTTGTTTTCTATGCAACGACCCCTTTAGGATGATCCTTCCAACGTGCCTTCCACTTCCAGAGTGCCCTCTCCTCCGTCTACTCTTGTTCACCATCTTCGTACTCGGTCTTCGTTACAGCCTCCTGATAGCTATTCTCCTTCTCAGTACGGTCTTTCTTCTATTGCCGAGCCCACTTCCTATCGGGATGCCATGGCTAAGCCTGAATGGTAGCTTGCGATGGCTGAGGAGATTGCGCTTGAGCGCACTGGCACATGGGATCTGGTTTCCTCTCCTCCTGGCGTTCGTCCCATCACGTGCAAGTGGGTCTATAAGATTAAGACTCGCTCTGATGGTTCTCTAGAGCGTTACAAAGCTCGTCTTGTGGCTTGTGGTTTTCAGCAGGAGCAGGGACGCGATTATCATGAGACATTTGCTCCTGTTGCCCACATGACCACTGTCCGCACTCTTCTCGCTGTAGCTTCGGTTCGTCACTGGTCTGTGTCTCAGCTTGACGTTCAGAACGCTTTTCTCAATGGTGAGTTGCGTGAGGAGGTTTATATGCAGCCACCACCGGGGTACTCCGTTCGTGATGGTATGGTCTGCCGTCTTCGGCGCTCCCTCTATGGCCTTAAACAAGCCTTTCGCGCTTGGTTTGAGCGTTTTGCCTCAGTTGTGACTGCCGCTGATTTCTCGCCCAGTGATCATGATCCAACGTTGTTTGTTCACACTTCTCCTTGTGGTCGCACTCTTCTCCTTCTCTATGTTGATGACATGGTCATCACTGGCGACAACTCTGAGTACATTGCCTTTGTTAAGGCTCGTCTCCGTGAGCAGTTTCTTATGTCTGATCTTGGTCCTCTTCGCTACTTTCTTGGGATCGAGGTTTCTTCTACCTTTGATGGATTCTATATCTCCCAAGAAAAGTACATCCAGGATCTCATTACATGTGCCACTCTTGGTGATGAGTGTACGACTGAGACTGCTATGGAGCTCAACGTTCGCCTTCGTGCCTCTGATGGTGAGCCTCTTGCTGATCCCACACGCTATCGACACCTCATTGGGAGTCTTGTCTATATCGCTATCACTCGTCCAGATAATTCCTATCATGTTCATATTTTTAGTCAGTTTGTTTCTGCTCCTACGTCGGTTCACTATAGTCACCTCCTCCGTGTTCTGCGATATCTTCGTGGCACGATCTCTCGCCGTCTCTTCTTTCCTCGCTCCAGCTCCTTACAGCTTCAGGCTTACTCTGATGCTACATGGGATAGTGATCCTTTGGATCGCCGGTCTATTTCTTCTTACTGTGTGTTCCTTGGTGATTCGCTCATTGCCTGGAAGACAAAGAAACAGACTGCAGTTTCTCGTTCGAGTGCAGAGGCTGAGTTGCGAGCGACGGCTTCTTTGACTGCTAAGGTGACTTGGTTACGCTGGTTACTAGAGGATTTTGGTGTTTCTGTTACTACACCAACTCCCCTATTGTCGGACAGTACAGGTGCTATCAGCATTGCGCGTGATCCGGTGAAGCATGAGCTCACCAAGCACATCGGTGTGGATGCCTCATTCGTGCGTGCTGCTGTGCACGATCAGATTCTCACTCTTCAGTATGTGCCTTCCGAGTTTCAGTTGGCGGATTTCTTCACAAAGGCACAAACTAGAGCGCAACATGGGTTCTTCCTCTCCAAACTCAGTGTTGTTGACCCAGCATGAGTTTGAGGGGGGGGTGTTAGAGATGTATAGTTTTCTTTTCTGTATTTTCCCATTGTATAAGGGGTTTCCTGCACTTTGCCCACTTGTATATGTACTGGCCTTTGGCCCCCTATGAACACTAGTTGTCATTTTCCCAATTCCACAACATGCATGACTGTGTTGTCACCTGCCTTTGCTTCTTGACTGCGGCATGTATTATTAAGTTAGCTTTTTTTGTTAGGGAAAAGTTCGATATCCTCCGGAGGACATCCTCCGGGTAAGGTAACCCCCGCACGTTCCGTAACCCAATTAGCCGTCAGCCCATTTTCGTCTCCACGTTTTTATAGTTGGGCCCTTTTTTGGCCCACCAAGTGCTGCCAGTACGGATGCGGGTCTCCACCATCAGTTTTTTTGTGTTTTTCTAGCTAGCTGACACCGCAACATATGCTTCTACAATAGAAATTTTTGTTCTCTACAATTGGTTTCCAATTTTGCTATATTAATATAATTTGTTTGCTTCAAGGTCTCCGGCAGGAATCTCCGGCTATGTCATTTTTTTTAAAGCAATAGCACAATTATTTTTCTACAATTGTTATCCATATTTGCTATAGTAGCGTAAAATATTTGCTATAATATCTCCGGCGGTGTCTACGTCGATGTCATTATTTTTTGCTACAATAGCAGATTTTTTTGCTACAATTGATGTTAAGATTTGCTATAATACTGCAAAGTGTTTGCTATAATATCTCCGGCGATGTCTCCGAAAAAGTTAGTTTTTTTATTTTTTATGTCGATAATTTTTTTTTCTACAATAGCACAAATTTCTTATTTCAATGAGCCTTTTTTTGCTCCAGAATAGCAAAAAAGGGATTTGGGGGTATTTTATAATTTGCTACAATAATGGAAAATTCTTATTTCATTGAACCGTTTTTTGTTGTTAGTGTAGCAAAAGCGGGATTGAGTGATTTTTTTGGGACACGTGTCCACAGGAGGACCCGGAGGATTTTTCCCGAGGATCCTCCGGAGGACGCCCAGCAGTGTCCTTTTTGTTATACCCAAGCGGTATTACATGGAAGTCTGTGCCGATTTCCCCCGATGTAATCCTTATAAAAAAAGTAAAGCTAGCTATGGCCTCACCTAGAAAGTATGGATACCCACTCTATAGTTAACAAATGCCCAGCATTGTTGTTACATTTCTGGTTGTAATTACGAATTATATTCTTGGCTGAATTGTTTTTCCGCCATATAGTTTAGTTCGGTCTTTATTACACATGCCACACTCTTTTGCTATTGAAAGGCAGTCATGTGTTAGCTCCTTTTTCCTTTTCGTTTGGGATTTCACGATATGTCCTAGCTTTAGATAGTCTTTGTTGTTGTAGAAAAAATAAACGCAGATGGCAAACAAAATTATTCATGGTTAAGGGTTAGAGCTACGTTAGCCTCCAAATTATCCCATGCGACACACTCTTGTTCAGAAAAACATCCCCTGTGAGAATGAGTTCTTGCCATGTCACGTTTCCAAAATAGAGCTCTTTTACGGTCCGTCGAGTCTGATTTTTTCTGACGGTTGATTATAACATGATTTTTTGTAACCGTCCATTAAAACTAGATGAAGTCCACAGCTTTTTTTCGTAGAGAGGAAATCCACCGTTGCTCTTGAATTTATCATCTTTCCTTCTTTTTTTATTGGTGAAAAAGCATACGGAGAGGAAAATACTTCAACGACGGCCCCTTGACCTTTTGGGAAGCAGCCGCCGGGGGTGCATCCGATCTCACCAGAGCTCGCCTCGCCTCAAGAATTGGTGAGCGCCGCCACCGCCCTGTACTTCAGCGACGGCCGTTCACTCCTCCTTGCCTTTTGGGAAGCAGTCTCCGGCGCTGCATCCGATCTTACTAGCCTATTCGTCGCTGTCGTGGAGAAGGGATCTGCATGCGCCTGGCTCGACATCGCAGGGAAGGTATGCGCAGTCCCTGCCTCTCTATGTAATACCTGCTGCCGCGATGCCGATTTGGCCACATGAGCCGGCAGATGACTAATTACGCGTAACATGAGTGGCGTCTGGAGACTTGCTGGGCGGCTCGTCGACCAGAACGTCCGCCACCGCGTGTGGGACTCCGTTGGATACGTCGCGGTTGGAGTTCTCTGGCGGCAGGTTCTGGGCTCTCGTTTCTAGCGAGGATGAAGAGGATGCTGAGGACTTGGGGGATGCAGATTCATGGTCTATGGATTTCGATCATCTACCATCTCCGGTCTCGGCACGGTCGCTACGATCGGAATCTGCTAGGATGCAGAAGAGAATCCAGCATCGTCAAGCCCAAAGGTACGCGTCAATCACTTTGCTGCCGTCTGGGTCTTCATGTTCGAATGCGGAGAGCTCCTCTCCGATCAGAGCGGTGGGGAAGGATGGGGTGGAACCATCTGTTTTCGTCGACGATGGAATGGATTGGTCGCCATGGACGTTGGTCCATGGGCGGTGTAGATCGCCGGAGGCATTGGTGCTGAAGAGCGGAAATTTCGGATCACGGGTCCGAGTTTCAAACGAGCGGCAGGTTCGAAAGTTGGACCCAGCGGTTTCGGCAGGTGGCGCTGGCCCACCTGGCCTGGATTCGACTCGGTCGGGGCGTCGGCCTCTGGCCCGAGTCTGCGCGGGGCGGTGCCGTGTGCCTAAAGGCTTTGGACCGCGTCGGTGTCTAGGGTTCACGTGGTATCGTTCTTCTCACGATACGAGACCCTCTCCTGCTCATCTTCCAGGCGCCGCCATGGCTCAACGCGGGGGAGGTCAGGGTGGCATGGATCAGAGGGGGAATGGGCCGGGGCAGGGGCGCGGCATACCCAACAACTGCGTTGGCCAGAACTTTGTTCAGTGTGAGTCTAGTGGAACGGCAGCTGTCCCGGGCGGAGTGGCTACGAACGGGGCACAGATGCCGATCACGTTCAACGCCGGTGCGGGTCAGGCAAACGCAGCTGTGCGGAATCAGGTTCATGGAGGACTTCGTGGCAGACAGAGGTACGACCATGGTCGTGGACACTTTGGCCGCGGCAGAGGCGGGTATGGTAACCGAAATTTTAATCATAGGCAAGGCGTGGGAGGTGCACGCTATGTGCCGGTTCTTGGCAGTGGTAGGGATACTCAGGTTGGACCTGTATCTGCAGTTGTGCATGCTTTCGGGGGCGCAGAACCTTGGTCCTACTACGGGTATTCAGCAGCAACATTTAGACGGCCAGCGTGTTGTACCGGTGATGGCAGCACAACAGGTTCCGATTCCGGTGGTTGGGGAGAAACGTGTATCCGCGGATCAGCTGGCTGCGGCTGTAGCGGGAGCTGTTCAGAAGAAAGGCAAAAAGGCGGATAAGCAGAAATGTTTTCGCTGTGGTGTTGCTGGGCATTTTCTGGCTGATTTCCCGGAGCCGGTGTGTGAGTTCTGTGAAGGATCGTTGCACAAATCTATGCCTTGTCCGTTGCTGGCTGCACCCAAACCACATTCGATCATGTACGGATATGCGCATGATGAATTGATGATTTTCGGTATTCCTTTAACTGAGCATTATCGTCTGAAGGTGGTTAATGCTCGTTTGGCCTCTATTGTGGTCAAGGGTGAGATGTCGATACCTCAGGTGGTTCGACAACTTCAGAGGTAGGTACCCACTGAGGGGTATGTTTGGGATGTTAGCCAGGTTGGTCACAATGTCTTTAAAGTGCTCTTTTCGTCAAAATTGGAGTTAGACCGGCTGAAGGTTTTTGGGGCATGTAGGGTTCCCAATTCCTCATGTGAGATGACGGTGGATTACTGAGGGCAAAGGATTGAGCGTATTGACACGCTCCCGGACTTCTGGGTTCGGGTCACTGGGATTCCAGAGGAACACACGGGAAATTTTCTGGCAATGTGGTCGGTTGGCTATATGCTTGGTGTCACAAGGAGGGTGGACATGGTTTATACCCGTAGACATGGCGTTCTGAGGATACTCGTGGGATGTTTGGATTACACGACGATTCCAAATTATTTTCCGGTGTTTGTAAAAGATGCACTGTATGATCTCGCTTTCCATGTGGAGGGGGAGGAGAAGGGCATCAAGGATGATATGGTGGTGGATAAAGTAAGGGAGGATGACAAGGATGATGAATATGATTTGGGTGATGATTTTCGTGATAGCCTTGCTAAGTCCTCGTTGGAGGATGTCTCTGGTGCACAAAATGATCAATCTTCAAATCCATCTAATTATAATGTGCAGCAAGGGGGATCGGAATCTCTTGGGCCTAAGCCGATGGAGCCAAGGCAGACTGGGGTGGTATTTTCGCCTGAACTTGTGCAGCAGTTTCGGAAGGTTGAGCAGGCTGCTGCGATTTCAGCTTCAACGTCTCCTATCGGGCAGAAAATGAAAACGTCTTTGCTGCCGGGAAGTGGTTCTGGGCAGAAAACGTGGAGTTCTCCTGATGTGGTCGACGGGCCTGCTGATCTCAGGTTGGATATGGACATGGATGCGGGGGGTGTTGTTATCCTTGATGTACCGCATGAGGATGTGCATGTGGTCGGTCGGGGCTCAGAAACGGTGTTTTCTTCACCGTCTGCTGCAGGGATGGGGGCGCCCCATGTTCTTATTGCGGATGGGCTGCAGAAGTTTGATGCCGTACCTACTGTCACGAAAGCAGTGAGCTGCGGTGGTTCGCGTATGGAGGAGGCAGCGAGGACTGGGACTGCGGTGTCAGTTGTGACACCATCATTGGGTGCTGCGTCTTCGGCACAGGACGCCGCGGTGGATGCTAGTACGCCTCAATGCGTATAGGCGGTGTCACCACTCAAGTCAGGAGGACTCGGTGTCTGGACACGCTCTCGTCGCCATGTGTGGGTCCCAGGCGGTCTCGGGAGGAGATCGCGGCGTTTGGAGGCATCATCGAGCCGACGAGTGATGGACGACGGTCCAGCGCTCGTCTCCGCGCCCACCCTGATGTTGATATCTCGGTGGCGGAGAAGGATGCACGTCTTGCGGAGAGGCGTGACGACATGGCTGCAGGTATATCCACCAATCCGAAATTTTCTTTTAGTTCTTTTTCGAATGATGAAATAGCTATGCGTGCTTCAACGTTGGGGGTTTCTCTGGGAAATTCTAATCATGAAGTTGTTAGATCAGCTATGTTTTTGAAAGAACTAGAAAATTCTCGTCAATTAGTATTCTTAAATAATAATTTGAGTGAGCATGATAATGGTGGATATAAGAGTTTAGTTCTTGGACAAGCATCTTTTTTGTGTGAAGATTATGTCAATGAGGGAGACGTGGGTTTGGGGGATTGCAGAGATCCGTGTACCCAAGGTGTGAAAGTCGCACCACCCCGTCAATATAAAAAATGGGGTTTTCTAATCCGAAGAGAAGAAGTGCTAGACTGAAATCTTTAAAAGTTTCCAAATGAGAGGAGTTTTTTTGGAATAGTAATGGGTTTGGGGATTTGGCGAAACATCTAGCTGTTAATGAAACGATTAGAGAGTTTAATTTGGATTTTGTTGCGATCTTGGAGACGGGACGATCGAGTTTTCGTAGGAGTCTATTGAATCACTTGGCCGGGGGGAATGACTTTTGCTGGTATTGTCTACCTCCTCATGGTAGGTCAGGTGGTATTCTTGTTGGCTTTAACTCGGCAACAATTACTGTGCGGACAGTTGTTGCGGGGGATTTTTCCGTTAAGTTCCATGTACGAACAAAGGATGATGGATTCCTTTGGGCGCTGGTAGTTGTCTATGGGGCCGCCCAAGATGACAAGAAACCATAATTTCTCTTTGAGTTGGTGCATATTTGCAAAGGAGAAACGCTGCCCATGTTGGTGGGTGGTGATTTCAATATCATGCGTAGGCAAAAGGATAAGAGTAATGATAACTTTAATCCACGTTGGCCTTTTATTTTTAATGCGATAGTTGAGAGTCTAGATTTAAAAGAGCTGGAGATGTCTGGCCGTCAATACACGTGGACGAGCAGACGGGGTAACGATGCATGTCAGACACATGAGAAATTAGACAGGGTGTTGGCTAGTGTTGAGTGGGAATAGAAGTACCCTCTAGTCACAGTACGAGGTCTGACTCGTTTGGGGTCCGATCATGTACCTCTTTTATTAGATTCTGGGAACTCTGCTTATAGTGGAAATAAATCGGCTTTCTCATTTGAGTTATCTTGGTTGCGCCAAGATGGCTTTTATGAGATGGTGAGGGATGAGTGGCAATCTGTCTCGTCGGGGGTGGATCCGATTGAGAGGTGGCAGAATAAAATTAGACATCTTCGTAGTTTTCTACGGGGTTGAGCTTGGAATTTGAGCAGTGAGTATAAGAGGTTAAAGCAAAAGTTGCTACTTCTAATTGATGAGCTTGATCTGAAAGCTGAAAATGGTGCGCTTTCGGAGTCAGAGGGAAAAGCTAAACTTGAAGCTGACTCCTATTTAGCAAACCTTAGACGAGATGAAGAGACCAAGTGGGCTCAGCGGGCCAAGGTTAGATATATTCAGGAGGGAGGGAACAATACTAGGTATTTTCACCTCATGGCTAATGGTAAACACCGCAAAAAGAAGATTTTGCAGTTAGAGCAGGATGAAGGGACACTTTATGGTCAATAAAATTTAAAGGTATTCATATCATAATATTATAAAAATTATTTGGGGCGCCGGTCCCTAATACTTTCTCTCTTGATGAATCAAATATTGATGATTTGACTCAGGTGTCTCATGAGGAGAATAATATATTAACCATGCCTTTTTCTGAAGAGGAGGTTTTTGATGCTATTGATCAAATGGAGTTAAACAAAGCACCGGGACCGGATGGGTTCCCTACTGAGTTTTATAAAAAAATTGGGAGGTCATTAAATTTGACTTAATGGCAATGTTTGCTCAGTTGCGTACGGGAGAGTTACAACTGTTCAAATTAAATTTTGGGGTAACTACCTTGCTCCCAAAAAAAGAAGATGCATGCAGGATAGAGCAGTATAGACCTATTTGTTTGTTGAACGTTAGTTTCAAGGTTTTCACTGAGGTGGGAACTAATAGAGTAACATCGGTTGCGCAACGTGTGATTAGACCCACCCAATAGCTTTTCTCCCTAGGAGAAATATTTCGGAAGGGGTAGTTGTGTTACATGAGACAATCCATGAATTAAAACAGAAGAAATTAGATGGATTTTTGCTTAAAATAGACTTTGAGAAGGCATATGATAAGGTAAATTGGTCCTTTCTTCAACAGACCCTTCGAATGAAAGGTTTCTCACCACTATGGTGTGAGTGGGTAGCGAGATTTGTTCAACGAGGTAGTGTGGGGATCAAAGTAAATGATGACATTGGTCATCATTTTCAAACATTAAAAGGGTTAAGGCAGGGTGACCCGATGTCTCCTATTTTGTTTAACTTGGTAGCGGATATGCTAGCAGTTCTCATTGCTAGAGCCAAGGAGGACGGACAAGTAGGAAGTTTGGTACCACACCTGGTGGAGGGTGGGGTATCTATTTTACAATATGCCGATGACACTATTTTGTTTTTGGAACATGATGTTCAGAAAGCAGTTAATATGAAACTGATTCTGTCTATTTTTGAGCAACTCTCTGGATTAAAAATTAATTTTCATAAGAGCGAAATATTTTGTTTTGGGGATGCTACGAATGCTCAAGAGGAGTATAGGCATATTTTTGGTGTGAAGTTGGAGAACTTCCCTTTAAATATCTAGGCATACCCATTCATTACCGTAAGTTGTTAAATAAAGAATGGAAACCGATTGAAGATCGGTTTGATCATAAACTGAGTTATTGGGTAGGAAAATTACTCTCGTATGGGGATCGGTTGGTTCTCATTAATTCGATTTTAACGAGCTTACCTATGTTTTTCCTGTCATTCTTTGAATTACCTGTGGGGGTACGGAAGAGAATTGACTATTATCGCTCTCGTTTCTTTTGGCAAAGTGATCAGCTTAAGAAGAAATACCAGTTAACCAAGTGGAATATTGTGTGTCGTCCTAAAGACCAAGGGGGCCTTGGGATTAAGGTTTTGGATGTTAAGAACAGATGTTTACTTAGCAAATGGTTGTTTAAATTACTAACGGAAGATGGGGTGTGGCATGAGTTGCTACATAACAAATACATCAAAGGGACTCCGTTATCGTAGATTGAGGTTAGACCAACAGATTCTCCTTTTTGGAAAGGGGTTATGAAGGTCAAACCGGATTTCTTTAGACACATTAAGTGCACACTAGGCGATGGCAATAGTGTGCGGTTCTGGGAGACACTTGGTTAGGGGAATCTTCGTTAGCTTCGCAATATCCGTCTCTTTATAACACTGTGTACCATAAGAATGTACTTGTGTCTCATGTCATCAGAGGTGAGCACCCAAATATTAATTTTAGAAGACCCTTGTTTGGAGACAAATGGGAATCCTAGTTACACCTAGTTGAGAGATTAATGGATCTATCTCTAACTGAATCGCACGATAAGTTTAGCTGGAAGTTAACTCAATCTGGGGTGTATACAGTTAAATCTTATTATGAAGATCAAATGAATGGGAATACGAGATTTCTTCATAAGTATCTTTGGCGATTGAAAGTTCCCCTCAAAATTAAAATCTTCATGTGGTTTCTTTATCGTAAAGAAATTTTGACTAAGGATAATTTAGTGAAGAGGCGCTGGACTGGGTGTACGAGATGTGTTTTTCGTAGTTATGATGAGACGGCTGAAAACTTGTTCATTGCCTGCGACCTGGGGAAAAAAATTGGAGACTAGTGCATTTCACTTTTAGTATCACTCCTCCGGTTTCGATAACTAATTTGTTTGGTTCTTGGCTGCATGGGGTGGATAAAGAAACTAAAGCAAGCATACGCATTGGTGTATGTGCTTTTATTTGGGCAATTTGGAATTTTCGCAATGATGTGACCTTTAATAACTCAACATCTGGTCATTTTTTGCAGGTCGTCTACCGGGCCACTTATTGGATTCACCTTTAGTCTTTTCTGCTCCCAGAAGGCCAATGGGGTCGTTTGGATTCTGGATGCACCCGGCTATTGGCGGTCGTCCGGGCTATCTTCAACCAGGCTAGCTGGTTGCACACTAGGAGATTAGAGCATGTGTAATTTTCCATGTTTCTCGATTTATCGTTGGCTGGTCTACACGGGCACGCTTCGGTTTTGTTGAGTTGTAATTGAATATGTTATCACGCTGAATGTTTATTTAATACAATAAGTCGTGTGCATCTTCTAGATGCAGAGGTTGGATTTTCCGTTTCAAAAAATAATGAGCGGCAGATCAACCGCTCACGGATCCCGTCCCATTTTGTTCCTCCGTGCAGAAGAAATAGGTACACGATGCTAACGCTGCGCAGTAGAGCAAAACTAGTTTTCAGGGTAGACGATTGCTTGTCTAATGAGTTTCAGGCTAGTTTCCATGGTACACGATGTCTCGCCTTTGTCCAGAGCTCTTTGCTCTTTTTGTACTGACCGGTAGAAAGTGTCATTTGCTGGTCATGTCCGCCTACAGATTCGCTAGCTAAGTGTCCACCACTATGAGGTACTAAAAGTGATCCGACCTCATGTCAGGTGATTAAATGATTGCATGACATTTGATTGTATCGTTTGTAGCTGAAGCTTGTTCCAGAGATGGCAGCATCATCACTAAAAAATCCGTAACAGAGCAAACTGGCTGTAGATACCTCTCTGTTGTAGATCACATTGTAAACCATGAAATTTTTTGATGATCTATGCACATCTTCGATGTTTCCATGCCATTTGAGAGCCACCGTTATCCATCAAACACTCATGTTTTCATACATTGGAATATACGAGGAAAAATGACTTATTAAATTATCTGATCACCGGTTTTCATATATCAATAGTGGATTAATGATTTTGTTGTGCTAGCATAATTATTTAATTAAATTTTGCAATACATATGACCAAAAGAAAGCAATCCCTAGGGAGTTGTTTTTTTCGAGGTTAATTACATGTTTCGGTCATTGCCCTATTTTGTTAAAACTTTGAAACATCTATTTTTATATGATATGCAGGAAGACATGGACGATGTAAGATACGAGGCTATGGATGAGTACCTTGACATTGTCAGCAGGACATTTGAGAGCGAGGATGAAGGGTTCCGGTTCTATAACAATTATGCTCTGGAGAAAGGTTTTAGTGTGCAGAAAGGCTATGTTGAGTGGGACGTAGACAACAAGGAGAAAGTTCTGAGAAAATTTGTCTGTAATCGTGAAGGTTGTCGTGAAGAGAAGCACATGAAGAGGAAGAGAGAAGATAGAAAGAGGAGGCCCCGGAATATCACTCGTGTTGGGTGTAAAGCCAAATTGGTGATTGCAAGAGTTGAGGAAAGAGGGCGGTGGTTTGTGAAGGATTTCATAGATGAACACACACATCCTTTGGCCCGACCGGATCTCTCTTGTCTTTTGCGTTCACACAGAATAATCAATGATGATCAAAAGGTCGACATTCTAGAGATGAGGCATGCTGGTGTGCGCACACACAAAATTATGGATGTATTGCGAACCAAGTGCGGTGGGTATGAAAAGGTTGGATGCACGGCGAGGGATATCTATAACTTCTGCCATGTGTACAAGAAGGAAGCGGTCCCTACCGATGATGCTCAAACAGTGATCAGTCACATGATGGCGCGGCAGAAGAAAGATCCGGGGTTTTTCTTCAGGTACTTGGTAGATAAAGATGGGCATCTGGAGGGATTGTTCTGGTCCGATAGTCAATCCCGTCTTGACAACAAGGCTTTTGGCGATGTTGTTGTTTTTTATAACACGTACAAGACCAATAAGTACAAAATGCCATCTGTGCCGTTTGTCGGGTTGAATCACCACCGGAGCACTGTTATTTTTGGATGTGGGATTATTTCCCATGAGACAACCTAGGCCTACGAGTGGATGTTGCAGACCTTTACTGATTGCATGTCCCAGAAACATCCAATATCTGTCATCACTGACGGGGACCTGGCAATGCAGAGAGGAATCAGGGTGATCTGGGCTAACTCGAACCATAGGTTGTGTGTATGGCACATCCAGCAGAACATTGTTCGCCATCTGCATGATGACACGGTTAAGGAAGAGTTCAGATCTTTCATATATGATTCCTCTTCCATCGAACAACATGAGAGAAAATGCGTACCGTTCTTAGAAAAGAATAAGGTCAACAACGAGGAGTCGTGGATGCATCAGATGTATCAGATGAGGAAGCTATGGTGTGCTCCATATCAGGTGGGGCGATGTTTCTTAGGATTGAGCAGTAATCAGCGTAGTGAAAGCCTGAACTCGGTGCTACATACGCATCTTGATGGTAAGATGACATTGCTAGAAATGCTGGAGCACTACGGGCGTTGCCTTTCGACACGGCGCCTTAATGAGGCCATCCTGGACATTGTGGCATTGCAGTCAGTTCCATTTACGGAGCCGGATGCATCAAGTTTGGAGAAACACGCTGCAAAAGCTTTCACCCCTTCTATGTTTGATTTGATAATATGGAGCATAGATGTTGTGAGAAATCATTGTATCGTCAGGATACTAGATGGACACGATTTGACTAGATTTGTTGTGGCTAATAAGGATAGAAGAGAAAAGAAGTGCGAAGTGCGAGTTGAGGATAAAGAGGGTTTGTTGTAGAAGATCAGTTGCTCGTGCCGTAAGCTTGAATGCGTAGGCACACCATGTTCCCACATATTTTACGTGTTGGGAACATTATTAGAAGTAAAAGAATTGCCCAGATGTTGTATTCTGTCGAGGTGGACGATGACCGCAAAGTCTGCATACCCTCCAACCAGAAAGAATGACATGTATGAGTTTTCTGTATACCTGTTAAGGTATAGTGAGTTGCGGAAGCTGAGTAACGCGGCATGTTTCAGGGCAGCTCAATGTGATGAGTCGTATCAAAATCTGAAGATGGTTTTAAGGAACAAGCTAACATTAAGGGATCAAGTAGTTTTGACCAGGAAAGCATTATGTTTTGTCCAGTGCTGCCACAAGTGTCCAAATCCCCAGAATCAAGTTGCGTGACTTGTGGTAGCACCGGACCAAACATAATGCTTTCCCGGTCAAAATTACTTGATCCCTTAATGTTAGCTTGTTCCTTAAAAACCATCTTCAGATTTTGATACGACTCATCACATTGAGCTGCCCTGAAACATGCCGCGTTACTCAGCTTCCGCAACTCACTATACCTTAACAGGTATACAGAAAACTCATACATGTCATTCTTTCTGGTTGGAGGGTATGCAGACTTTGCGGTCATCGTCCACCTCGACGGAATACAACATCTGGGCAATTCTTTTACTTCTAATAATGTTCCCAACACGTAAAATATGTGGGAACATGGTGTGCATACGCATTCAAGCTTACGACACGAGCAAGTGATCTTCTGCAACGAACGCTCTTTATCCTCAACTCGCACTTCGCACTTCTTCTCTCTTCTATCCTTATTAGCCACAACAAATCTAGTCAAATCGTGTCCATCTAGTATCCTGACGATACAACGATTGCTCACAACATCTATGCTCCATCTTATCAAATCAAACATAGAAGGGGTGAAAGCTTTTGCAGCGTGTTTCTCCAAACTTGATGCATCCGGCTCCGTAAATGGAACTGACTGCAATGCCACAATGTCCAGGATGGCCTCATTAAGGCGTCGTGTCGAAAGGCAACGCCCGTAGTACTCCAACATTTCTAGCAATGTCATCTTACCACCAAGATGCGTATGTAGCACCGAGTTCAGGCTTTCACTACGCTGATTACTGCTCAATCCTAAGAAACATCGCCCCACCAGATATGGAGCACACAATAGCTTCTTCATCTGATACATCTGATGCATCCACGACTCCTCGTTGTTGACCTTATTCTTTTCTAAGAACTGTACCCATTTTCTTTCATGTTGTTCGATGGAAGAGGAATCATATATGAAAGATCTGAACTCTTCCTTAACCGTGCCATCATGCAGATGGCGAACAATGTTCTGCTGGATGTGCCATACACACAACCTATGGTTCGAGTTAGCCCAGATCACCCTTATTGCTTTCTGCATTGCCAGGTCCCCGTCAGTGATGACAGATATCAGATGTTTCTGGGACATGCAATCAGTAAAAGTATGCAACATCCACTCGTAGGCCTAGGTCGTCTCATGGGAAATAATCCCACATCCAAAAATAACGGTGCTCCGATGGTGATTCAACCCGACAAACGGCACCAATGGCATTTTGTACTTATTGCTCTTGTACGTGCTATCAAAAACAACAACATCGCCAAAAGCCTTGTAGTCAAGACGGGATTGACTATCGGACCAGAACAATCCCTCCAGATGCTCATCTTTATCTACCAAGTACCTGAAGAAAAACCCCAGATCTTTCTTCTGCCACGCCATCATGTGACTGATCACTGTTTGAGCATCATCGGTAGGGACCGCTTCCTTCTTGTACACATGGAAGAAGTTATAGATATCCCTCGCCATGCATCCAACCTTTTCATTCCCACTGCACTTGGTTCGCAATACATCCATAATTTTGTGTGTGCACACACCAGCATGCCTCATCTCTAGAATGTCGACCTTTTGATCATCACTGATTATTCTGTGTGAACGCAAAAGACAAGAGAGATACGGTGGGGCCAAAGGATGTGTGTGTTCATCTATGAAATCCTTCACAAACCACCGCCCTCTTTTCTCAACTCTTGCAATCACCAATTTGGCTTTACACCCAACACGAGTGATATTCCGGGGCCTCCTCTTTCTATCTTCTCTCTTCCTCTTCATGTGCTTCTCTTCACGACAACCTTCACGATTACAGACAAATTTTCTCAGATTTTTCTCCTTGTTGTCTACGTCCCACTCAACATAGCCTTTCCGCACACTAAAACCTTTCTCCAGCGCATAATTGTTATAGAACCGGAACCCTTCATCCTCGCTCTCAAACGTCCTGCTGACAATGTCAAGGTACTCATCCATAGCCTCGTCTCTTACATCAGCCATGTCTTCCTTCATATCACATAAAAATAGATGTTTCAAAGTTTTAACAAAATAGGGCAATGACCGAAACATGTAATTAACCTCGAAAAAACAACTCCCTAGGGATTGCTTTCTTTTGGTCATATGTATTGCAAAATTTAATTAGATAATTATGCTAGCACAACAAAATCATTAATCCACTATCGTTATATGAAAACCGGTGATCAGATAATTTAATAAGTCATTTTTCTCGTATATTAAAACATGAGTGTTTGATGGATAACGGTGGCTCTCAAATGGTATGGAAACATCAAAGATGTGCATAGATCATCAAATAATTTTCATGGTTTACAATGTGATCTACAACAGAGAGGTATCTACTCCCAGTTTGCTCTGTTACGGATTTTTTAGTGATGATGCTGCCATCTCTGGAACAAGCTTCAGCTACAAACGATACAGTCAAACGTCATGTAATCATTTAATCATCTGACATGAGGTCGGATCACTTTTAGTACCTCATAGTGGTGGACACTTAGCTAGAGAATCTATAGGCAGACATGACCAACAAATGACACTTTCTACCGGTCAGTACAAAAAGAGAAAAGAGCTATGGACAAAGACGAGACATCGTGTACCATGGAAACTACCCTGGAAACTTATTAGAGAAGCAATCGTCTACCCTGAAAACTAGTTTTGCTCTACTGCGCAGCGCTGGCATCGTGTACATATTTCTTCTGCATGGAGGAACAAAACGGGACAGGATCCGTGAGCGGTTGATATGCCGGCTCATGTGGCCAAATCGGCATCGCGGCAGCAGGTATTACATAGAGAGGCAGGGACTGCGCATACCTTCCCTGCGATGTCGAGCCAGGCGCCTGCAGATCTCGTCTCCATGACAGCGACGAATAGGCTGGTAAGATCGGATGCAGCGCGGGCGGCTGCTTCCCAAAAGGTCAAGGAGGAGTGAACGGCCATCGTTGAAGTACGGGGCGGTGGCGGTGCTCACCAATTCTTGAGGCGAGGCGAGCTCTGGTGAGATCGGATGCAGCGCCGGCGGCTGCTTTCCAAAAGGTCAAGGGGCCGTCGTTGAAGTATTTTCCTCTCCGTATGCTTTTTCCACCGATAAAAAAAGGAAAGATGATAAATCCAAGATCAACGGTGGATTTCCTCTCTATGAAAAAGAAAACTGTGGACTTTCATCTAGTTTTAATGGACGGTTACAAAAAATCATGTTATAATCAACCGTCAGAAAAAATTCATACTCGACGGAACCGGACTGGTTCCGTCCCAATCACCGTAAAAGAGCTCAAATAATATCAAATTTCTGTGGCCGTGTACACCGCTTGTGCTTTGCCATCTATAGTTCTAGCTTTCTGTTCTTATGTCTACACAGGCCATTCAATTATCACGCATAACGATGGCGTGTGATATGATCATGCAATCGGCCTTAAATATATATAGTGAGGGCCTTGAGAAAATGGAATCAGGCATGTCATCACCTTGGATTACATATGACTTGCCGGCAAAAGAAAATCCCTTGTGGTTCACATTTCGGAAGGTATGCGGAAACGCATGTCTGCGTGACATAGATGCCCGGGAAAGCCTTGGCAGAAAAATAATAAGGCAAATCATGCGAGAAACAGGCTATGACATAGACGATATCAACTACTGGGTTTGCTATGAAGTTCGCCAACACTTTACAGAGTTATATCATATTGTTGGAGGAGCAACACCGTGGCTCATTGTGCTAGAGAAAGGAAACGTGTTGCACTCGCCACACTCGACAGAACGATGCAACGGCTATCTGGCATTATTGTCGACTTTGAAGATGTATTGCATCTCTCCATGGCTAGAGAGACGTTGAGCAACACTTGTCTGCCTAGCCGGATGGCAGACCTTGCCAGTGAATTGGTTAAGCTTAGGCAAGCCGAGGAAACTGGTTTGGACGATATTGACGAAATGGTAAGTTTCCACGTACCTGAAATTCCATAATTTATACTGATGTTTCTGTTATTATCTTTTAAGAGACGTGTCATAGCCGTGGCAGCGAATGTGGATCGGTTCCAGAAACATGGCATACTTACTAATTCTACAGAGCGGATATCTTCATGTGCAAACTGCAATGTCCTGGAGCATGGTAGACCGTCGGCATGCCTATTGTCTCTCTTACCGAGTCAACATATTTTGTTGCTAGAGGCAAGCTTTGTTTGCCATTTGTGCTGGAGGGAAGCGACATCTACCTCCGCTGTGCCTTAGGCCTTCTATGTTAAAGTGTTGTTGTCTTAAGACCTCTATTACCGGTCGTAGGTTCAGTCTATGTATTATGAAAGTTTTGGGGCACCGCTTGCAACTGTGAAATATCCGGTGCTTGTTCCTACCTGATCTTATGTTAGTCTGTTCTATTAAAAATTCCATGCATAGAAAAGTAGAAGGCACGTTAAGTCAACGATAAGATTGCATATCCGATTCACTAGGCAGCAAGGTTACAGAAGCAAACTGTCGTATAGGTTTATAGTAGAGTAGCTAAGTTCGTCGGGCGCACGGCTAAATATGGCGCGAAGAACATATCACAGCGGACACCACGATAGCTCAGCTTCCTACTCGCTAACATAAGCAGCAAGACAAAGGCCACGTCAACCACGAAGTACAAAGACGATTGGCAGTCGGCGCAGCGAAGCGCGCTGCCCCGTCTAGTAACGGATGAAAGCAGGTAGCACATCCAACCAGGCAGATAGAAGGAAAAAACGCTCGAGCTTGCGAGCCTTAACTACACTGGGATGATCCGTGTAGTAAAATGAATGCAATCAGTATATATACAACAAAAGGTACAAATCTCTACCGGTCACTTTTTCGGGAAAAAAATAAGGGAGTTAAAAATGCTCCAAAAGTAATCTCTTGCTACGGAGAGGTATCATTGCTACATATCAAAGAACGCAGGAAGTATTTTTTTTAGAAATGGAGGTCTACCCTCAGCCTCTACATCAAAATGATGCACATAACCGATTTTTATTAAACGATAGAACAGAAATCACATGTCTTACAAGCAGATACAACAAACAACTAGACCTGAATCCACCAAACAAAGCTCACTATCCATACTGATACTCTCAGAACCCACCAACGCGCATCATCCAAAAACCGAAGGCCTCACCATGCCGCCCGATAGCGTACAAGGGGCATAATCGGTCCATCACACCGCAGCGTGTGCCGATATACACGCTCGAAAAGTAGTTGTCGCCGTCTTCCGCTCGCCCGTCTTCAGGACAGCGATCAAAGCATCCACCATGTCAGACCTGCCATCGATACGACCATGGCACCAGACAACACCACCACCATGCGTGCGTCCAACATCCCGTGTCCAACACCGAGACCCCACAACACCAAACTGTCGAGAACCGCCGTCGTCGATGCAGTAGAAGAAACACCGCTTCCTCTCTAGGACCCTCAGCCACTGCTCCAAAACGATGCCCTCAAGAGGGAAAGCGACACCGGCGGCGTCACCATCATCCAAGCCGGAAATCCCAGATTTAGGGTTTCCCCCGGAGCGGGCTGAAGCAAGGTAACGTGTCGACGTTGCCGTTGCCGCGTAGACCACCGTGGAACCTGCATCCACCACCGTACTCATCCTCTGGTCCCTTCGACCGGCGCACTCCTCCAAGAATGATGCCCCCAAGGAGGTAACGACGTAGAAGCGCCGCCATCATCCGATCCACGGATCTAGGGTTTCCCCCGGAGGTGACGGGAAGAACCACGGGGCTTCCTCGATAACGCCTTTAGGAAGGGGACGACACTCAAGATGCCGCCATCATCGGCTCCGAGCAAGATAGGAGACAAGGTTTTCACCCGAAAACCATCAAGCTCCATCCACGTCGAAAGCGCCAGATCGACCGCCTTTAGGATCCGCCAACCGCGAGCACCGACGCGAAGGAGGACGTCGAAAACGACCCACGGAGGGACGCCGTCGGTAGCCTCAGATCCTCGCTGCCACCATGTCGCCGCACGTGGACCACCAGGCGAGGTCCAGGCGGCCCGATCCTCGTCCAGGGTGGATGCGACCACCGCCGTAGGAGGCTTGTCGCCGGCCATGGATGCCCTCGTCGGAGTCGCTCAGCTCAGAGACAGCCCACGGATGGGCGCCGCCGGCAGCAGCCTCGACAGTCCCAGATCCCAGCCTCCACGCCGCCCAGATGCCGCTCCCGGTGACTACCCGGCGGCAACGTACCACGTCCGCCTCCAGCGCCGTGCGTGCTGCCAGTCTGAGCGCGGACGAAACGCCTCGCCGCCGCCGTCACGGGCGCCGCCCAGGCAGAGCCCGGCGAGGCCTCAGGCGACGACGAGGAGAGGGGAACGGTGGGGGGGGGGCTAGAGAGGCGGCGGCGGATCCCCCGAGCCACCTAGAGGGCGTCGTGATGGGGGTGCGGATCCCCCCGCAGGAAGTAATTGTCTATAATTTTTTGATAATCAACTAGTGAGGAGATAAACTTAGAAGAAAATGAAACTAACAAAGATGGCATGTAATACCTCACGATTCAAACGGAAATATCCATATGATTGTGCAGCTATTATGAAAAACACGATTATTTGGGGCTTGATATTTTTCTTGCTACACATACTTGAAGATTTACTTAGGTCAGTATTTTTCTGCTAGAGTACCTCTATCTCCTGCAGATAGGGTTTATGGTAGGTAGCTCAATGCACGCCACCCCCCAACCGCAGGTCTTAACCACTGGAGAATGAATTATCAAAACAAAGGGTTTTCATAAGTAACATCCATCGAAGACAAATAACTGAATGTGTTATATATTTATACCCTTCTAAATTCGAATAAAAGGGCAATGTGCTTTCAGAACCTCTCCATCCTGGATTTTTTATTATGCAACTTCACGATTAATTTCTTGGATTTTAGAATAAAATCACATGTGTCATGTACTATAGTCTTGCGGTTAAACCAGACAGATTGGCAATTCCCACATCATTTATAATATCCTAGAGATAGAAGCTTCACCATTTGTGCATCTTTCAAGTAACAAATATTTTCAACAACTTTGTGTTAATCAGGAAAATTTAGTATATTCTCACCATAATTAGTTGTTGAACAAAGAAAATACCGTGAGCAGATAAGCACCGACAAAAGATACTTCCACCTGGTCTTGGTTAGGACACTCTCCCCATATCTACAGATCGCATGCTAATCATGAATGAGCCATGGTCAGTGATAATGCAAACTAAACAGGTAACTACCAATTAAGAGGTAAAGTATATTGGATTCACTCATGTGAGTCTGGGTCTGGCTGTGGATTTGGATTTTGAACATCTTCTATTTTAATATAAAAGCCGTGTGCATCGATGCGATGCAGAGGCCGGGTTTACCATTTCAAAAAAAAAGTGAGTCAGGTGAAGAGGCAACGAAACCTACCATGTTTGCCATATGAGGACAACAACATGAAATACTGCTGCCAGCGCTATGGCTGCCGCAACAGTCAATCAAGATAGGGCCTGGAGAGTACTAGACTCCCCCGTCTCTCTGAGAGGATAAGGTTTTGAGAGTCGTCTCTCGGCGCCGTCGCCCGGCTCGATCCCGGACCACCTCCAGCGGCGCAGCCGGCCGGAGAGGGGATGGGAGAAGAGTGCGGTGCTTCCTTGTATATAGTAGTGGTAGCTGTAGGTTTTCTCTAGGTGTTTCCGTTGTGGAGTTTGGCGTCATGCCATCGGGGGCTTCGCGATGGATGTATCCGAGCTGCATCCGTCTGCTTCTCTGCTGCTCGCTCTCTGCCTGGGTGCTTCGGTGGTTGGAGCTGAAGGAAGAAGTGGCGGCGGTGGAAACCCCCTTCAATAAGCTTGTTTATCGCAGGTTCGTCATCTGCGGAGGGAGCTCTTTCTCATCCTCTGTTCCTCGCCATGGACGCGAGAAAGAAGATGGGCTTGTGCCTTTCTCCGATGGGGCGGCGGCTCTGCAGCAGGGGAGCTTGGAAGCTGCTCCCAGGAGGCCAATCATGGTGGCTCCATGCTGGACGCCATCCCTCAAGGTCGTTGGGCGACCCCTCCATCCCCTTTCGTTGGTTTCATCTTGTGCTGACCGGCGACGCGAGGCGGAAGAAACCTCCAGGCCGATGTGCCACGACGGAGGCCCCTTAGCTCTAGCACAGTTGGCTCCCGGTGCACCACCCCAAGTGGTCTCGTCCCCGGCGGTGGCGTGCTTGGCTGCGTCGAGCTCTGAAGCGGCGGCAATGGATCTAGACCCGATGGCGATTCTAGGATTAGGTCTAGGGTTTTTGATGCATATTGCAAGGACCTCGATGCTATTTTTATTTTCTGCAGGACCTCTTTGTAACAGTCCGCTGATCAATCAAAGCTTATAGGTCCCTCTAGGACCATCCCCTGTTCAAAAAAAAACATTCAATCAAGATTAAGACTGGAGTTTAATCATCGAGATAATAAAAATTTGCAAAAAAAGATATGATAAATTCTAGGGATTAAATCAAACGAGGGGAGGCTCAGAAGAGAGAGTTGAGGATGCAAATTGGAAGGGGGAGTGCGGTAACCTCTGAGGTCGGGCGTACTGGAGGCTTGGAGGTGGTGTATGTTCCATTAGGTCAGTTGCGGTAGCCACCCATACTCCCTGTTGGAGACTGAGGAGGAAGTAGCAGATCGCAGCAGCGGTGCCTCATTTTCTTCGGTGGCAACGATCAAGTATCCGGACCTGGTCCGGGTTATCGTCATGCAGAACCTGCAAAAAATCACAGCTTAGGAATTTAGAATTTTTCAAACAGTAACAAATGCTGGGAAAAAATATGTAGTTTGTGTTAAACGAATAGTTAGTTGTTAGCGTGTAGATCAAGTAGATCAGTTAGTATCCTAGCTAACCTCATTGTATACGTACAGTTGTACCGTACCTAATCTGGTACCTATCCATTAAGCCAAGTCTTGGTGCATATATAATGATACGAGCCACCCCTGGTGAGGTGAGCCATCCAATCTATTCTTCCTGTTTGTTATGGTATCAGAGCCATCTTCCTAAAACACATCCATGTCGAGCTCGCCTCCTGCACCCGCTCTCCCAGCCATGTCTGGCTCGTCCCCGGTCGTCTCCAACGACATCCTACCGGTGGCTTCGACTGGTGCTCCTTCGTCCACGGCACCGTTCATGACGGCGTCCCTCACATCGGCGCCCTTCACATCGGCGCCCCTCACCACCATCTCGGACCCGCGGCTGTCTCACAGCACCGGCCCGATGAACCCGATGCTCCCGGGTGTTTCTGGCATGCTCATAACGTACTCAGGGCCGCGTTACACGTCGCCACTCGACATGCTCTCGCCGCAGCTGATGGCGCCTTCGGCAAGTGCCCAGGCGGGGCCTCTGATGACCTCAAGCATGATGGCGCCGCCGTCCACCTTAGGCTGGTCGTCGTTCGCCGCTTCGTGACCGTCAAGCTCTCCCACGACAATCATCTTCTGTGGAAGGCGCAGGTCCTGCCTGTGCTACGCGGTGCACACTGGATGAGCCTCGCCGACGGCACCGAGGCCGCGCCATCGCAGATGATCGTCGGCATCGACGGTGTCAATCCCACCATGAACCCTGCGTGCTTTAATTGGCTCTCACGTGATCAGAATTGCCTCAGTTTCCTGCTCTCAACGCTCTCACCCGACACGTTGCGCCTGGTGCTGTTCAGTCCACCGTGGCGGCTGTTTGGGGAACCCTGGAGCGCAAGTTCGCGACGCACTCCCAAGCTCGGGTGATGCAGCTTCGTCGACAACTTGAGACACTTCATAAGCGGGAGCTGTCCATGGTGGAGTACTTCAACAAGGTCAAGGGCCTCACCGACGGCCGGCAAGGAGCTCGACAAGGAGGACTTCATCATCTACCTCCTGACCGGGCTGGACAACTCCTGCGACGCCCTCGTCACCTCAGTCACGACGCGCACGGACCCCATGTCCGTAAACGACATGTACTCGCACCTCCTCGACTATGAGCTTCGCCATGATGCCAACCAGGTGCAACTCCCCGGGTCTGGCTCCTATGTGCACAACGTGTCACGCGTTGGCGGATACAGAGACGGTCGTGGTGGCGGGCAAGGCGGCCAAGGCGGTGGCCGCAACGGGGGTGATCAGCGCCAGAACCAAGGCGGAGGTGGCGGCAACATGAGCAACGCTCCGCGCGTCACCTGCCAACTCTGCAAGAAGGACGAGCATGATGCATTCAAGTGCCGCAAGCGGTTCGACCACTCCTTCCATCAGCAAGAGCAACACTCCGTCGGCAATGTCTCCGTCGACCCGGCCTGGTACAGCGACAGTGGTGCAACCGACCACATAACTGGCAACCTCGACAAGATGACCATGCACGAGCGGTACTCCGGAAAGGAACAAGTCCATGCAGCAAACGGATCAGGTATGCCAATTGTCAATATTGGTACTTCCAGTATTCATACACCTCATCAATCCTTAGTTCTTAAAAACGTGCTACATGTTCCTCATACCCACTTTGTTCATTTATGATCATGGTGGCATACTCACTTATATGTTAGTCTATGTGGATGACATTGTTGTTACCAGTTCCTCGCCCCAGGCAGTCAGTCGGCTGGTTGCTGACCTTCGGACCAAGTTTGCACTTAAGGATCCTGGTGATCTTCACTACTTCTTGGACATTGAAGTGTGCCGATCAAGGGAGGAAATTATACTATCATAAACCAAGTACACGTCCGATGTTCTTCGGAAAGTTGTATGCTTGGGTGCAAGCCGGCGGCTACACCCATGTCTTCATCCGAGAAGTTGTCCAAGGTTGAAGGTCATGTGCTGTCAAAGGAAGAAGCTACCAAGTATCAGAGTACCGTTGGAGCCTTGCAGTATCTTACACTCACCAGACCAGATATCTCGTATGCGGTCAATAAAGTTTGTCAGTTTCTGCACACACACACTGATGTTCATTGGACGGCTGTTAAGAGGATTCTACGGTATATAGAACAAACGAAGGACAGTGGCCTTCGTATCGCAAATCCTATTTCACTCTTGTCAGTGCGTTTTCAGATGCAGACTGGGCAGGCTCAGCTGATGATAGGCGATCGACTAGTGGTTTTGTGGAATTCTTTGGCTCTAATCTTGTTTCACGGAGTTCTAGGAAGCAAGCCACCGTGGCAAGATCCATCACCGAAGCCGAGTATAAGGCGCTTGCAAATGTTACAGCGGAGCTTACTTGGATACAGTCATTGTTGGGTGAACTTGGGATTTATCAAGGCCGAGCCCGTGTACTATGGTGTGATAATCTTAGAGCAACGTATCTCGCAGCAAATCTAGTGTTTCATTCACGAACAAAGCATATTGAAGTGGACTTTCACTTTGTACGAGAAAGGGTTGCTCAGAAGGCCTTGGAGATTCGATTTATTCCTTCCCAAGAACAACTCGCTGATGGTTTCACCAAACCGATAGGCACGCAGCAACTTCGCAGTCTTCGATACAATCTCAATCTAACCGGTTGTGATTGAGGGGGAGTGTTAAACAACTATTTAGTTGTTAGCATGTAGATCAAGTAGATCACTTAGTATCCTAGCTAACCTCATTGTATACGTACAGTTGTACCGTACCTAATCTGGTACCTATCTTGTAAGCCAAGTCTTGGTGCATATATAAATGATACGAGCCACCCCTGGTGAGGTGAGCCATCCAATCTATTCTTCATGTTTGTTAGTTTGCAAGACAAATTAGCAAGCTAGTAGAGAACCATTGATCCTAAAGGTTGAGCTGCGGGAATAAGAAAGGGATAAGAAGAGACGTTGCCGCATGAAGAATATATACATGGGAACTGAAGAATTAATAGTTAACGTACCATCATCATTCCCGCCGAGAAGTTGCGCATCCATTAATGGTTTGGCAGGAAGTAGAAACTGAGAAGCGTTTAAGACTGGATCGTGGCTGCTTGCCGCCGCTTCAACTCCGGGACAGTGATCGATGTGGGCAGCCTTTCGTTTGGGTTGCTACATGGTGGGCCTATTCTCTCGATTCCATAGTGGTCCGGCCCAATAGAGCACGAACATCTAATTTGATGCCGAGTGTAGGCCAGTGCGGGATCATGTGATCATCCAACGGCTTCAATCATGCAGACAGTGAGATCCGACGGCAAAAATGAGGGATGCGTGGATGGTCTCGTTTTTGGCTCAGTTTTAATATCCCTAATGGGAATTATGTGACTCTGTGAAGCCCAATCATCATCTACCATCTGCGAAGCCAACTTTAAAGTCACATATCCAACCTTGGAGTCGAACTTCAGATCAACGAGCTCACCATAAAAATCAGCCCGTTTGGTTTCCCACCCGTATTGCCGATCGATTTCATCAACCATTTGTAGGTCATTCTCAATTCTCACATACTCTTCCTTCTAATGATCGAACCGAAACACTCATACTTCTTGCTCTGGACCCCAACTAACATTCTTCCCAATTTTCTCCACAAATTTCTGAACTGCATCCTCTTCCATTTGCACTAGTTCTTGCGGATCAATATCTGTAAGATCGGCCTCGCATTTTACAATTGTATCTCTCTCAATTTTCTGCACGCTACCATCTACTAGCTTGGCCGTTCATGGAAAGAAATTGACTGTAAATTCGAATATCCGCGCAGCGCCAGCACCCCGCGGGCAATGTGAGCTAGCGGAACTGGTCGAGGCCATAATTGAACTCAAATTAGGTTGGAGAGATGTGCATTGCCGATTTGAAGTTTTCTCGACAGGCTCCATATCGTTTAGCCCGGAACTCACCAAGAACTCCACTGCCGTCGAGAACGTCAGATCCGCCAGCACAGAGAGCTGTAGCTCCGCCACCGCCGGAGAAGAAGACGCAGATGACACGGTCCGACAGACGTGTTCACTCGATTCAGTTGCAAGATCAGGGGCCTACCTATCGAAAATAATAACTGCCAGCACGTTTTTTTCGAGGAGGCCACAACATAACATCACGCTCACTTAAGATGGATATGACCATTTTATCGCCTATGTCGGTTTGTGGCTATTTGTGCAGATGTGCGCAAAGAAATGTAGCACGAGAGCTATCGTGAGGAAAAACGTCGCACGAGAGCTATTGCCGGGGCTATTTGTGCGTATGTGCGCAAAGAAATGTAGCACGAGAGCTATCGTGAGGAAAAACGTCGCACGAGAGCTATTGCCGGAGAGAAACGTCGCACAAGATCTATTGCCCCCTAACTCCCGAGCACCGACGATTAAGCCACCATCAGCTGGCAGGCTACTGATCCACACCTGAGGATCCATAGCGGCAGAGGAGGGCCGCCACCCCGCCCTGACACGACGAGCAGGGGCCGTGGATGCGGCCGAGGTCGCGGCTGCCGCACCGACGCAGATGAGGCCGGAGCTCCACCACCGGAGGCACTGCAAGAAGATCTGCAGGGACGCGGACGAACCACCAGGAGGCTTCGCGCCGACCGCCGTCATAGGGCCGAGCCTCCCCAGCCAGAGCAGGATCAGCGAGAGGAGAGTATGAAGGAGGCCCCGCCGCTGCCATCCTCTGCACGATCTTAACACGGCGGCAGGCCCGGGCCACCTGTGGTGCGAACTGTGCCAGCTGCACAGGCCCCTAAAATTTGGGGGCCCATAATTTTATATAGGCCTACTATAAATCTATAGGTATATCCTTCGAACGCGTTGATCTAGTGGCCGATAAGAATAGAAGCAAAGAGAATAAAGGCAATTCGACCTTACCTGGGCCCCTTGTCCATGCCCACGTCTTGGACAAGCTTGACTCGGTCATGCATCAGAATGGAAAATACGAACGGAGTCCATCATCTGGCCCGCTAGGTTTGAGTTTTGCGTCGGGAGGATCGATCGGTTCAGCGCCGCCAGCTCTAGCCTCTAGGCGAGAGCGAGAGACGACATACCGAGTTCGTGTTCCTCTCATCCTTCCGGCCGCCGATTGGCAACATTGAAGTGCTGCATCCCATACTTTATACTCTTCAATCCGGATCGACAACGCCGGCACTATGCAGAGCAGTCGACACTCTCGTAGCAGTTCAACCAACAACAAGATTACTACAGAGCGAGGTGAGTTCGGCCGTCACCTATCCATCTCTAATCGCTAAACAAATTAGCAATGTTATGAACATTTAGTTGATTTGCACGATGCCACGTATTTTTAATTTCATTTTTTGTAATTATGTTTTAAGAATTAAAATTTAGTTTACCATGGGAAAGAGAAAAATCGGGTGCCGAAAAGCCCAAGAAGAAAGAAAAGGAAGAAGTTCTAATTAAATCTGAAAAAAGAGGCCATCGATATGTTTATATTATAAAAGAAACATAAGTTTCCGACGATAATCGCGCAGTTGTTCTCATTGAAATTCAAACATTTTAAAGCGACATGATTGTTTGTATAAGATTGATAATGAGGTATAATTAAAGATTTTTTCGAAGAACAATAGATTTAGATTTTGTTCGAATAAAAATTATGCAACTGAGAGTTGAGTAGGTATGCTTCTTAATATATCTAATTTCTTTGTGACAATATACATCGTCGAATGAGTGTTGAATAGTTAAAATTTTCTATTGAAATAGGGCACATTCTAAAGTTTTTGCACAGGGCCTTGGATTTTGCCCGCCCGGCCCTGCACGGCGGGACCATCCACAGCAGCAAAGGAGGGCCGCCACCCCGCCCTGACACGACGAGCAGGGGCCGTGGATGCGGCCGAGGTCGCGTCTGCCGCACCGACGCAGATGAGGCCGGAGCTCCAGCACCGGAGGCACTGCAAGAAGATCTGCAGGGACGCGGGCGAACCACCAGGAGGCGTCGCGCCGATCGCCATCACAGGGCCGAGCCTCCCCAACCAGAGCAGGATCCGCGAGAGGAGAGTATGAAGGAGGCCCCGCCGCCGCCATCCTCTGCACGGTCTTAACACGGCGGGACCATCCGGCAACAGCGAGGGGGAGTGAGGCCTCGGAGGAGGTGGCCTGCGGCGCTGGGAGAGTAAAGTGTAATACTACTTCATTGCATAGTATTATGAGAAAGTCTAGGGCCTTGTACTAGAATAAAAGTAAGTACTCCTCCCGTAAAAAACAAGTACTTCTACCAATTCAGAATTTACTTCAAAAAAAAAAAATACACCAAATAAATATGGACAGAGAGAGAGAGGCTCCTCTCTCCAAAGTCCAAATTAAATCCATGTAACCTCTGCCGGCTTGCACATCTATAGGGTCGTTTTCTTTCTGTTTGCAATGCAACATTGCAATTAGTGAGCACTGATGCTGAATCGGCGAGACTGAGCTAGCTGTTCGCAATGCCCCGGCAAGTAGTAAACATTCGGACAGGCGTCAGTCACCGGACCACCCCTCTGGGCAGCACTTTACTATGGATCCAGAGCCCAGTATGCAGCAACTGATACTTTCTGCCTTAGCACTCATTGCAAGCAATTGGGACCGGCCTTCCATGGTGACAGTAGCTAGTCAATTTTAGTAACAGCAACGCTTGTCGATTCTTGTCCATGTGTACGATGCAACGGATCATGTCGTTCCGATGGGTGGTTCAGTGTTTTGTGGGAGAGACCGGTCATCACAGCATGCTCATTTCTGTATGGGGGTGATCGATCGATCTCCACTTACGTGATTCTTTCCTTCTTAGACCCTGTTTGTTTGAGCTGCAGCTGAATGAGAAGCAGCTGGAGCTGGATGGCTGATGAAATGTAAAAATGCCGTTTGGCAACCTGCTTTTAGGATAGCTGGTGGACATGCAGCTGATGGTGAAAGACTGAAATGCCCTCATATGCTGACGATGATGTATAAGTATTAGATAAATCATTACAATAAATAAAATTAGATGAGCATTTGAATATGTTGTACATACCCTGATACCCATCAGTTGATCTTCTTGCCGTCCGTCTTCTCGTCGATGTTCGACAAAATCCATTTAGCAGATCAAATCCAATCTAGGCACATGCATCAGTATGTCTTTTTTTTTTTAAATAGTCTTCTTTTTCTTCCTATGTGAGTATGCGTGTGGGACGTGTCATGTTTTTTTCCTGGGGGCAAAGAGTTGCGGTAGCAGCGGGCTCCTGGAAACGTGTGTGTGAGCAGGTTCACGTGGATGAGAAACGAGGACAAAGAGCGAATCTTTTCCATAGATCTTTGCGGTGGCATTTCATGTAAATAACTAGAACTTCAGTGGCAGAGCCATATAACGGTTCAGATTTAAGTGAACAAGCTGCGGGAAGCTGCGGGATGTGTCTCTCGACGTACTTCTCGGCTTCATGTACAAATTGGATAAGCGCTTGAGCTTCTCACAACATGAGTTTTTGATGTTTGGCTGAGCTTGTGCTTCTAGAGACCCAAAAGCAGTAGAAGCCCCAGGTACAGCCCAAACAAACAGGGCCTTATTGGGAATGCTTTTGGTCAGGTAGCAATCTTTGACACGTACCTCCTGACTTCATCATAGGTTGTTGAGAACATCTGGATACTCCGGTACAAGCCACACTTCGACATCTCCACGGCACGCGACGGTGAATCATGCGCAGGGAAGCTACTGGTGTCTCTCCAATGTCGACGGCAGGGAGGTGATGGACACCCTCTTCGCGAAAGCCGAGAGACCCAACAAATATTGAATGTTGTGATGTAACCATCGCAATCTGATTTACGTGGTGTTTAGTAAGTGCTAGATTTTGGTGTTTAGTTCAAATTTGAAAAGCTCCTAAAAAGCCGAGACACCCTTTCTTTTTAATGTTAGCAGGAGAACTGCTAAATTCATTGATTAGAATGAGGGTCGTACCTTCTCTGAGCATGGGTAGAAGGGGTTGGCAGGTGATGTTTCATCTTACGGTGAAGATAAAAGCTACTCCCGCTGTTCCAAAATGTAACCCTTTTTAGCAAATTGTTTTAGCTCGCTAAAAAGTCTTACATTTTGGAACAAAGGAAGTAAGTAGTTTCCAAATGTGGGATGTCTGAATGTTTTAGCTGTGACGCCCCGAGATCGGGCACTATGCAGATTTCGGCATTTCCACCCAAATCCGCATAATAACCGATTTCAGGTTGCCACTTGTGATATCATTACAACAGTTCACGAATATTCCGCAACAACAACAGAAAAGATATATACAAAACGACTCAAACGAGTCAAGGATACAACTGATACAATACAAAGATCCAAATAACAGCGGAAGAAACAACATAGCGTCCGGCTACGGACAAGATACAAATTGGACTAAGAGTCCTGAAGATAACCGATGGCGTCCAATCCCTGCCCAGGCCAAGCCGGAGGGATTCCCAAGCTAACGTCGTCAGACTTCAAACCTGTTGACTGCAATGTGGAATATGCAGCCACGAAATGGATTCGTGGGTCAGTACGGTTAAGTACTGGCAAGTGGATAACCCATAATCACAAGATACCAGCGTAACCAATCATCACAAGATACAAATACTCTGGGTACAACGGAAAGGAAGGGGTTATTGCAAAGAAGCGGCAGCGGGCTGCATTAACTAACTACAGAGACGCGCTACAACATCCGGCTAAAAGGAAGGGATAAGATAGCGCGACAAAACCGACTATAACTACTCACCAAACAATACTCATCCAATGTTACCCCCTACTAAGAAAGCAACCCAAGGAAACTCACACTGTTGATTAAGGTGACATTCATATTTATGGTGGAGGTAATCTGTATTACTAGTCAAGTTATCATCGTTAAGTGTAAGTTGTCTGAGTACTTGTTAGCCAGCACTTTCACCAAGTCATCCATAACCGCGAACAACACGGCTTCTCGAGAAGATTTAACCCTGCAGGGATGCACCAATTTGGCCGTACACGTAAGAATAACCCGCCAGGCGGGGAGCAAACCCACCAAGCAGGCCACTCAACACAACCCAACTCTTCTTCGCATCAAGCCCAAAGAACCACGTGCTGTGCGTGCGCGGCTAATCGAGCCCCCACGAAGAAAAGGGGGACCCTCATAGCACTGGAAGACCACACCGCCCTAAATGCCGACTACAAAAGTTCCACCCTGGCGCCAAGGGTTCGCACCTGCATATGCATGCATCAAATGGAAAGCCCGAACTAAGTGTGGCGATTTGGACGAGATGCGAATCGAATCAGAATTGCGGGGGGCGCCCATACTCGCTTCCCACATGCGGTTAGTGCGCTCATCATGGATCGGAGGACAAGACCCTTTTCCTAATTAAGTTCGACACTAGCAGGCCTCAAAACCACGCCGGGCCTCCTGCCGGTGCCTTATCATCATATTATTATTACCCCAAGCATTAACATGTTGTTGATTAAGACAAGCCCAACTATCAACTAAACAGGTGATAGAACAAAGGACAACAGGACTAGAGCGCAAACAACACTAAGCATGCAACTACGACACGAGGGCCAACAAGGTAAACAAACAACAGTTGATAGGAAGTGGAAGGAAGGCTATATCATGGCTGCAAGGTAAACATATAATAGGATCGAGACACAAGCATCGAATCATAAGGCTAGAATAAAGGCAACAGGAAGAATCGGTAACAAGTGATGAAAGGCAGCCATAGGTAGCAAGTGAGTATACTTGCCTGGAATCCAGCAAGTAGAGGTACATCCGCAGAACTTGTCGTTGCTCACATCATCTCAGCGTCCTATCCGCGAAGAAGCAACGAACTAGAACAAACACCGGATGCAACAATTACTACTACGGCAAAAGATCCAGCATGATCCTATTTTATATGCATGACAATTAATTGATGCATCAAAGTAAACCAATTGACATGGTAAACATATTTAAATGGGCCCATATGCAATTTGGATTGCATATGGAAAAGACCATGAATTGATGTTGAATTAAATGATCTACAAATAACCATCATGTGAAAGTTGATTAGAATGATGCATGGATGATGAAAACAATAAGAAAACAACAATAGCTTTAGTTTGATATGTTGTTTACCAAGTTTGGAATTTTATTTGTTAAGTTATGAACTTTGACATTTTAAATGATTTAAACAAACATTTGTTGTTTTCACCAATTTTAAATGTTCAAAACAGATAACAAGATTTATATTTGGAAAGAACACAAAATTTTAGGTGGAATACATATTTCATTTGTTGAATTTGGATTTAAAATGAGCAAGTTATGAATTTGGCAATTTAAAAGGTGTATTTAAAGTATTGAATTATTGCAGCAATTTTAATTAGGAAAAACAGTAAAAAAAATTGTATTGAAAAGGTTGAAAACATGTAGCAAATTTTTCACTGAACATTTTGAGCTATTAAACATAATTTTTGGATCATTATTGAATTTATTATGCATTTTTCCATAAACATTTTTATTCTGCCCTTTTAGTAAACAGAAGGAAACATGTTCAAATTTAATTCAATTGTGACCAAATAAAATACCACTGTGTAGAGTTTGTTAAGACAAAACTTTAGAGCCCAAGTTTGCTCAATTTGGGTGAACAGAACTCAAGTTATGAATTTCCAAAGTTTCAAATTTTAATAGCCATTTCTGTATTTAATTATTTAGTGCAAAATTTATTACAGAAACATGTTGACATTTTTACATATTTCGAAAGTACTCACAGTTATGAATCTACAGAAATTTGAATCACCAAAATTGGAGCATTTATGAATATTTGGTGGAATTTACAAATTAAGATCTCATCTGCTTTTGGGCTGGGCTGCAGGAAAAATAAGTCCAAAAAGAAAAAATGCGCGAGGGGGGACTCGAACCCGCGCCCTGCTGGGGCTCGCGCGCGGATGGAACCCCACCACTGGGCTGCTTAAGCTGTTGTGATAGGATCGGGATCTGGCCCTAGATGAGATGTGCGCTGCACGGAAAACTGATCTGACTGAAAGTCCAGTTCCTAAATTTCGACAGACACGCAGATGGCGACGACGCCGCTCGAAGGAGGGCGTCCAGAGCAACCTGAGGAGAGGGAATAGGGATTTTGGGAGGTGCTCCTCACCTTGGGGAGCTCGATAGCGCTGCAGGCAGGCTCGGTGATGAGGGAACCATCGGGAAGTAGAGGAACCTGAGGAGAGCGTTGACGACGAGGTGCTCGTGAACAGAGGGAAGACGACCTGGATGGCGTCGATCCGAGCGGCTCCAGGTCCCTAGCTTCAGCGTATAGGACGGCGACGATTCTGCGTTTCCATTCCCTCCATAAACCTGCCCCGACGGTGACCGTGGTGGCGGAGCTAGGAAGACATGCTCCCGTTTCTCTCTCGGTTCAGTATAGCAACAAAAATTCAGAAAAGGAGGGAGGAGAGGAGAAGGAAGGAGCATGGCGGCGGCTGGAGATGGGGAGGGAGAAGGCTAGGGTTAGGGTTTGGATGGGAGAGGGGGCTTTAAGGGAGGAGGGGAGCAGGTGGAGGAGGGACCATCGAGGGGAGGGACAGCGACAGGAGGGTCACGCCCTCCTCGTGATTCCTCTGTGTCGTACGGAGAAGACGACGATTGGAGGTGGGCTGGGCTCGGGCCCATGGGGTTGTAGGTGGGCTGGCCAGTCCGCTGGGTTGGCCTGGCCTGCCTCCCCCATTTGTTTTTCGTTTTCTTTTCTTATTTTTTTTTGTAGGGAAGTAAAAGAAGAGAAAAGGAGAGCATGTTTTTGGGATTTTTATCCCACAATTATTTTTAGTGGGTTAACCAGCACTAAATCCCAGTTGCATGCTATTTTGTTTCCAAAAATAATCAAGTTGCACAATTTGTTTGAGATTTGAATTTGAATGGGATTAGGGTTTTAATAAAAGGGGATTTTTGATTAACCAAGCCAATTATATTTCAAATTCAAATTTGTTGCGAACAATTTGATTGTTTCTGTTTGCAATTTTATTTGAAACCATTGGACATGTTTAAATGTTTAAATTGGTTTGAAAACAAGTGGACTTCATGCATGATGCAATGTCATGCAAAAGAAAAACAAGCAATTTCTAATTGGGGAAAAATCCCCCGGGTGTTACATTAGCTTACTGTCCTGTCCTGTGATACAGGGCAAAAAACTGTCTGTGGCTAAATTATAGCAATTTTTTTAAATGATACGTTTTTAATACGTATTTCAGAAAATAATACTCGGATCTGAAAATTTCCAAAAATAATACCCAATCGGGTACGACCCACCCGACAGGATGCTGACGGCCACGGCGCAACCGATTGCGGCTAATCGGCCACGCGACATCCGATTATTGGCCACACCACGTCACCGCGCGGCAGTCGGGCGAGGCGACGGGCCCCGCGCATGCAATCGGTTGCGGTCCACCCGATTAGGACCTGAATGAGGTCGACGCCGGTCGCGGCCTCCTCTTCTCTCTTTCTTTCTTCTTCCTTCCTTCTGTTCTTCCCTTCCCTCTCTCTTCAAGCTCTAGCACAAGTTAATCCGGCTATTTGAACCGATTTGCTGCCTATTTTCCACCATAAATCGGTTAGAGGGAAGGTAGGGAGACTAGGGCTGCCTTGATCTCATGATGGGATAGTTTGTGGGGTGGATTTCATGGTGGTTTCTGTGATGGTGGTGGCACGAGTTCATCTCATGGTGGTGGTGGTGGTGGCTATGGTGGTGGACTGCGTGCTCGTGCTGTCTCGGTGACTTGACACGCCCGGTAGAAGCACGCTTCAAGGGTAAGAATGGACCAACTTTTCTCACTTTTTATTGTTGGTATAATATTTTATAGACGCGGAGATATGCGGTAATAATTTGCGGTAGTGATGTGCGAATAATAGTTCGTGACTGTGTGGATATTTAGTTAATTAATAGATGCATGAATAATATTTTATAGAAGCGCGCATATGTAGTAATAATTCGCGGTAGTGATGTGCGAATATTAGTTCACGGTTGTGTGGATATTTAGTTAATTAATAGATGCGTGAATAATATTTTATAGAAGTGCACATATGTAGTAATAATTCGCGGTAGTGACGTGCGAATATTAGTTCGCGGCTGTGTGGATATTTTTTAGACGCGCGAATATGGAGTAATACTATTGGGTAGAACTAATATTCGGATATGTCGTAATATGTATTAATAATACATATTGAATATTGTGAACGATATTGAATGATTTTATAGGTCATCAGAAATGTCCGATTTAGTGAGATTAGTTACGGCCCTGGTAATGTGGTGACAACAGAGAGTGGAGTTGATCTTAGCGAGTTTGCGTACATGGATGTACCCCTACAAGCCCCTAAAACATGGTCTGTTAGGCAGTTGAAAGATTGGTTGGCGCTAAGTTTTAGCCTTAATACTTAGACACACACAGTCCGTGTCGAGGCATTGTGGACCCGGTCAAAAACAAATTTACACTGGTATTTGAGACCCATAGAGAGGGACAGTCAGTGATTGGGCTGGATAGAAGTATGCCAAAAAAAGAGACGTTAATCATGCTGCCCTATTGACTCTCGTGTTTAAGGAGGTTATCGGTCCTGAAGGCGAGGTAGCGCATGTGACTGGTGAGAGCAGTGAAGGTTATGATCTGTCAAATGTTGGTGGAGATGGTTAGGAAAGAGGGCAGAATAGTCAGGCAGGAGGAGGAGACGGTACCGATGATAATGAGAGTGGCGATGCAGATGCTGATGAGCTTTACGGTCACATGCAGAAGCTGATGGCAGATGAGGACGCTGATGGTGATAGTGATCTTGGTGATGATTCAGATGGTTCTGATGAAGACGAGAACCCAGAGGAGGTGCCTATTCCCAATGCGTGGAATCAGGACTGCTCATCCTCAATGATCGTGAATGACGGGCATGATTCTGCATTTCAGTAGCACCAGAACAATATTTCAACGGGTGGAGTTTATCCCAATAAAGAAGCTATGAAGGATGCAATCATTCAGTGGGCAATGTCTACGCAGAGATTTTTGAGAACCAAACTGTCGAGTCATAAATACTTGACAATGGAATGCAAGGAAATCTATTGTCCCGAGAGGGTGCATGGTTACCTCCCAAAGAATGGTATTAATTGGGTGATAAGTGACTTAGTGCATCACGCTTGTGTTAATACAAGCATCCCTCAAGATCATGGTAACCTTTCGTCCATGCTTATAGCTCGATTGTTTTACAGCGAGATAGTCGAGACCAAAGCAATGGAAGTGAGGGCAATCCAGCATAAAGTATTTCTGAAGTTTCATTATCATATTTCGTATGGTAAGGCTTGGAGGGCTAAGCACAGGGCGCTTGAGAGTAGATTTTGTTCGTACTTTGATGCATATGACTGTATTGTTAGGCTCCTGTACACAATCCAGGACCGTAATCCAGGCACGTATATCGACATACAAGACTTCGTCATGCCTGAGTTCCTAACTGTGAGGGTGTTGCATCGACTGTTTTTCTCTTTCAGTGTTTGCATCGAAGCTTTCCACCACTACCGGCCGGTTATCTGCGTCGATGGGACATTTCTGACAGACAAGTACAGGGGGCAGATACTGACCGCCATCGGTACAGACGGCAACAATCAGGTCGTGCCGCTAGCATTTGCTTTCATGAAGAGCGAGAATATTGACAGTTGGACTTGGTTCTTCAGACAACTGAAAATAGCAGTTGTGAAAAACACGCCAAATGTGTGCATCCTTCATGATAGACATGCAGGTATACTTAGTGCGATAAAGACATTGACAAACCCAGTTCCTGATGAACCAGCTCCATGGCAGGATTCGCAGAGTCGTTGGTGCATGCGCCATCTGGGAGCTAATTTCTTCTGGCAGTTTAGAAATAAGAACCTGATGAGTTTATTCAAAAAACTCTGCAAACAGAACCAAGTATGGAAGTACAATCTGATACATGCTAGACTTAATACGTGCACTCAGAGACATGTTGCTGACACGAGGAGAGCTCAAGCAGCAGCGGTAGCGGCACATGCAGAGGCAGTAGCTGCAAATTTAGCAACTGGAACAGCGGTAGTTGAGGATAAACCTGTTGGGCTGTGTGATTTGCCAGGATTTGACCGCCTGGTACTAGGAGAAGGCTTGGTGGATCGATCAAAACATTCGATCAGTGGATAGAACACGAGCCTATAGAGAGGTGGTCATTGCTGCACGATACACATGGAGCAAGGTATGGTGTCATGACTACCAACATGTCTAAAACATATAATTTTGTGTTAAGAGGAAACAAGGCTTTGCCACTTACCGCTGTCGTTGAGGGTATTTTCAATGGCACTGTGAAGTATTTTAGAGACAGACGTGAAAGAGCTCAGAATCATATATTGCACAACCCGAACACATGTTACTGTGAAAAGATTATGAAGTACATGAATGTCAAGATGTAAAAAGCTAGGTCACACCAAGTACTATCCATAGGTAATCAACAGAGAAGGTTCGAAGTTCGCTTCGTGGTACACCCTGAGCTGGAACAGATACCAGCCCCTGCTACATGGGATATGTACCCGGGCTATGATACTTCCGGTAGCAGACATCTCGTGGTAATAATCCTTCTTGTTATGCAAACATTTTCCTTGTGTTGCAATTACAATCAATTACTAAAAATTATAACAATTATAACAATTGCAGGCCTCCATGACACTTGCTGTTCATGACGAGGTGGTGGAGTTTGGACGCTCAGTATCTTCTTGACGTCTTCTACCACACGCGCCTTATTTGGTGACCTGGGCCGAGCGTTTGCAGAGGAATCTAGGAGATATCTACCGGGCTGTCACGTGCACCCGCAGGTCCGACGTCGTTACCCAGCAGGTAATACACCGCCCCCGCGTCCCGCAACACAGGAGCGGCACCAGTCGCGTCCACGTCTCTCCCCTCAGCCGTCACCGCGGCCATTACCCAGGCCACCATCGCCTCACCAGGCGGGTAGTTCGGCGTGGCAGCAGCAGGAGCAGACACCTAAGCCACCGCCGCCTTACGAGGCGGGTAGTTCGGTGTGGCAGCACCAGCAGGGTGCCACGTCCGGCTTCCTGATTCAGCCACAGGGTCGCTCGCCGGGCCTTTTTCAGCCACGCCCTCAGCAGCCACAGGGTCCCTCGCCGGGACTTTTCCAGCCACACCCTCAGCAGCCACAGGGTCCCTCGCCGGGCCTTTTTCAGCCACACCCTCAGCAGCCACAGGGTCCCTCGCCGGGCCTTTTCCAGCCACATCCACAGCAGCCACATGGTATTTATATTCACATTCTCGTCATCTCAATATCCATTGGGATTAACTATTTATGCAGTTTTTATATGATCAACTTCAGGAGTCTATGGAGGTCAGACCTCTATGGCCATGTTTGGGTCCTCGTGGAGCACTGAGCACGATGCCGCCCACAGCCAGGAGGCTCCCATGCCCGACTACGACGAGTGGTTCGGGAACATCTATCAGACTCCTCCACCAGGTCCCACCCAGGATACACAGGATACACATCACGCCGAGTCCGGGTCCTTGATGTGACGCCCCGAGATCGGGCACTATGCAGATTTCAGCATTCCCGCCAAAATCCACATAATAACCGATTCCAGGTTGCCACTTGTGATAACATTACAATAGTTCACGAATATTCCACCATTACAACAGAACAGATAGATACAAGATGACTCAGACGAGCCAGGGATACAACTGATACATTACCAAGATCCAAAATAACAGCGGAAGAAACAACATAGCGTCCGACTACGGACAAGATCCAAATTGGACTAAGAGTCCTGAAGATAACCGAGAGCGTCCAATCCCTGCCCAGGCCAAGCCGGAGGGATTCCCAAGCTAACGTCGTCAGACTTCAAACCTGTCGACTGCAATGTTGAATATGCAGCCACGAAAAGATTCGTGGGTCAGTACGGTTAAGTACTGGCAAGTGGATAAACCATACTCACAAGATACCGGCGTAACCAGTCATCACCAGATACAAATACTTTGGGATCAACGGAAAGGAAGGGATTATTGCAAATAAGCGGCAGCGGGCTGCACTAACCAACTACAGAAACACACTACAACTTCCGGCTAACAGAAAGAAGATGAGATAGCGTATCGTAACAAACTACCACTACTCACCAAACAATACCCATCCAATGTCACCCCCTACTAAGGAAGCAACCCAAGGACAACTCACACTGTTGGATTAATGATGGATCAAGTTATTGTGTCAATAAGACTATTACTAGTCAAGTTATTATCATTAGGTGTAAGTTGTCTGAGTACTTGTTAGCCAGTACTTTCACCAAGTAATCCATAACCGCGGAAAACACGGCTTCTCGAGAAGATTATCCCTGCAGGGTTGCACCAATTTAGCCGTACACACAAGAATAACCTGCCAGATGGGGAGCTAACCCACCAAGCGAGGTACTCTACACAACTCAACTCTTCTTCGCATCAAGCCCAAAGCACCACGTGTTGTGCGTGCGCGGCTAATCGAGCCCCCGAAGAAAGGGGGACCCTCATAGCACTGGAAGACCACGCCGCCCTAAATGCCGACTACAAAAATTCCACCCTGGCGCCAAGGGTTCGTACCTGCATATGCGTGCAGCAAATGGAAAGCCCGAACTAAATGTGGCGATTTGGACGAGATGCGAATCGAGTCAAGTTGAGGGGGGCGCCCATACTCGCTTCCCACATGCGGGTAGTGCGCTCATCATGGATCAGTAGACAAGACCCTTTTCCTATTAGGGTCGACACTAGCAGGCCTCAAAACCACAAAGGGCCTCCTGCCGGTGCCTTATCATCAAATTATTATTAATAGTAACATTAGCATGGTTGATTGATTAAACATCGAGCCCCCAGAACATAAAGGAATAGTAACAGAAAGTAACGGGTAACAGACTCGAGCAAAACAAACCTAAGCATGCTAGTAAGACACGGGCAACAAGCAATGGTTATAGGCATGGAGGTGAGGCAATATCAGGGTTAAGGGATTCATGTGATGGGTTCGTAACAGAAACAACTACTACTAAGGCTAGCAGAACAGAACAACGGAAAGTATCGGTAACAAGTGATGAAAGGCAGCCATTTGGCAGCAAGTGAGTATACTTGCCTGAGATCCCGCAAGGTAGCAGAACTTGTCGTTGCTCACATCATCTCAACGTCCTATCCGGGAAGAAACAACGAACCTCGAACAAACACCGGATGCAACAATTACTACTACGGCAAAAGATCCAGCATGATCTAGATATGGATGCATGACAAGTTAAAGATGCATCAGAATAAACTAGTTGACAAGATAAACAAAGTTAAATGGACCCATATGCAATTTGAGTTGCATATGAACAAGCCATGAATTATGGTAGAAACAATTGTTTTCCAACTAAACAATAGGTGAAAGTGGATTAGCATGATGCATGGATGAGGAAAACAACAATATAACAACAATAGAATCAATTGGAAATAAGGTTTAACAAGTTTGGAAGTTATTGGTTAAGATTGGAAAGTTGGTTACTTAAACATGTCACACAAGCAATTGTTGTTTTCATCAAGTTAAAGTGTTCAAAACAAATAACAAAATTTATATTTGAAAAGAACATCAAATTTTAGTTGGATTACATGTTTCAAATATTGAAATTGGAATTAGGATAATTTAATTATGAATTAAACAATATTAAACAAGTTTTAAATGGATTTAAAACAAGTTTGAATATTATTTGAATTTTATTTGTTCAAAACATAAATTCAAATTCATATTTGAAAAGTTCACACTTTGATGGTTTGAAAACATATTTTGCATGTTCAAAATTATTTTAGTTTGAGCAAGTTATGATTTTATCAAATTTAAATGAATTAAACAAGGATTAAATTATTTGGGCAATTTAAATTATTCAAACCATGAAACAAAATTTATATTTGAAAAGGTTATTCAAAATGGTATGGGAAACATATTTTATTTGTGGAAATTGGATTTAAAATGAGCAAGTTATTATTTTGGCAATTTTAAATGCAATAAACAAGAAACAGTTGTTTTCAGCAATTTAAATTATTCAAAACAGGAAACAAAATTTATATTTGGAAAGTACATGAAAATTTGATTGGAAAACATATTTGGTTTGTTGAATTTGGAATTTTTATGAACAAGTTATGAATTTTGCAAATTTAAGTGAATTTGACAAATTTTCAAATGTTTCACCAATTTTAAATATTCAAAACAGTAAACAAACTTTATATTTGGAAAGAACATTTAATTTGGGACATAAAACATATTTAAAAAGTTAAAATTGGAGTTGGGATGAATTTCTTATGCAATTTACAAAATTGGGTGCAATTCTGCCACTTTTAGGGAACCAGGGGCTTAGAAATAATTTTCCAGGGGCTAGAATAATTTGTAAGGGCCTAGTTGTGATTCTGTGAAATTACTGTGACCAAAACATTGCAAAAAAAAAGTTGGTTTATGGTGCAGGGGGTGGGATTCGATCCCTGCACCTCCTGCTTGCGCTGGGGGGACAGAAACCAGTGGGATAGGCTGCTGTTTGTGGCTAGAATGGAAACTGTGGGGGGTTATGGATTCAGAACCTGCACTGAACAATTGGAAAGAATTAACAGAAAAAAGGTGGGGAGATGGGGATTCGACCCCGCGCGCTGGGATGGGAGCGAGCGCATCCGTGACCACTGCGGTGACTTGCGGTTTGTTAACAGGTACAGGTAGGGTGGGGTTTGAGGTGCACTCTCGAACAGTTTTTCAGAAACTGTAACTGATCGTTACTGAATCTCGCGAGCGGACAGGAAAACGGAGCTGCTCGCCGGCCGGAGGCTGGATCGCGACGGTGCGGTGTGCGGCTGCTTGGCGTGTGCAGTGCTTGGGCCTAGGGCGTGTGGGTGCGGACAGCAGAGATAGGGAGGAGGAAGGGAGGCGGAGCGCACCTGCTGCTCGTGGTCGCCGTTCAGTTGTCGAGGCAGATATCGGACGGAGTTGCCGGCGACGGCGTGGGCTCCGTGGTGACTCCCGGCAAGCGGCGAGGGCACGAGGAGCCTCCGGGGACCGCCCCGGTTCCATTCCCGGCTGCGGATCCTCCTCGAGGTGGCCGGTGGTGGCGGGGGAGGCGATGGTGGTCTCGCTGGTGAGCTCACGGTGGTGTTGGTTCAGAAGGGACAGAGGACCAGCAGCAGAGAGGGGATGGAGGATGGCGGCGATGGGGAGGGGAACTAGGGTTTCTAGGGCTAGCAGAGGGGTGAGGGGAGATATATGGGGAAGGAGCCATGGGTACGGCAGGCCATCCAGGGGGGGAGAGAAGGATCCTGCGGTGGTTCTGTGTTCGTACAGGGATGACATCACTGTGGGGAAGAAGGTGCCCCCCCTCGAAGAGGTACTGGGCCAGCAGGGGAAGTGGGCTAGGGAAAAGGTTGGGCCGGCCTCCTTCTATTGCTCTTTTTTTTTTTGTATTAGTTGATTGATTTTTTTTGTAAAGAATGAAAGAGGGAAAAGGAATGGAATTTGGGGGGGGGGGGGTTAGTTCATTAAATATTTTTATTACTTCCAAAACAGGAAATTGGAAGCAATGTTAGCATTATCTCAAACTTGGAATTATTAGTTGGAATTTTAAAGTGGTTAGTTGAATTTTCAAATAAGGTTTGTTTTGGGAATTTTTGGAAATAAATAATTTCCATTTAATAAGTTCAAACCATTATGCAAACATTATTGAAATTTTGTTTTGCAAGAATTTAATTTTTAAACCTCAATTTGGATCATGTCAAATATGATTGAAATGATTTGAAATTTGAGTTGAATTGGAAATTTACCATTAGGGTTTTTCAACAAGAGAGAAAAGATTATTAACAAGCAATTGGATTAAAACAATTTCAAATTATTAAAAAAACAAATGAGTGATTTAGTTTGCAAGTTTTGAAATTGGGAATTTGAACAGGTGGTGAAAGTTTAAATTGTTTTGAATTTTGATTTGTTTTGAAAAACAGAATGCAATGCTCATGGGATGCATATGATGCAAGCCAAAAAGAAAACAAACACTCTCTAATAGGGTAACACCCCAGGTGTTACAGACGACACCACTAACAAGGGATTGCGCCCTCGCAATCCACCTGCTAACCCGGGAGGGGAAAGAAGTTCGACTATCGATTCTTCGTGCTTCCGGTTGATCTCCTCGACACCACTAACAAGGGCTTCTCGACACCACTAACAAGAGATTCTTGCTCGGATTGACGACGATGTTCTTCCACCAGGAACCTTCCGATGATCGAACCTATTAGGTTAAGGGCTCAGAAATCGTCCACCCACGTGGGATCCTAACACTTTGAAAGATAGACAAGGGGGGAGACTCCAAAACAAACAAGATGGGGAGGGGAAATAGAATAGGGATAAGGAGAAAAACAGGAATCCTATTGAGAGGTTTTTCAAAATAGTTTAGCAGAAATAGTTTTCGACACTCTAGAAACAACGACCGTTAGCGAGGTTATCCTACAGGCTTTGCGGACCCGTTGCTTCGATAACCATTCGTATCGAAACAATATCGGGAATCGGAACCAAGGCTCTGATACCATTTGTGAACGCCCCGAGATCGGGCACTATGCAGATTTCAGCATTCCCGCCAAAATCCACATAATAACCGATTCCAGGTTGCCACTTGTGATAACATTACAATAGTTCACGAATATTCCACCATTACAACAGAACAGATAGATACAAGATGACTCAGACAAGCCAGGGATACAACTGATATATTACCAAGATCCAAAATAACAGCGGAAGAAACAACATAGCGTCCGACTACGGACAAGATCCAAATTGGACTAAGAGTCCTGAAGATAACCGAGAGCGTCCAATCCCTGCCCAGGCCAAGCCGGAGGGATTCCCAAGCTAACGTCGTCAGACTTCAAACCTGTTGACTGCAATGTTGAATATGCAGCCACGAAAAGATTCGTGGGTCAGTACGGTTAAGTACTGGCAAGTGGATAAACCATACTCACAAGATACCGGCGTAACCAGTCATCACCAGATACAAATACTTTGGGATCGACGGAAAGGAAGGGATTATTGCAAATAAGCGGCAGCGGGCTGCACTAACCAACTACAGAAACACACTACAACTTCCGGCTAACAGAAAGAAGATGAGATAGCGTATCGTAACAAACTACCACTACTCACCAAACAATACCCATCCAATGTCACCCCCTACTAAGGAAGCAACCCAAGGATAACTCACACTGTTGGATTAATGATGGATCAAGTTATTGTGTCAATAAGACTATTACTAGTCAAGTTATTATCATTAGGTGTAAGTTGTCTGAGTACTTGTTAGCCAGTACTTTCACCAAGTAATCCATAACCGCGGAAAACACGGCTTCTCGAGAAGATTATCCCTGCAGGGTTGCACCAATTTAGCCGTACACGCAAGAATAACCCGCCAGATGGGGAGCTAACCCACCAAGCGAGGTACTCTACACAACTCAACTCTTCTTCGCATCAAGCCCAAAGCACCACGTGCTGTGCGTGCGCGGCTAATCGAGCCCCCGAAGAAAGGGGGACCCTCATAGCACTGGAAGACCACGCCGCCCTAAATGCCGACTACAAAAATTCCACCCTGGCGCCAAGGGTTCGTACCTGCATATGCGTGCAGCAAATGGAAAGCCCGAACTAAATGTGGCGATTTGGACGAGATGCGAATCGAGTCAAGTTGAGGGGGGCGCCCATACTCGCTTCCCACATGCGGGTAGTGCGCTCATCATGGATCAGTAGACAAGACCCTTTTCCTATTAGGGTCGACACTAGCAGGCCTCAAAACCACAAAGGGCCTCCTGCCGGTGCCTTATCATCAAATTATTATTAATAGTAACATTAGCATGGTTGATTGATTAAACATCGAGCCCCCAGAACATAAAGGAATAGTAACAGAAAGTAACGGGTAACAGACTCGAGCAAAACAAACCTAAGCATGCTAGTAAGATACGGGCAACAAGCAATGGTTATAGGCATGGAGGTGAGGCAATATCAGGGTTAAGGGATTCATGTGATGGGTTCGTAACAGAAACAACTACTACTAAGGCTAGCAGAACAGAACAACGGAAAGTATCGGTAACAAGTGATGAAAGGCAGCCATTTGGCAGCAAGTGAGTATACTTGCCTGAGATCCCGCAAGGTAGCAGAACTTGTCGTTGCTCACATCATCTCAACGTCCTATCCGGGAAGAAACAACGAACCTCGAACAAACACCGGATGCAACAATTACTACTACGGCAAAAGATCCAGCATGATCTAGATATGGATGCATGACAAGTTAAAGATGCATCAGAATAAACTAGTTGACAAGATAAACAAAGTTAAATGGACCCATATGCAATTTGAGTTGCATATGAACAGCCCATGAATTATGGTTGAAACAATTGTTTTCCAACTAAACAATAGGTGAAAGTGGATTAGCATGATGCATGGATGAGGAAAACAACAATATAACAACAATAAAATCAATTGGAAATAAGGTTTAACAAGTTTGGAAGTTATTGGTTAAGATTGGAAAGTTGGTTACTTAAACATGTCACACAAGCAATTGTTGTTTTCATCAAGTTAAAGTGTTCAAAACAAATAACAAAATTTATATTTGAAAAGAACATCAAATTTTAGTTGGATTACATGTTTCAAATATTGAAATTGGAATTAGGATAATTTAATTAGGAATTAAACAATATTAAACAAGTTTTAAATGGATTTAAAACAAGTTTGAATTTTATTTGTTCAAAACATAAATTCAAATTCATATTTGAAAAGTTCACACTTTGATGGTTTGAAAACATATTTTGCATGTTCAAAATTATTTTAGTTTGAGCAAGTTATGATTTTATCAAATTTAAATGAATTAAACAAGGATTAAATTATTTGGGCAATTTAAATTATTCAAACCATGAAACAAAATTTATATTTGAAAAGGTTATTCAAAATGGTATGGGAAACATATTTTATTTGTGGAAATTGGATTTAAAATGAGCAAGTTATTATTTTGGCAATTTTAAATGCAATAAACAAGAAACAGTTGTTTTCAGCAATTTAAATTATTCAAAACAGCAAACAAAATTTATATTTGGAAAGTACATGAAAATTTGATTGGAAAACATATTTGGTTTGTTGAATTTGGAATTTTTATGAACAAGTTATGAATTTTGCAAATTTAAGTGAATTTGACAAATTTTCAAATGTTTCACCAATTTTAAATATTCAAAACAGTAAAAAAACTTTATATTTGGAAAGAACATTTAATTTGGGACAGAAAACATATTTAAAAAGTTAAAATTGGAGTTGGGATGAATTTCTTATGCAATTTACAAAATTGGGTGCAATTCTGCCACTTTTAGGGAACCAGGGGCTTAGAAATAATTTTCCAGGGGCTAGAATAATTTGTAAGGGCCTAGTTGTGATTCTGTGAAATTACTGTGACCAAAACATTGCAAAAAAAAAAAGTTGGTTTATGGTGCAGGGGGTGGGATTCGATCCCTGCACCTCCTGCTTGCGCTGGGGGGACAGAAACCAGTGGGATAGGCTGCTGTTTGTGGCTAGAATGGAAACTGTGGGGGGTTATGGATTCAGAACCTGCACTGAACAATTGGAAAGAATTAACAGAAAAAAGGTGGGGAGATGGGGATTCGACCCCGCGCGCTGGGATGGGAGCGAGCGCATCCGTGACCACTGCGGTGACTTGCGGTTTGTTAACAGGTACAGGTAGGGTGGGGTTTGAGGTGCACTCTCGAACAGTTTTTCAGAAACTGTAACTGATCGTTACTGAATCTCGCGAGCGGACAGGAAAACGGAGCTGCTCGCCGGCCGGAGGCTGGATCGCGACGGTGCGGTGTGCGGCTGCTTGGCGTGTGCAGTGCTTGGGCCTAGGGCGTGTGGGTGCGGACAGCAGAGATAGGGAGGAGGAAGGGAGGCGGAGCGCACCTGCTGCTCGTGGTCGCCGTTCAGTTGTCGAGGCAGATATCGGAGGGAGTTGCCGGCGACGGCGCGGGCTCCGTGGTGACTCCCTGCAAGCGGCGAGGGCACGAGGAGCCTCCGGGGACCGCCCCGGTTCCATTCCCGGCTGCGGATCCTCCTCGAGGTGGCCGGTGGTGGCGGGGGAGGCGATGGTGATCTCGGTGGTGAGCTCACGGTGGTGTGGGTTCAGAAGGGACAGAGGACCAGCAGCAGAGAGGGGATGGAGGATGGCGGCGATGGGGAGGGGAACTAGGGTTTCTAGGGCTAGCAGAGGGGTGAGGGGAGATATATGGGGAAGGAGCCATGGGTACGGCAGGCCATCCAGGGGGGAGAGAAGGATCCTGCGGTGGTTCTGTGTTCGTACAGGGATGACATCACTGTGGGGAAGAAGGTGCCCCCCTCGAAGAGGTACTGGGCCAGCAGGGGAAGTGGGCTAGGGAAAAGGTTGGGCCGGCCTCCTTCTATTGCTCTTTTTTTTTGTATTAGTTGATTGATTTTTTTTGTAAAGAATGAAAGAGGGAAAAGGAATGGAATTTGGGGGGGGGGGGGGTTAGTTCATTAAATATTTTTATTACTTCCAAAACAGGAAATTGGAAGCAATGTTAGCATTATCTCAAACTTGGAATTATTAGTTGGAATTTTAAAGTGGTTAGTTGAATTTTCAAATAAGGTTTGTTTTGGGAATTTTTGGAAATAAATAAATTCCATTTAATAAGTTCAAACCATTATGCAAACATTATTGAAATTTTGTTTTGCAAGAATTTAATTTTTAAACCTCAATTTGGATCATGTCAAATATGATTGAAATGATTTGAAATTTGAGTTGAATTGGAAATTTACCATTAGGGTTTTTCAACAAGAGAGAAAAGATTATTAACAAGCAATTGGATTAAAACAACTTCAAATTATTAAAAAAACAAATGAGTGATTTAGTTTGCAAGTTTTGAAATTGGGAATTTGAGCAGGTGGTGAAAGTTTAAATTGTTTTGAATTTTGATTTGTTTTGAAAAACGGAATGCAATGCTCATGGGATGCATATGATGCAAGCCAAAAAGAAAACAAACACTCTCTAATAGGGTAACACCCCAGGTGTTACACTTGATTCCTATGCGTCAACTTTGGTATCCTGACAGGTTAGCCTGGACGCATCCTGATGCTCGACCACCGCCTCCGCCTCGCCAAGCCAGACGTCGGCGTTGATGATTTTATCTGCCATCAGAGACATGTCTATCTACTTATGTATGAGACATATGTTTATCCACTTATGTATGAGACATATTTGTATTCTGCGTATGACACATACGTTTATTTAGTTATGTACGCGACATATATGTATGAGACATATGCGTATATTAATTTGTGCCGAACATATTTAACTAATTAAACTCGACGACTTCACTTCGTAAGACCGAAAATAAATTAACATACAACTAACGACAACAAACACCTACAACTTGAAATAATAAAAGATGCATAGCGATAACTAATTAAACATGACGACTTCACTTCGCTCTCTCACGTGTTCGTGATGGAGGCATGAAGTCGACATCACTATTTTCATCAGCGGCAGTTTTTGATGAATCTGCACTCTTGCACATACTGTTGAACCTGGCTCGACTTCTCGGTGTAAAGTCATCGTCACTGTTTTCATCGACAACTGGCTTCGATGCGCCAGCACTCTTCCCCTTCGATGCGGAAGCACTCTTTCCCTTCGATGCGCCAACACTCTTCCCCTTTGATGCGCTAGCACTCTTCCCCTTCGACGCGCCAGTAATTTTCCCATCTGCTATTGTCTTCAACATCCACTCAGCGTGTGTGTTGGACTCTGGAAACCCCCGCGGACATGGCCCAAACAGTATGCTCATCCAGCCATAGTGTGTGATCTTTTTGTTCATGAACTCTGCGTCGGCAGGCTAGTGCTGCACATTGATAATAAAAGAGAAACAGAAATTAGAACGATGAAAATTCATTTCAACATGATGTAAACTCGTAAATCGATTACCTCAACGTGAAGTGTATATGCCTCGGGAGAAAATTATATCTTATCACTAGTAGTGGAGATAGACAAGCCCCGACTCGATTATTTTTAGCTCAACTACTCTACACCACTTATGACGCCACCTCAATAGTTCATCCCTAATTTCATCGGGGGATCTAGGCGGGAGCTGATATCTGGCTAAATTTTCCCCCAGAGCAACTGTGTGGTCCCACTCAGTCATTAGTTCCTAAAACTAACTGCGGCTCTACCCTCCCTCCTATTAGCGCAAGAACCTTTTGCCGTATGATAAGAGAATACACCACGAGCTGAGTGGGTCGAGACCAACACTACCACTATCTGTCATCACTCTAACGGCTCCGAGAATTCACTACACAACACAGAACACACAACACACACTTCCATCACAAAGTATGCAGGGTTTATATAGGAACACACACTTCCATCACAAAGTATGCAGGGGTGTATTCCATCAGATCTGCGTATTATTTTCCGAAATACGTATTAAAAATATATTATTTAAAAAAATTGCCAAATTATAAGTCGTGTGAGCAACCAAAAGATGTTTCCACTAGAATGACCGTTGCTCAAAATGGGCTACGGCGGGGGAATACACGAAGAAACCAGGTGTACATCGTAGGGCACTCAGGGGCAGTGCGTGAGAAGCTATGGTGGCCTATGTTGGGGAGTGCAGCGTTTTGGAGCTCAATATAAAAATAGTCTAAAAATCAAACTATGTGTACATACAGATGTATTTTACAAGTCTGCAAAATTTCAATGTCAAATATTGGATCTAGGCTATACAAAAAACAAAGCATGTATATCTGAAAAAGGTAAACAATACAGTTTTTAGGGCCCACAAATTGCCACAGCTTGTTATTTTCATGTAGCCGAGAGTATTACCATATATCGTAGTGAACACACTTGTCGGAATTTTGTTCAGAAAATTTTGAAGCTTTAAATACCCTGTTTTGAATTTCAAAAATAACGGGCTCTCAAGCGCCCGAGCTCACTTTTGCATTTCCAGTCTATGGTTTGTCTAGTACTCCCACCGTATCAAAATATAAGATGTTTTTGCATTTTGTAGATATAATGTATCTAGACATATTTTAGTGTGTAGATTCATATGCATCTTACACTAAAACATGTCTAGATACAAATTGTTTAGGAAATGATAAAACATCTTATATTTTGATACGGATGGATGGAGTATAAGGGCATCTCCAGTCGCCCCCCAAGAGCCCCCAGGCGGCCTTTTTAGCGCCGGAAGCGGCGAATAGCGCCGTTTCGGCGCTATTTCGCGCCACGGCACCCAGGCCGAACCCAGCGGGAAACTGCGCGGCCACGCGCGCGGGCCAGCTCTGTCAGTGACGCGACGAAAAAACGCGGGAACAGAATCGCCCCGTGATCATCTTCTCGGCGCGCGCTTCGGTCAAAGGCTGCCGGCGTTTAGTGTGGCGGCCGCCCAGTGCATGCGCTCGTTCAAAGGCTGCCGGCGTAATGGCGTGGCGGGCGGCAGCGAGGGGACGCGCCGCAGTAAATGCTCGGCCGCCTATAAAATCCCCCCGCTGCTCGCCGCGCTCGCCATTCTTCCACCGGCGCTCTCCTCTCCTCTCCTTCCCTCGACGCTCTCCTCTCCTCTCCCCCGTTCTCCACGCAGCAAAAATGTCGAGCTACAAGGACGACGCCGCAGCCAATGGCTTCCCATGCCGCCACCTTCGCCGGAGCGAGGCGATGGCGCTGTACCGCGCGGGCTACCCGTGCCCGCCGGACAACCGCCTCCCGAGCTCTGGCGCTGGGCAGCCGCGCTGGGCGCTCAGCACGGGCGGGGTGCCCGTGCCTCCGCTCCCGAGCACGGACGCGGAGTTCCGGCGTGCAATCCGCGAGGTGCGCGCCGGCATGGAGGTGCCCGACCGCCTGTCGGAGGAAGGGTTCGACGAATTCTGGTGGCAGCAGCTCACCACGCGCCGCGACAGGGAGCACGCCTCCCTGGGCGACAACGGCCCCGTCGACGGCCGCTTCAACGCCAACGGGCGCCGCCGCTGGTGGGGAGGCCACAACCGCACCATTGAGTGGTTTGTGGACTACATCCACGCTGGCAACGAGCCGCGCTTGGAGATGCCACCACGGCAGAACCCGGCGTGGGAAGCGCGCCGGAAGGGCGCCTCCTCCTCGTCGGCCACCTCCAGCTCCTCTGGCGCCCACTCCCTCTCTATCTCCGCCCCCCCCCCCTTCCTCAACTCCGGCGCGCCAGCCCGCAGGCGTAGCGGCGGCGCCCTTCGCATCGGCGAGCCACGCTTCGAACACGTGGTCCGCCCCGAAGACCGAGGACGCCGGCGACGACGAGGAGTGGCCAGACCTCAAGGCCGCGGAGCAGCTCTCCATGAACACGCTCCAGCCCCTCGCCGACGACCTCGCCGCGGACTGGAGCTTGCGGGAGAGCACCGCGGCGGAGATTGAGCTCCAGCGTCGCCTGCTCGCGGAGGCCGAGCAGCTCAAGGCGGCACGCGACAAGGAGGCCGCCGCCAACGCTGCCCGCCGCCGCGTCCCTCCCCCGCCGCCGACGAAGGAGCCCGCCTACGTCGTCCTCGACCCCGACTCCGACGAGGACGACGAGATCCAGCGGGCCCTTGCCGTGAGCAGGTGGGGCAAGTACTCCGGCTGCGGCGACGCCGGATAGGGGACGAGCAAGCGCCCTGGCGACGGCCCCGACGACGACGGCGACTACATAGACTACAGCCAGGCTATCGCCGCAAGCCTGGGGCTTAAGTAGTTTTAGTTCTAGTTTAAATTCGCGTCAAAAGTGTACGAACTTTGCCAAATTCAATAAAATGCGTCTAGTTTTCAAATCGTGTTTTTTTGGGCCGAATCTTGGGCTCGGGGAGTGACTGGGAAGCCTGCCCCCCAGGTTCCAGATTAGCGCCGTTTGACGCCGCGGCGGCCCCAAAACGGCGACATTTTGGGCCCTGGGGGGCGCAACGACTGGAGATGCCCTAAGCTTATTTCTTATTGCAACGTTAGTATCGCCTATTGAATACTTCATAGGAAGGTGGTGTTTGAATTCTCGTGCCAGAAACAGTACTTACTCCCCTGTCTTATGCTAGCAAATTTTAACTTCAATGCAGTAAATTTTACAATGTGCTGATGTAGTGGGTGTGAAGTAATTTTCAGCATTTACCAAGTTAAAATAGGGGATGTACTATTGTCAGTATTGCATGCAACTACCTGCTGCACTTTATTTTTGCTAGCTTGCATAACAGTAGAGTTCAGGACAGCCAGTGTGTCAGGTTGTCCCAAAAATAACCAACTGCTTTGGCCCTTTCCACAATATAGAAGTGATATGGACTTGTCCCCTGCCTCATCCTGGCTTTTGGTCAAGGAAAATTTGTTCGCTCCAAATATGCTCATAAATCACATCAGGCCCAAAACATGTTGTACTGTCCATCTTTTATACAGCAACATGTCTGGTGTGTTGTTGAGAGCGAAAACATGAGATAAGGAATGAATTATAGGAGTAAGTAACTGCATGAAAGAAAAAGGATCTGTACATATTTTATCAGAGTAGCGAAAAATGTCAATACAAAGTGTAGAACAAGAGTGATGTTTTGTAGGGTTCATGAGAAGGAAAAGTGCAATACAAAGAGTCACAGGGCAACCAAAAGGATAGCGACATATCACCTGAAAGTAGTAGCATACAGATGTGTATTTCTCCAGGGTGCTTCTCACTTTGGAGTTGCTTTCTGTGCCTTGCTTTATCAGAGCAACCTCTCATCTGTCATGCCCCTTCCTAGATTTACTCAAATGTTACTTCTTCCTATTGTTTTCTTTCAACCTGATTATCCTCTGACCAAGGAATCCCTATGATCAGGTGCAACCTCAAACCCTTATTGGCTATTGCATGTTCTTTGACCAATCGAGATCAATGACATATGAAATCTAAATAAAATAACACAACTCAAGGGGGGGAAAACAGAGGACAAAAGCAAGCATGGCTCACTTGCTTTGATTCTACCCTACTACCTGCATTAGGGTCTTCAAAAGCACTTGAGAAGCATCTGCAGAAGAAGACAGAAAATTCAAGAACAAAACAAAGAGCCAGAAACACAAATACCACCACTGCCTCCAGAATATAGTGTGCCGAGACAGAGAGGTAACCTGACACTCACATTGGGGTTCTTGCACAGTTGCACCAGCACCACCCTGTGAGAAGCTCGTAGGGGTTGTGGTGGTGGCAGTGACAAGCCAACACAAAGAAGCAGCTACCATGAGCAGGCTGGGCAGGTCTGCGAAGCCGGCATCGGCGGCGGCATTGTCCATCCTGTTTGGAGGCCTTATTTTGGTGTCACTGATGGTGCAAACAAGCGTGAAGCTTACGTCTCCGGTGAGCATTGCTGATGCAGAAGTAGGCGGTAGGAGGAGGATGAGTGAAGTCAATAGAGGATTGGCTCGGAGGATACTGGAGGAGTTCAAGGCTGATGATCCTTTCAGCAGCAGCAAGAGGAGGGTACCCAATGGACCAGATCCAGTTCACAACAGGTAACTTAATTTTCCTGCATGCAAACATTCCATGTGCCGCTCTTTGTTCTTCTTCTTTCTTACTAAATTAATTCTCATTTTAACATTAAGCAACAGAAAAATGAGAAGAATATAGTATGTAATGGGTTGCCTGAGATGTCACCTTGTTCAAGAATCCCTTAGGTTTCAACGTTAATAGAAAATCATGCCTTAGGTTTCATACATAAATTTATCTAATATGAACGAATTTGGCATTGAATTCATGGCTCCTGATTACAGTTGTGATTTTGTCAGCGTAGATCAAACAAAAAGTGATAAGTTAAAATGAAAATTTGTACTAGTATTTAACTCATGTCTCTGGATTAATGCTCATTTCGGTCTTTCTTTTTCACGGTGTGCTCACTATAAGTCGGATTTTGGCTACTAAAGCTTGTATCTTCTATGCACCCAGTCATGCCATTACATATTATGATTTTTTTACTCAGAAAAGCACTATATATCCCTGGATAACTTGCTGCAATTTTGTGTTCAGCAGAAATGCGTGATAAAGATATTGAGATGAAAAGATAAACAAAACATGGCTGCATTGTTTTGTCCTCATTACAGAAACAATTACCCGTGATGATAGTATGCTAACATAGGCAAACATATAACTAATACTCTCCTCATAAGCACCGTACATGCACTTACCATACTTGAAATTATTAGCCAACATGCATCTGAAGCAGTCAAACAAAGTACACTGTGGATGGCGTTATTAATTCGCTATCACTACTTAATTAAAATCCGAGTGATGCAGTAGATCACCTTGAACACAACACTTGAAGGGTTGTTTCCGTTTTCTCCCTCTGATATTCAAATGATCATCTCTCTGCATTCTTCAGGAGAGCTGGAGAATCAAGGAGATCGCCCGGCAGAGCATAGGTGTGACACGTGCCCCGACAATCGGAAGCTTTCGGAAGTTCTTGTTGTATATCGGATCAGTGTGTCGGAAGAAAGAAAGGAAAAAACAGGAGCTCCATTTTGTGGTGGGTATGGCAGGGATGCTGATGTAACTAGGGGAAGGTGGCCTATCGTGTTCTAAGCACTGCTATTTAAGGAGAATTTAGGAATAAAAGCTTCTGCTTTTGCAAAATAAAAGCCATTCTACTGATGCAGGTTTGTAAAGAGAGAAATACCAAGCTTCCCTCTCACAAAAATCAGTCACCAAAGGTTCTTGGCAGGAGGATATGGGCGAGATGTTCTCCTTTGTTTCAACAGTTGCTTTGCACATGCTTGTCGTAGCTAGTACCCACTCCTTTTTTGTATTTCCTATTTGTTGTATCAATTTATCAAGAAAGAACATTGGAAGTTTGCTATAGAGGAACAGGTAAAGATAAGATCCAATAATTTCCTGGCCTTGTTTCTTATCTTGTGATGAGATGTGAAATCCATTGTTGTCTATGCACAAATCTTCCAAACCACCCCCCCCAAAGTCACGTTCTTCACGTGGATTGCTACTCAAGATAGGCTATGGACAGCGGATAGGATCCAAAAGAGGGGTTGGCCTAATTGCGGCATTTGTCCATTTTGCAAGAGAACTATGGAAATGGCGTCCCACCTCTACGTCCACCGCCGCCATACCGTGAGCATTTGGGGCCTCATCAAGGAGTGGCTTGGCCTCTACTCCATTGATTCCCTTCTTTGGAAATGTTATTTTGTGGTGATCCAAATTAATATGAAGTTAAACAAAAAAAAATCGGACGGAGCGAAGCGAGACCCGTCGCCGGAGGCTTAGGGCCAAGGAGAACAAACTAATGGTTTGGCTGAGGAGAGTATTTTATAAACCCTCTCTAAGTGATGATGCATAACTCTCAAAAAGCTGTAAGGCAGGTTAGCGACATGTCTTAATGTGTTTATGTTGGCTATTCATAGCAAAGATGTTGTCCTACAGAGCATTCTTGAAAGAACACACCTATGTGAATCCGACCGTAAACGTCGCAGTCTATGAGATTTGGGTGATCTCTAGTAAACTCATGAAGAGACCACGGAATACGACGCATATGCTCCACCCACGAGGTAGGCTACTGGCAGCCAGGTACTAGTTATGACTTTGAGTAAAGACTCTATGCGGAAGTTCAACTTAACAGTCTCTGCTGAAACACTAGTATATAAACAAGTAGCGAGGATTGAAAAATCTTCAAATGGGCATTTGAGATCTGGTGGGGGATTGCTGAAATATTGGGCCCAATAATGGGTAAGCCCAATAAAAAATTCTGAAATCTCAAAATGACCCATGTGTACAAGCAAGTGGTGGAAGTGGGAAGTTTAGTCCCGCATTGGAAGTTGGAGGAGTTGCACACCACCTTATAAGGAGGAGTGTTGTAGGGATTATACGTGAGTGAGAAGAGGAGAGCCTCTCGCGCACTCCTCCTCCTCCTCCTCCTCCTCCGCTCGCTCAACTCATCGCGATCGCGTTTCGTAAATCGAGCCCCGAGCCGAGACAACATTTGTCTTTATTTTGTTGTTTTGGAAAACCGAGTTAGTAGTCGTGACGGGCGCGTCACAGCTGAGCCGGTTCGGGTCGCTCCTGTATCGTGTGCTTCAGCCGACTCGGACATGCGGTATGGGCCTCCCACGTCGCACCCGTTAGCTTTGTGTGATGCCCCGAGATCGGGCACTATGCAGATTTCAGCATTCCCGCCAAAATCCACATAATAACCGATTCCAGGTTGCCACTTGTGATAACATTACAACAGTTCACGAATAATCCACAACAACAACAGAAAAGATATATACAAGAAGACTCAAACGAGTCAAGGATACAACTGATACAATACAAAGATCCAAATAACAGCGGAAGAAACAACATAGCGTCCGGCTACGGACAAGATACAAATTGGACTAAGAGTCCTGAAGATAACCGAGAGCGTCCAATCCCTGCCCAGGCCAAGCCGGAGGGATTCCCAAGCTAACGTCGTCAGACTTCAAACCTGTTGACTGCAAGTTGGAATTTGCAGCCACGAAAGAGATTCGTGGGTCAGTACGGTTAAGTACTGGCAAGTGGATAAAAACCCATACTCACAAGATACCGGCGTAGCCAGTCATCACAAGATACAAATACTTTGGGATCAACGGAAAGGAGGGGATTATTGCAAATAAGCGACAGCGGGCTGCACTAACCAACTACAGAGAGATACTACAACTTCCGGCTAACAGAAAGAAGATAAGATCGAGTATTGTAACCAACTGAAAGTAAATCCAAACAAACCCATCCTGGATCTCGCCCCTTATCCAAAGAAGCAATCCGAGGATAACTCACACAGTTGGATTAATGAATAATGGATCAGGTTGTTGTGTCAATAAGACTATTACTAATCAAGTTATTATCATTAGGTGTAAGTTGTCTGAGTACTTGTTAGCCAGTACTTTCACCAAGTAATCCATAACCGCGGAAAACACGGCTTCTCGAGAAGATTATCCCTGCAGGGTGTGCTCCAGTACCCGTACACACTCAAGCCACCAACTAAAACTCAGGTTGGCTTGACACGACCCAAACCATCTCTACAACCCATCCTCGGAGCCACAGAGCTATAAGGTCCCAGCCACGCAGCCGAATACTCAGCGCAGGTGTGCAAAACTCCCGCAGGACACAACACCCCGGCACTACAGGCCTCGCCCTATATGCATCATCATCATAAGTAACCATGGGGGATCCACCCATTATGCAAGGAGCAAATGGAACACCCGAACTAAGTGTGGCTCTTCGGACAAGCTGCAGATCAGGTCTAAGTCGAGGGGGGTCCCATACTACCACCCGGATGCGGTGAGCACGCTCATCATGGATCAGTAGACAAGACCCTTTTCCTATTAGGGTCGACACTAGCAGGCCTCAAAACCACTTAGGGCCTCCTGCCGGTGCCTTATCATCATATTATTAATAACAGGTTGATTGATTAACATCGAGCCCCAGAACATAACGAAGTAAGGACAGAAAGTAACGGGTAACAGACTCGAGCAAACAACCTAAGCATGCTAGTCAGACACTGGCTCAAACAATGGTTATAGGTGTGGAGGGGAGGCAATAACAAGGTTAAGGGATTCATGTGATGGGTTCGTAACAGAAACAACTACTACTAAGGCTAGCAGAACAGAACAACGAAAAGTATCGGTAACAAGTGATGAAAGGCAGCCAGTTGGCAGCAAGTGAGTATACTTGCCTGAGATCCCGCAAGGTAGCAGAACTTGTCGTTGCTCACATCATCTCAGCGTCCTATCCGGGAAGAAGCAACGAACCTCGAACAAACAACGGGATGCAACAATTACTACTACGGCAAAAGATCCAGCATGATCCTATTTTATATGCATGGCATGGCAAGATGCAATAGTGAAAACAACTTAAGCAATTTAATCGGAACCGGAGTCCGGAGAAATAGGAATTGGTTCGAGTTGTTTATCTAACCATCAAGTTAAATGTTGTTTAGCATGGCAAACAATAAAGTAGATGAGTTAGGCAATTTAAATGGAAGGGGGCAACAGCTGGAATTAATTAGCCCACACATTCCATATGTTGTCATATAGGTGAACATGCATAACAAGATCTAAAATACACAAGATAAGATGCAAACAGAGATATGAATGGCATGGACATGTTAATGACATGAAACTGATTGGAAAACATATTTTATTTGTTTGATTTGGAATTGAAATGAACTAGTTATGAATTTTGGTAATTTAAATTGCATTAAATAAGAGGTGAAACAATTATTCAATTTAATTGTTGCAAACAAGAAAACAAAGTTGATATTCAAGTGTGGCATGTGATTTGGATGAAAAACATGTTTTGAGTATTTAATTTGGAGCAACCATTTGAAAGTTATTAATTATGCCATTTAATTAACCAATTTGAGGATTATTAAATTACATTATTTGTAGTTGCCCAAATTGCAAAACAAAGTTGATAAACAGAAAGTGCATTGAATTTGGACTGAAAAACATATTTGAGTTGTGTGATTTGAATTAGGTATAAATTAATTATGGAATTAACCAAATTGGAAAAGAATTGTTTGAATTTGAAATTTGAAACAATTTGAATTGTTCAAAACAGGAAACAAATTGCATATTTGAAAAGTACAGGAAATTTGGATTCGAAAACATATAAAATTTGTGTTATTTGGATTTGTGGTTTGAAAGTTGTGAGCTTTTGAATTTTTTGGTTTATTTGCAAAAGACCAGGGACTAGAAAAATATTTTCTAGGGGCTAGAAATAATTGCCAGGGGCCTAGGTGTGAATTCTGGAAGTTGCTGTGACCAAATCTTTGCAAAATACAAAGGTGGGTTTTATTTGTGTGGGAGGGGGATCGAACCCTGCACCTCACTGCTGCGCTCAAGGGACTGAACCAGATGGGCTACTGCTCGAGTTGGTGACAGAGGGGGGAGTGCAGGGGGTATGTGCTGCAGTTTCGCGCGCGATGGGAAATAAGAGAAATAAAAGGGGGTGCGCCGCTGGGTTTCGAACCCATGACCTCTCCCACGCGCGGATGGAACAGAACCATTGCGACTCTGCATCGGTTGTGTGGGTTCAGGTAACTGACCAAGGAAGAGGTAGTACCGACGCAGTTAACTGAACATGAACAGCTCGTGCCTTTTCTGAACCTAACGAGCAGAACAGAGATCATGGGGGTTCTCCGGTGGCCACGGCTGGGGGGGGGTGCTGGCGACTCGCTGTGGTGTGCGGTGCGTGGATGGGTGTGTGGGCGTAGCGGAAGCGGACAGGGAGAGAGGGGAAGGGCAGGGCGATCACCTCGGGCTGTTCGTCGATGGAGGCTGCCGACGGCAGTGGCCTCGGTGCTCCTCTCCGGCGATGGTGCGGGCCACACCGGGGGTCCCGGCAAGCGGCGAGGGCACGAGGAGCCTCCGGGGAGCGCCCCGGTTCCATTCCCGGCGGCGGATCCTCCTCGCGGTGGAGGTGGTGACCGGAGCTAGGAGAGGTGGGTGCTGGTCTCGGTGGTTTCGGTCAGGTTCAGGCAACGAAAAATAGCAGAGAGGAGGGGAACTAGAGAGGACGGCGGTGATGGGAAGGAACTAGCTAGGGTTTTGGCAGCAGAGGGTAGGGGGGTAGGGTACTTAAGGAGGAGGGAAGCCAGTACGGCAGTGATCTGGAGGGGGGATGGAGAATCATGCGGTTCTGAACGTGTTCGTACCAAAGGTAGAAGACGACAAGTAGTAGAGGGGTAGTGGGCCAGAGGTAAGTGGGCTTGGGGGGGAGGAAAAGAAAAGGGTTGGGCCATGCCCCTCTCCTAAGCTTTGCTTTCTTCTTATTTATTTTTCCTTATTTATTTTTTTGTAAGAGATAAAGAGAGAGAGAGATGAAATAGGGTTTGGGGTGTTTATATTTTATGAAATATATTTTATTGATTAACAAAACAGCAACATCAAGGTAGGTTACTTATTTTCAACAATTTGAAAAATGACAATTAGTTTGAAATTTAGTATTTGAAATTCATATAGGGTTTCATTTGATTTTTAAAATAGACAAATTTTATTTAATAAGCCCAAACAATTATGAAAATTATTGAATTTAATTTGTTTACAAGATTTTAATTTTTTAAACCCACATTTGAAATATGCCAAATAGGATTGAGTTGATTTGAATTTGAATTGGTCATTAGTGTGTTGATAAGAAGGGATTTTATTAACAAGCAAAATTTAAATAACTCAACTTCAAAACTATGGAAACAATTGAGTTATTGTAGTTTGCAATTCTTAAATTGGAAATCTTTTAGACATGTGTGAAAGTTTAAATTGTTTTTTTGAAAAACAGAATGCAATGCTCATGGGATGCAGATGATGCAAACAAAAAGAAAACAAACAGGTAACACCCCAGGTGTTACAGACGACACCACTAACAAGGGATTGCGCCCTCGCAATCCACCTGCTAACCCGGGAGGGGAAAGAGGTTCGACTATCGATTCTTCGTGCTTCCAGTTGATCTCCTCGACACCACTAACAAGGGCTTCTCGACACCACTAACAAGGGATTCTTGCTCGGAGTGACGACGATGTTTTTCCCCCAGGAATCTTCCGATGATCGAACCTATTAGGTTAAAGGCTCAGAAAACGTCCACCCACGTAGGATCCTAACACTTTGAAAGATAGACAAGGGGGGAGACTCCAAATCAAATAAGATGGGAGGGGAAAATAGAATAGAGATAAGGAGAAAACAAGAATCCTATTGAGATGTTTTTCCAAAATAGTTTAGCAGAAATAGTTTTTGACACTCTAGAAACAACGACCGTTAGCGAGGTTAACCTACAGGCTTTGCGGACCCGTTGCTTCGATAACCATTCGTATCGAAACAATCTCGGGAATCGGAACCAAGGCTCTGATACCATTTGTGACGCCCCGAGATCGGGCACTATGCAGATTTCAGCATTCCCGCCAAAATCCACATAATAACCGATTCCAGGTTGCCACTTGTGATAACATTACAACAGTTCACGAATAATCCACAACAACAACAGAAAAGATATATACAAGAAGACTCAAACGAGTCAAGGATACAACTGATACAATACAAAGATCCAAATAACAGCGGAAGAAACAACATAGCGTCCGGCTACGGACAAGATACAAATTGGACTAAGAGTCCTGAAGATAACCGAGAGCGTCCAATCCCTGCCCAGGCCAAGCCGGAGGGATTCCCAAGCTAACGTCGTCAGACTTCAAACCTGTTGACTGCAAGTTGGAATTTGCAGCCACGAAAGAGATTCGTGGGTCAGTACGGTTAAGTACTGGCAAGTGGATAAAAACCCATACTCACAAGATACCGGCGTATCCAGTCATCACAAGATACAAATACTTTGGGATCAACGGAAAGGAGGGGATTATTGCAAATAAGCGACAGCGGGCTGCACAAACCAACTACAAAGAGATACTACAACTTCCGGCTAACAGAAAGAAGATAAGATCGAGTATTGTAACCAACTGAAAGTAAATCCAAACAAACCCATCCTGGATCTCGCCCCTTATCCAAAGAAGCAATCCGAGGATAACTCACACGGTTGGATTAATGAATAATGGATCAGGTTGTTGTGTCAATAAGACTATTACTAATCAAGTTATTATCATTAGGTGTAAGTTGTCTGAGTACTTGTTAGCCAGTACTTTCACAAAGTAATCCATAACCGCGGAAAACACGGCTTCTCGAGAAGATTATCCCTGCAGGGTGTGCTCCAGTACCCGTACACACTCAAGCCACCAACTAAAACTCAGGTTGGCTTGACACGACCCAAACCATCTCTACAACCCATCCTCGGAGCCACATAGCTATAAGGTCCCAGCCACGCAGCCGAATACTCAGCGCAGGTGTGCAAAACTCCCGCAGGACACAACACCCCGGCACTACAGGCCTCGCCCTATATGCATCATCATCATAAGTAACCATGGGGGATCCACCCATTATGCAAGGAGCAAATGGAACACCCGAACTAAGTGTGGCTCTTCGGACAAGCTGCAGATCAGGTCTAAGTCGAGGGGGGTCCCATACTACCACCCGGATGCGGTGAGCACGCTCATCATGGATCAGTAGACAAGACCCTTTTCCTATTAGGGTCGACACTAGCAGGCCTCAAAACCACTTAGGGCCTCCTGCCGGTGCCTTATCATCATATTATTAATAACAGGTTGATTGATTAACATCGAGCCCCAGAACATAACGAAGTAAGGACAGAAAGTAACGGGTAACAGACTCGAGCAAACAACCTAAGCATGCTAGTCAGACACTGGCTCAAACAATGGTTATAGGTGTGGAGGGGAGGCAATAACAAGGTTAAGGGATTCATGTGATGGGTTCGTAACAGAAACAACTACTACTAAGGCTAGCAGAACAGAACAACGGAAAGTATCGGTAACAAGTGATGAAAGGCAGCCAGTTGGCAGCAAGTGAGTATACTTGCCTGAGATCCCGCAAGGTAGCAGAACTTGTCGTTGCTCACATCATCTCAGCGTCCTATCCGGGAAGAAGCAACGAACCTCGAACAAACAACGGGATGCAACAATTACTACTACGGCAAAAGATCCAGCATGATCCTATTTTATATGCATGGCATGGCAAGATGCAATAGTGAAAACAACTTAAGCAATTTAATCGGAACCGGAGTCCGGAGAAATAGGAATTGGTTCGAGTTGTTTATCTAACCATCAAGTTAAATGTTGTTTAGCATGGCAAACAATAAAGTAGATGAGTTAGGCAATTTAAATGGAAGGGGGCAACAGCTGGAATTAATTAGCCCACACATTCCATATGTTGTCATATAGGTGAACATGCATAACAAGATCTAAAATACACAAGATAAGATGCAAACAGAGATATGAATGGCATGGACATGTTAATGACATGAAACTGATTGGAAAACATATTTTATTTGTTTGATTTGGAATTGAAATGAACTAGTTATGAATTTTGGTAATTTAAATTGCATTAAATAAGAGGTGAAACAATTATTCAATTTAATTGTTGCAAACCAGAAAACAAAGTTGATATTCAAGTGTGGCATGTGATTTGGATGAAAAACATGTTTTGAGTATTTAATTTGGAGCAACCATTTGAAAGTTATTAATTATGCCATTTAATTAACCAATTTGAGGATTATTAAATTACATTATTTGTAGTTGCCCAAATTGCAAAACAAAGTTGATAAACAGAAAGTGCATTGAATTTGGACTGAAAAACATATTTGAGTTGTGTGATTTGAATTAGGTATAAATTAATTATGGAATTAACCAAATTGGAAAAGAATTGTTTGAATTTGAAATTTGAAACAATTTGAATTGTTCAAAACAGGAAACAAATTGCATATTTGAAAAGTACAGGAAATTTGGATTGGAAAACATATAAAATTTGTGTTATTTGGATTTGTGGTTTGAAAGTTGTGAGCTTTTGAATTTTTTGGTTTATTTGCAAAAGACCAGGGACTAGAAAAATATTTTCTAGGGGCTAGAAATAATTGCCAGGGGCCTAGGTGTGAATTCTGGAAGTTGCTGTGACCAAATCTTTGCAAAATACAAAGGTGGGTTTTATTTGTGTTGGAGGGGGATCGAACCCTGCACCTCACTGCTGCGCTCAAGGGACTGAACCAGATGGGCTACTGCTCGAGTTGGTGACAGAGGGGGGAGTGCAGGGGGTATGTGCTGCAGTTTCGCGCGCGATGGGAAATAAGAGAAATAAAAGGGGGTGCGCCGCTGGGTTTCGAACCCATGACCTCTCCCACGCGCGGATGGAACAGAACCATTGCGACTCTGCATCGGTTGTGTGGGTTCAGGTAACTGACCAAGGAAGAGGTAGTACCGACGCAGTTAACTGAACATGACCAGCTCGTGCCTTTTCTGAACCTGACGAGCAGAACAGAGATCATGGGGGTTCTCCGGTGGCCACGACTGGGGGGGTGCTGGCGACTCGCTGTGGTGTGCGGTGCGTGGATGGGTGTGTGGGCGTAGCGGAAGCGGACAGGGAGAGAGGGGAAGGGCAGGGCGATCACCTCGGGCTGTTCATCGATGGAGGCTGCCGATGGCAGTGGCCTCGGTGCTCCTCTCCGGCGATGGTGCGGGCCACACCGGGGGTCCCGGCAAGCGGCGAGGGCACGAGGATCCTCCGGGGAGCGCCCCGGTTCCATTCCCGGCGGCGGATCCTCCTCGCGGTGGAGGTGGTGACCGGAGCTAGGAGAGGTGGGTGCTGGTCTCGGTGGTTTCGGTCAGGTTCAGGCAATGAAAAATAGCAGAGAGGAGGGGAACTAGAGAGGACGGCGGTGATGGGAAGGAACTAGCTAGGGTTTTGGCAGCAGAGGGTAGGGGGTAGGGTACTTAAGGAGGAGGGAAGCCAGTACGGCAGTGATCTGGAGGGGGGATGGAGAATCATGCGGTTCTGAACGTGTTCGTACCAAAGGTAGAAGACGACAAGCAGTAGAGGGGTAGTGGGCCAGAGGTAAGTGGGCTTGGGGGGGGGGGGAGGAAAAGAAAAGGGTTGGGCCATGCCCCTCTCCTAAGCTTTGCTTTCTTCTTATTTATTTTTCCTTATTTATTTTTTTGTAAGAGATAAAGAGAGAGAGAGATGAAATAGGGTTTGGGGTGTTTATATTTTATGAAATATATTTTATTGATTAACAAAACAGCAACATCAAGGTAGGTTACTTATTTTCAACAATTTGAAAAATGACAATTAGTTTGAAATTTAGTATTTGAAATTCATATAGGGTTTCATTTGATTTTTTAAATAGACAAATTTTATTTAATAAGCCCAAACAATTATGAAAATTATTGAATTTAATTTGTTTACAAGATTTTAATTTTTTAAACCCACATTTGAAATATGCCAAATAGGATTGAGTTGATTTGAATTTGAATTGGTCATTAGTGTGTTGATAAGAAGGGATTTTATTAACAAGCAAAATTTAAATAACTCAACTTCAAAACTATGGAAACAATTGAGTTATTGTAGTTTGCAATTCTTAAATTGGAAATCTTTTAGACATGTGTGAAAGTTTAAATTGTTTTTTTGAAAAACAGAATGCAATGCTCATGGGATGCAGATGATGCAAACAAAAAGAAAACAAACAGGTAACACCCCAGGTGTTACACTTTGTCACACCTCGTTCCTTGCGCCGCCACCGTAGTCTACTCCATCCTGTGCGCCGGCGTCCACCGGCGAACGAGAGAGCATGTCTCCGGAACCAGTCGCTTTTGTGATCATGTATGGGAGAGAGCGAATTAGGTTTTGGGAAGCGCTTCGTCCGACTGCTCGCTGCTTCCATTATGGCTCGTCTGCCTAGCAAGTCAGGCGGTGCTGCGTACCGCCGCCTCAAGCGTTGTCTACTCCGCTCCGTCATCGCCAACGTTGTCATCAACAACGTTTTTACAAACGATCGGTACGGAATATGTGTCCTGATATGTCTGTTTAACATGTTTATTGTTTATATGTTTAGGGAGATCGTGTTGTTGTTATTCATGTTGTCTATTGCATCTAGTATGTTCGGGTTCCACATGTTAATAGTTGCTTTTGTCATGATTTATATTCTGAAATTAATCGTGGAAATTATGCCTAATTATTCATCATTCCAAAAACCTAATTCTAGGCAATTTCCTGAACTGAGTATGGCTAAATCTAAGTGATGCAATGAGACTAGAAAGCTTCAATGGTACCGGCTTTAGAGATGGTAACTGTGATGCCAACTGTGTCTCCAGTCCATGAAAGTGTGGGACATAATTAGTAATGGTCTTCCTAAAGGTCCTACTGACGAAGTTCAGAATAAGTTCAAGGAAGCCAATACTAATTTCAGAGACTGTATTTTGAGTGTTTTGGATGAAAGTATGTGCGATGTGTATATACACATCGAAGACGCTAAGGAGCTCTGGGATGCACTGAATGCCAAATTTGGTGCATCCGATGCAGGCAGTGAACTGTATACCATGGAGAGTTTTAACAATTACAAGATGGTAAATAACCGTTCTGTAGTTGAACAGGCTCATTAGATACAGTGCATTACGAAAGAGCTTGATCTGCTCAAGTGTGTGATTCCTGATAAGTTTGTGGCTAGATGCATTATTGCAAAACTGTCTTCTTCATGGAGGAGTTTCGCCACATCTCTCAAACATAAGAGATAGGAGATATGAGTTCAAAATCTGATAGCGTCTCTTGATGTTGAGGAGAAACCTCGGGCAAAGGACACAACTGAGAGAGGTGGTGATTTGTAGTCTAGCACCAATATGGTGCAGAAAAATCATCACGTCAAGAACAACAGCAAGAACAAAGGGAATTATAAGCCCCGGTTCAATGGTCTTGTCAATAGTATTGCCCTTAAGAATAATAAGAAGAAGAAGGTGTTGAACAAAGCTGGTCTCGAGTACTTTACATGTGGAGCGCTCGGCCACTTTTCTGTTGACTGCCCAGACCGTGCAGTCAAGAAAGGGAAGAAAGGCTCCAAGAATTACAACGTGGTGACCACTAGCAACACTGATGGGTACGGTAATATACCAATGGTACTTTCAGTTTTTCAATCTCCATGTTGGTGGATTGATACGGGTGCTAATGTTCATGTGTGTGCTGACATCTCTATGTTCACTTCTTATCAGGTCGCACGGGATTCTTCCGTCCTAATGGGAAATGGATCACATGCTTCTGTTCGTGGTGTTGGCATGGTAGATTTGTAGTTTACTTCGGGGAAGATCGTGCAGCTGAGGAACATGCAGCGTGTCCCTTCTATGAATAAGAATCTCGTCAGCGACTCCCTTCTTTGCAGAGATGGGTTTAAAGTAGTGTTTGAATCCAATAAAGTAGTTGTGTCGAGATTTGGAAAATTTATTAGTAAAGGCTATGAGTGCGGAGGCTTGTTCCATTTTTCTCTTTCCGAATTTTGGAATAAGTCAGTAAACCATATTTGTGGCAATGTTGATTCAGATGATAGTGTTTTGGCACTCTCGTTTATGTCATGTTAATTTCGGTTTACTGTCTCGGCTATCCGGTTTAAGTTTAATTCCGAATTTGACCATTGCCAAAGGTTATAAGTGCCATTACTGTGTGCAATCTAAGCAACCTCGAAAGCCTCACACGGCATCCGAGGAGAGACACTTGACACCTCTAGAACTCATATATTCTGATCTATGTGAGATGAATGGTTTTTTGACAAAAGGTAGAAAGAGATATTTCATGGCATTAATTGATGATGCTATTAGATTCTGCTATGTTTATTTGTTGCAAACTAAAGATGAGGCTTTAGACTACTTTAAAATCTATAAGGATAAAGTTAAAAATCAATTAGAGAGAAAGATCATATGCTTACAGTCAGATTGTGGTAGAGAGTATTTCTAGAAAGTATTTGATGAATTATGTGAGGAACATGGTATTATTCACGAGAGGATGCCTCCCTACTCGCTTCAACCAAACGAAATTGCTGAGAGAAAAAACCGCATGCTGACCGACTTCGTGAATGCCATGTTGGACACTACTGGTTTATCTAAGGCGTGGTGGGGGGAGACTTTGTTGACTTCATGTCATGTCCTAAATATAGTTCCAAACAAGAATAAAGAGAAAACCCCTTATGAGGAGTGGGTTGGAAGAAAACCATCACTTTCATATTTGCGCACTTGGGGATGCTTGGAGAAAGTCAACGTTCTAATTCCTAAGAAACGCAAACTCAAACCAAAGACAGTGGATTGTATCGTTCTAGGCTATGCTCGGCGTAGCATTGGTTATAGATTTTTAGTGGTTAAATCCGAGGTACCTGATATTCATGTTGATACTATTATGGAATCTCGTGATGCAATATTTTTTGAGAATATGTTTCCTATGAAATATATGCATAGTTTTGCTAATTTTCTTCTGAATTAATTCATGAATCTAGTACATCTAGTGATTATTCTGAACAACCACTTGTTGAGAAAGTTCTTGAGAAGGATGGCAATGAAGCTCCTAAACGGAGTAAAAGACAGAGGATTGAAAAATCCTTTGGTGATGACTTCATTCTGTACCTTGTGGACAATACTCCTACATCTATTGCAGAGGAATTTGCATCTCCAGATGCAGATGACTCAAAAGAAGTTGTCCATAATGAGATGGACTCCATTCTTTCTAATGGGGTGTGGGAGTTATCTGAACGACCTTATGAGTGTAAGACAGTGGGATGTAAGTGGGTGTTCAAGAAGAAACTAAGGCATGATGGTACTATTGAGAAGTACAAGGCACGGCTTGTAGCCAAGGGCTACACTCAGCGAGAAGGTGAAGATTACTTTGACACCTATTCATCTGTTACTAGACTGACCATCATTCGTGTACTACTTTTCCTGAATTCCTCTTATAGTCTTATAATTCATCAAATGGACGTAAAGACATCTTTCCTCAATGGAGAGATGGAAGAGAAAATCTATATGGATCAGCCTGATGGGTTTGTGGTAAAAGATGAAGAGAGAAAGGTGTGCAAACTGTTGAAGTCTTTGTATGAACTGAAGCAGACACATAAGCAATGGCATGAGAAGTTCGACAAAACTTTAACTTTTGCGGGCTTTGTCATTAATGAGGTTGATAGGTGTGTATACTACCGTCATGGTGGGGGCGATAGTGTTATATTATTCTTGTATGATGACAACATACTAATTTTTGGTACAAGCATGATTGTGATAAATGAGGTCAAGTATTTCCTATCAAAGTGTTTTGATATGAAAGATCTGGGAGAAACTGATGCGATTCTGAATATTAAGCTTATTAAGGATGAGAGTTGGATTACGTTGACGCAATCACACTATGTTGAGAAGTTCTTAAACTGTAACACCTGGGGTGTTACCCTAATAGGAAGTTGTTTGTTTTCTTTTGCTTGCATCACATGCATCACATGAGCATTGCATTCTGTTTTCAAAAACAAATCAAAATTCAAAAACAATTTAAACTTTCACACCTTGTTCCAAAATTTCCAATTTCAAAAATTGCAAGCTAAACCACTCATTTGTTTTTCAATAGTTTGAAGTTGTTTTAATCAAATTGCCTGCTAAATAAAATTTTCCCTTTTGTTAAAACCCTAATGGCAAATTCAAAAATTCAAAGCAACTCAATCCTACTTATCATATTTCAATATGGGTTTAAAAGTTAAAATTTTTGCAAACAAATTAAATTAAATAATGCTTGCAAAATTTCTTGAGCTTATTAAATAGAATTTATTTATTTCCAAAATTCCCAAATCAAACATTATTTGAAATTCAACTAACCAATTTAACAAAATCAAACTAATATTCCAAATCTTTAAGTTAATGGTAAATTGCTTTTAATTACTGTTTTGCAAAGTACTAAACATTATTCATGAAAATAAACCCAAATCCTTATTCCTTTTTTCTATCTCCCTCTTCCTTTCATCATTTATAAAAAATTGGAAAGAAAAAAATCAAAAGCCAAAAAAATATGGGAGGCAGCCAGCCCACCTGTTTTTTTTTCAGCTCACCCCTCCAAGCCCATTACTTCTGGCCCGCTACCCCTTCCTCTGTTGTCGTCTTCCTCCCCACGTCACCCCCCTGTACGACTGCTTCCTCCACCCTCTGATCCTCCTCCCCCTCCTCTGATTTGCAGCCGTACCAGGCTCCTCTCTCCATAAAAACCTACCCCTCCCCCCTCTGCTAGCCCGCAAACCCTAAGCCCTACCCCTCTCTCCCCGCCGCGGCGCCGTTTTCCTCTCTTCCACCTCCCTCCTCTCTGTAGCTCACCGCAACCCACCGGAGCATCCACCGTCGCCGCAACCCCACAGCCACCCGTGAGCCAAGCTGGGAGGTGGAGCAGAACCACCCCACCTCCCTCTTCCTCCTCAGCCTCGAGCACCAGCCGGAGGAGCACGGGGTCGTCTGCATCGTATTCGTTTTCAGTACGGGCGCCGACGAGGTCTTCAATTTTCCCGCCGTCAGAGAACGCCGATCACCGTCGCCACGGCCATCCTCGGGCTGCACCAACCACGGGAACGGAACCGTGGCGACTCCCTCGGCATGCCGCGCTTCTTCGGCGTGGCTGGGAGTCGCCGTGGATGCCGCGCCGTCGACGATTTCCTCCGCCGCCGTCCGACGCTGCTATCCGTCGATAGCAGCCTCGCCTTCTACACCGCGGTGAGCCCAACCTTCCTCCTTCCCCTCTCCTGTCCGCTCCTGCACACTACACCCACGCACCACCGCAACTCCACACCTTGCCAGCCCGAGCGCCACCGGAAATGATCGCTGTTGGCCGTTCTCCGTCCGAGTCGCTGAAACTGAACCTGGCCGCTGTCGAGTTTCAGTCGACAGTTAACAAACACGTCGCTGCATCGCCTATTATTCAGTCATGCTCCTTATCTGAACCAAACAGCAGCGCTAGCGCACTGGCTCCGTTCCTTTGCGCGCGGCGAGCGATCCAGGGGTCGATCCCCGCGGGCGCAAGCTGCAGCCGCCCTTTTTGCCATTTATTCGCAGAGGTGTTGGGCCCACCTGGCATAGACTCCCAAGGCCCAGCTGGTCTCCAGCCCGCCCCAGTCAGCTCCACCCTGGCGTGGCCCCACTGGTCATCCAGTGCGAGTAGCCAAGCCACGGTGCAAAAAATTCTATCCCCTGTTTTCCTTTTTTTTCAGAAATGTTTAATAACCCAAAAATTCAAATGGCTATAACTTCTAATTTATAAATCTAAATAATACAAACTTTATATGTATTCTACTCCAAATTTCCTGTACTTTCTAAATATGCAGTTTGTGCACTGTTTTGAACAATTCAAATTGTTTCAAATTTCAAAATCAAACAATTCTTTTCCAATTTGGTTAATTCCATAATTAATTCATAATTAATTCAAATAACACAAATAAAATATGTTTTTCAGTCCAAATTCAATGTACTTTCTGTTTATCAACTTAGTTTTGCAATTTGGGCAATTACAATTAATGTTATTTAATAATCCTTAAATTGGTTAATCAAATGGCATAATTAATAACTTGCAAATGGTTGCTCCAAATTAAATACCCAAAACATGAATTTCATCCAAAATTACATGCCACACTTGGATGTCAACTTTGTTTTCTGGTTTGCAACAATTAGTTTGAATAATTGTTCCATCTCTTATTTAATACAATTAAATTGGTAACATGCTTAATTAAATCATTTGAAATTGTTTTCCAACAAATAAAATATGTTTTCCATGCCAAATTAAATAACCTTTTCAAATATAAATTTTGTTTCATGATTTGAATAATTTAAATTGCTTAAATAATTTAAACCTTGTTTAAATCATTTAATATTGCTAAATTCATAGCTTGATCAAATCTAATTCTTTTGGGACATATAAATTATGTTTTCAAACCATAAAAGTATAAACTTTTCAAATATGAATCTCACTTAATGTTTTGAACAAATAAAAATTCAAATAAGTTCATGTTTGAATTAAATTCATTTAATTCTTGCTTAAACTTGTTTAATTCATAAATAATTTATTTGAAATCCTTTTTCAACAAGTGAAACATGTAATCCACCTAAAATTTTGTGTTTTACTCAAATATAAACCTTGTTATCTGTTTTGAACAATTTAACATGATGAAAACAACAAATGCTTGTGTAACCCCTTTAAGAAACCAAAATTCCATAACTTAATAAATGAAATTTCAAAATGGGTAAACCTTATTTCCATTTGATTCTATTGTTGTTATTTTGCTGTTTTCCTCATCCATGCATCATGATAATTAACTTACACGTGATGATTAGTTGTAGAACAATTAATTCAACCATAATTCATGGGCTTTTCATATGCAACTCAAAATTGCATGTGGGTCCATTTAATCATGTTCTGTTATCTTGTCAACTAGTTTATTTCTATGCATCCATTAAATTGTCATGCATCCATATATTGATCATGCTGGATCTTTTGCCGTAGTAGTAATTGTTGCATCCGGTGTTTGTTCGAGGTTCGTTGCTTCTTCCCGGATAGGACGTTGAGATGATGTGAGCAACGACAAGTTCTGTGGATGTACCTCTACTTGCTGGATTCCAGGCAAGTATACTCACTTGCTGCCAAATGGCTGCCTTTCATCATTTGTTACCGATTCTTTCCGTTGTTCTTATTCTAGCCTGTTGATACGATGCTTGTGTCTCGATCCTATTATATGTTTACCTTGCAGCCATGATATAGCCTTTTCCTTCCACTTCCTAATAACTGTTGTTTGTTTACCTTGTTGGCCTTCGTGTCGTAGTTGCACGCTTAGTGTTGTTTGCGCTCAAGTCTTGTTGTTCCTTTCTTATCACCTGTGTAGTTGATAGTTGGGTTTCAATTCAATCAACACCTTGTTAATGTTTTGGGTAATAATAATTTGCTGATAAGGCACCGGCAGGAGGCCCGGCGTGGTTTTGAAGCCTGCTAGTGTCGACCCTAATAGGAAAAGGGTCTTGTCTACTGATCCATGATGAGCGCACTAACCGCATGTGGGAAGCGAGTATGGGCGCCCCCCTCAATTTGACTCGATTCGCATCTCGTCCAAATCGCCTCATTTAGTTCAGGTTTTCCATTTGCTGCATGCATGATCTTGCGAGCCCTTGGTACCCGGGTGGAACTTTCGTAGTCGGCATATAGGGGGACACGTTCTTAGAGTGCTATGAGGGTCCATTTTCTTCTGGGCTCGATTAGCCGTGCGCCCAAGGTGCTTTGGGCTTGATGCGAAGAAGAGTTGGGTTGTGTTGAGTACCTCGCTTGGTGGGTTGATCCCCCATCTGGCGGGTTATTCTTACGTGTACGGCCAAATTGGTGCATCCCTGCAGGGTTAAATCTTCTCGAGAAGCCGTGTTTTCCGCGGTTATGGTTGACTTGGTGAAAGTACTGGCTAACAAGTACTCAGAACAACTTACACCTAACTAATGATACTTAACTAGTAATAGTCTTATTGACACAATAACTGGATCCATCCTTAATCCAACAGTGTGAGTTATCCTTGGGTTGCTTCCTTAGTAGGGGGTAACATTGGATGGGTTTGTTTGGTGAGTAGTTGTAGTTGGTTACGATACGCTATCTTATCCCCTCTTTTAGCCGGAAGTTGTTTCGAGTCTGTGTAGTTGGTTAGTGCAGCCCGCTGCCGCTTATTTGCAATAATCCCTTCCTTTCCGTTGATCCCAAAGTATTTGTATCTTGTGATGACTGGCTACGCCGGTATCTTGTGAGTATGGTTTATCCACTTGCCAGTACTTAACCGTACTGACCCACGAATCTTTTTCGTGGCTGCATATTCAACATTGCAGTCAACAGGTTTGAAGTCTGACGACGTTAGCTTGGGAATCCCTCCGGCTTGGCCTGGGCAGGGATTGGACGCTCTCGGTTATCTTCAGGACTCTTAGTCCAATTTGTATCTTGTCCGTAGACGGACGATATGTTGTTTCTTCCGCTGTTATTTGGATCTTGTGTTGTATCAGTTGTATCCTTGGCTCGTTTGAGTCTCCTTGTATATATCTTTTCTGTTGTTGTTGTGGATTATTCGTGAACTGTTGTAATGTTATCACAAGTGGCAACCTGGAATCGGTTATTATGTGGATTTTGGCGGGAGTGCTGAAATCTGCATAGTGCCCGATCTCGGGGCGTCACAAAATGGTATCAGAGCCTTGGTTCCGATTCCCGAGATTGTTTCGATACGAATGGTTATCGAAGCAACGGGTCCGCAAAGCCTGTAGGATAACCTCGCTAACGGTCGTTGTTTCTAGAGTGTCGAAAACTATTTCTGCTAAGCTATTTTGGAAAACCTCTCAATAGGATTCTTGTTTTTCTCCTTATCCCTATTCTATTTCCCCTCCCATCTTGTTTGATTTGGAGTCTCCCCCCTTGTCTATCTTTCAAAGTGTTAGGATCCTACGTGGGTGGACGTTTTCTAAGCCTTTAACCTAATAGGTTCGATCATCGGAAGATTCCTGGTGGAAGAACATCGTCATCACTCCGAGCAAGAATCCCTTGTTAGTGGTGTCGAGAAGCCATTGTTAGTGGTGTCGAGGAGATCAACTGGAAGCACGAAGAATCGATAGTCGAACTTCTTTCCCCTCCCGGGTTAGCAGGTGGATTGCGAGGGCGCAATCCCTTGTTAGTGGTGTCGTCTGTAACACCTGGGGTGTTACCCTAATAGGAAGTTGTTTGTTTTCTTTTGCTTGCATCACATGCATCACATGAGCATTGCATTATGTTTTTAAAAACAAATCAAAATTCAAAAACAATTTAAACTTTCACACCTTGTTCCAAAATTTCCAATTTCAAAAATTGCAAGCTAAACCACTCATTTGTTTTTCACTAGTTTGAAGTTGTTTTAATCAAATTGCCTGCTAAATAAAATTTTCCCTTTTGTTAAAACCCTAATGGAAAATTCAAAAATTCAAAGCAACTCAATCCTACTTATCATATTTCAATATGGGTTTAAAAGTTAAAATTTTTGCAAACAAATTAAATTAAATAATGCTTGCAAAATTTCTTGAGCTTATTAAATAGAATTTATTTATTTCCAAAATTCCCAAATCAAACATTATTTGAAATTCAACTAACCAATTTAACAAAATCAAACTAATATTCCAAATCTTTAAGTTAATGGTAAATTGCTTTTAATTACTGTTTTTGCAAAGTACTAAACATTATTCATGAAAATAAACCCAAATCCTTATTCCTTTTTTCTATCTCCCTCTTCCTTTCATCATTTACAAAAAATTGGAAAGAAAAAAAATCAAAAGCCAAAAAAATATGGGAGGCAGCCAGCCCACCTGTTTTTTTTTCAGCTCACCCCTCCAAGCCCATTACTTCTGGCCCGCTACCCCTTCCTCTGTTGTCGTCTTCCTCCCCACGTCACCCCCCTGTACGACTGCTTCCTCCACCCTCTGATCCTCCTCCCCCTCCTCCGATTTGCAGCCGTACCAGGCTCCTCTCTCCATAAAAACCTACCCCTCCCCCCTCTGCTAGCCCGCAAACCCTAAGCCCTACCCCTCTCTCCCCGCCGCGGCGCCGTTTTCCTCTCTTCCACCTCCCTCCTCTCTGTCTCTGTAGCTCACCGCAACCCACCGGAGCATCCACCGTCGCCGCAACCCCACAGCCACCCGTGAGCCAAGCTGGGAGGTGGAGCAGAACCACCCCACCTACCTCTTCCTCCTCAGCCTCGAGCACCAGCCGGAGGAGCACGGGGTCGTCTGCATCGTCTTCGTTTTCAGTACGGGCGCCGACGAGGTCTTCAATTTTCCCGCCGTCAGAGAACGCCGATCACCGTCGCCACGGCAATCCTCGGGCTGCACCAACCACGGGAACGGAACCGTGGCGACTCCCTCGGCATGCCGCGCTTCTTCGCCGTGGCTGGGAGTCGCCGTGGATGCCGCGCCGTCGACGATTTCCTCCGCCGCCGTCCGACGCTGCTATCCGTCGATAGCAGCCTCGCCTTCTACACCGCGGTGAGCCCAACCTTCCTCCTTCCCCTCTCCTGTCCGCTCCTGCACACTACACCCACGCACCACCGCAACTCCACACCTTGCCAGCCCGAGCGCCAACGGAAACGATCGCTGTTGGCCGTTCTCCGTCCGAGTCGCTGAAACTGAACCTGGCCGCTGTCGAGTTTCAGTCGACAGTTAACAAACACGTCGCTGCATCGCCTATTATTCAGTCATGCTCCTTATCTGAACCAAACAGCAGCGCTAGCGCACTGGCTCCGTTCCTTTGCGCGCAGCGAGCGATCCAGGGGTCGATCCCCGCGGGCGCAAGCTGCAGCCGCCCTTTTTGCCATTTATTCGCAGAGGTGTTGGGCCCACCTGGCATAGACTCCCAAGGCCCAGCTGGTCTCCAGCCCGCCCCAGTCAGCTCCACCCTGGCGTGGCCCCACTGGTCATCCAGTGCGAGTAGCCAAGCCACGGTGCAAAAAATTCTATCCCCTGTTTTCCTTTTTTTTTCAGAAATGTTTAATAACCCAAAAATTCAAATGGCTATAACTTCTAATTTATAAATCCAAATAATACAAACTTTATATGTATTCTACTCCAAATTTCTTGTACTTTCTAAATATGCAGTTTGTGCACTGTTTTGGACAATTCAAATTGTTTCAAATTTCAAACTCAAACAATTCTTTTCCAATTTGGTTAATTCCATAATTAATTCATAATTAATTCAAATAACACAAATAAAATATGTTTTTCAGTCCAAATTCAATGTACTTTCTGTTTATCAACTTAGTTTTGCAATTTGGGCAATTACAATTAATGTTATTTAATAATCCTTAAATTGGTTAATCAAATGGCATAATTAATAACTTGCAAATGGTTGCTCCAAATTAAATACCCAAAACATGAATTTCATCCAAAATTACATGCCACACTTGGATGTCAACTTTGTTTTCTGGTTTGCAACAATTAGTTTGAATAATTGTTCCATCTCTTATTTAATACAATTAAATTGGTAACATGCTTAATTAAATCATTTGAAATTGTTTTCCAACAAATAAAATATGTTTTCCATGCCAAATTAAATAACCTTTTCAAATATAAATTTTGTTTCATGATTTGAATAATTTAAATTGCTTAAATAATTTAAACCTTGTTTAAATCATTTAATATTGCTAAATTCATAGCTTGATCAAATCAAATTCTTTTGGGACATATAAATTATGTTTTCAAACCATAAAAGTATAAACTTTTCAAATATGAATCTCACTTAATGTTTTGAACAAATAAAAATTCAAATAAGTTCATGTTTGAATTAAATTCATTTAATTCTTGCTTAAACTTGTTTAATTCATAAATAATTTATTTGAAATCCTTTTTCAACAAGTGAAACATGTAATCCACCTAAAATTTTGTGTTTTACTCAAATATAAACCTTGTTATCTGTTTTGAACAATTTAACATGATGAAAACAACAAATGCTTGTGTAACCCCTTTAAGAAACCAAAATTCCATAACTTAATAAATGAAATTTCAAAATGGGTAAACCTTATTTCCATTTGATTCTATTGTTGTTATTTTGTTGTTTTCCTCATCCATGCATCATGATAATTAACTTACACATGATGATTAGTTGTAGAACAATTAATTCAACCATAATTCATGGGCTTTTCATATGCAACTCAAAATTGCATGTGGGTCCATTTAATCATGTTCTGTTATCTTGTCAACTAGTTTATTTCTATGCATCCATTAAATTGTCATGCATCCATATCTTGATCATGCTGGATCTTTTGCCGTAGTAGTAATTGTTGCATCCGGTGTTTGTTCGAGGTTCGTTGCTTCTTCCCGGATAGGACGTTGAGATGATGTGAGCAACGACAAGTTCTGTGGATGTACCTCTACTTGCTGGATTCCAGGCAAGTATACTCACTTGCTGCCAAATGGCTGCCTTTCATCACTTGTTACCGATTCTTTCCGTTGTTCTTATTCTAGCCTGTTGATACGATGCTTGTGTCTCGATCCTATTATATGTTTACCTTGCAGCCATGATATAGCCTTTTCCTTCCACTTCCTAATAACTGTTGTTTGTTTACCTTGTTGGCCTTCGTGTCGTAGTTGCACGCTTAGTGTTGTTTGCGCTCAAGTCTTGTTGTTCCTTTCTTATCACCTGTGTAGTTGATAGTTGGGTTTCAATTCAATCAACAACTTGTTAATGTTTTGGGTAATAATAATTTGCTGATAAGGCACCGGCAGGAGGCCCGACGTGGTTTTGAAGCCTGCTAGTGTCGACCCTAATAGGAAAAGGGTCTTGTCTACTGATCCATGATGAGCGCACTAACCGCATGTGGGAAGCGAGTATGGGCGCCCCCCTCAATTTGACTCGATTCGCATCTCGTCCAAATCGCCCCATTTAGTTCGGGTTTTCCATTTGCTGCATGCATGATCTTGCGAGCCCTTGGTACCCGGGTGGAACTTTCGTAGTCGGCATATAGGGGGACACGTTCTTAGAGTGCTATGAGGGTCCATTTTCTTCTGGGCTCGATTAGCCGTGCGCCCAAGGTGCTTTGGGCTTGATGCGAAGAAGAGTTGGGTTGTGTTGAGTACCTCGCTTGGTGGGTTGATCCCCCATCTGGCGGGTTATTCTTACGTGTACGGCCAAATTGGTGCATCCCTGCAGGGTTAAATCTTCTCGAGAAGCCGTGTTTTCCGCGGTTATGGTTGACTTGGTGAAAGTACTGGCTAACAAGTACTCAGAACAACTTACACCTAACTAATGATACTTAACTAGTAATAGTCTTATTGACACAATAACTGGATCCATCCTTAATCCAACAGTGTGAGTTATCCTTGGGTTGCTTCCTTAGTAGGGGGTAACATTGGATGGGTTTGTTTGGTGAGTAGTTGTAGTTGGTTACGATACGCTATCTTATCCCCTCTTTTAGCCGGAAGTTGGTTCGAGTCTCTGTAGTTGGTTAGTGCAGCCCGCTGCAGCTTATTTGCAATAATCCCTTCCTTTCCGTTGATCCCAAAGTATTTGTATCTTGTGATGACTGGCTACGCCGGTATCTTGTGAGTATGGTTTATCCACTTGCCAGTACTTAACCGTACTGACCCACGAATCTTTTTCGTGGCTGCATATTCAACATTGCAGTCAACAGGTTTGAAGTCTGACGACGTTAGCTTGGGAATCCCTCCGGCTTGGCCTGGGCAGGGATTGGACGCTCTCGGTTATCTTCAGGACTCTTAGTCCAATTTGTATCTTGTCCGTAGACGGACGATATGTTGTTTCTGCCGATGTTATTTGGATCTTGTGTTGTATCAGTTGTATCCTTGGCTCGTTTGAGTCTCCTTGTATATATCTTTTCTGTTATTGTTGTGGATTATTCGTGAACTGTTGTAATGTTATCACAAGTGGCAACCTGGAATCGGTTATTATGTGGATTTTGGCAGGAGTGCTGAAATCTGCATAGTGCCCGATCTCGGGGCGTCACAAAATGGTATCAGAGCCTTGGTTCTGATTCCCGAGATTGTTTCGATACGAATGGTTATCGAAGCAACGGGTCCGCAAAGCCTGTAGGATAACCTCGCTAACGGTCGTTGTTTCTAGAGTGTCGAAAACTATTTCTGCTAAGCTATTTTGGAAAACCTCTCAATAGGATTCTTGTTTTTCTCCTTATCCCTATTCTATTTCCCCTCCCATCTTGTTTGATTTGGAGTCTCCCCCCTTGTCTATCTTTCAAAGTGTTAGGATCCTACGTGGGTGGACGTTTTCTGAGCCTTTAACCTAATAGGTTCGATCATCGGAAGATTCCTGGTGGAAGAACATCGTCATCACTCCGAGCAAGAATCCCTTGTTAGTGGTGTCGAGAAGCCATTGTTAGTGGTGTCGAGGAGATCAACTGGAAGCACGAAGAATCGATAGTCGAACTTCTTTCCCCTCCCGGGTTAGCAGGTGGATTGCGAGGGCGCAATCCCTTGTTAGTGGTGTCGTCTGTAACACCTGGGGTGTTACCCTAATAGGAAGTTGTTTGTTTTCTTTTGCTTGCATCACATGCATCACATGAGCATTGCATTCTGTTTTCAAAAACAAATCAAAATTCAAAAACAATTTAAACTTTCACACCTTGTTCCAAAATTTCCAATTTCAAAAATTGCAAGCTAAACCACTCATTTGTTTTTCAATAGTTTGAAGTTGTTTTAATCAAATTGCCTGCTAAATAAAATTTTCCCTTTTGTTAAAACCCTAATGGCAAATTCAAAAATTCAAAGCAACTCAATCCTACTTATCATATTTCAATATGGGTTTAAAAGTTAAAAATTTTGCAAACAAATTAAATTAAATAATGCTTGCAAAATTTCTTGAGCTTATTAAATAGAATTTATTTATTTCCAAAATTCCCAAATCAAACATTATTTGAAATTCAACTAACCAATTTAACAAAATCAAACTAATATTCCAAATCTTTAAGTTAATGGTAAATTTCTTTTAATTACTGTTTTGCAAAGTACTAAACATTATTCATGAAAATAAACCCAAATCCTTATTCCTTTTTTCTATCTCCCTCTTCCTTTCATCATTTACAAAAAATTGGAAAGAAAAAAATCAAAAGCCAAAAAAATATGGGAGGCAGCCAGCCCACCTGTTTTTTTTCAGCTCACCCCTCCAAGCCCATTACTTCTGGCCCGCTACCCCTTCCTCTGTTGTCGTCTTCCTCCCCACGTCACCCCCCTGTACGACTGCTTCCTCCACCCTCTGATCCTCCTCCCCCTCCTCCGATTTGCAGCCGTACCAGGCTCCTCTCTCCATAAAAACCTACCCCTCCCCCCTCTGCTAGCCCGCAAACCCTAAGACCTACCCCTCTCTCCCCGCCGCGGTGCCGTTTTCCTCTCTTCCACCTCCCTCCTCTCTGTCTCTGTAGCTCACCGCAACCCACCGGAGCATCCACCGTCGCCGCAACCCCACAGCCACCCGTGAGCCAAGCTGGGAGGTGGAGCAGAACCACCCCACCTCCCTCTTCCTCCTCAGCCTCGAGCACCAGCCGGAGGAGCACGGGGTCGTCTGCATCGTCTTCGTTTTCAGTACGGGCACGGACGAGGTCTTCAATTTTCCCGCCGTCAGAGAACGCCGATCACCGTCGCCACGACAATCCTCGGGCTGCACCAACCACGGGAACGGAACTGTGGCGACTCCCTCGGCATGCCGCGCTTCTTCGCCGTGGCTGGGAGTCGCCGTGGATGCCGCGCCGTCGACGATTTCCTCCGCCGCCGTCCGACGCTGCTATCCGTCGATAGCAGCCTCGCCTTCTACACCGCGGTGAGCCCAACCTTCCTCCTTCCCCTCTCCCGTCCGCTCCTACACACTACACCCACGCACCACCGCAACTCCACACCTTGCCAGCCCGAGCGCCACCGGAAACGATCGATGTTGGCCGTTCTCCGTCCGAGTCGCTGAAACTGAACCTGGCCGCTGTCGAGTTTCAGTCGACAGTTTACAAACACGTCGCTGCATCGCCTATTATTCAGTCATGCTCCTTATCTGAACCAAACAGCAGCGCTAGCGCACTGGCTCCGTTCCTTTGCGCGCAGCGAGCGATCCAGGGGTCGATCCCCGCGGGCGCAAGCTGCAGCCGCCCTTTTTGCCATTTATTCGCAGAGGTGTTGGGCCCACCTGGCATAGACTCCCAAGGCCCAGCTGGTCTCCAGCCCGCCCCAGTCAGCTCCACCCTGGCGTGGCCCCACTGGTCAGCCAGTGCGAGTAGCCAAGCCACGGTGTAAAAAATTCTATCCCCTGTTTTCCTTTTTTTTCAGAAATGTTTAATAACCCAAAAATTCAAATGGCTATAACTTCTAATTTATAAATCCAAATAATACAAACTTTATATGTATTCTACTCCAAATTTCTTGTACTTTCTAAATATGCAGTTTGTGCACTGTTTTGAACAATTCAAATTGTTTCAAATTTCAAACTCAAACAATTCTTTTCCAATTTGGTTAATTCCATAATTAATTCATAATTAATTCAAATAACACAAATAAAATATGTTTTTCAGTCCAAATTCAATGTACTTTCTGTTTATCAACTTAGTTTTGCAATTTGGGCAATTACAATTAATGTTATTTAATAATCCTTAAATTGGTTAATCAAATCGCATAATTAATAACTTGCAAATGGTTGCTCCAAATTAAATACCCAAAACATGAATTTCATCCAAAATTACATGCCACACTTGGATGTCAACTTTGTTTTCTGGTTTGCAACAATTAGTTTGAATAATTGTTCCATCTTTTATTTAATACAATTAAATTGGTAACATGCTTAATTAAATCATTTGAAATTGTTTTCCAACAAATAAAATATGTTTTCCATGCCAAATTAAATAACCTTTTCAAATATAAATTTTGTTTCATGATTTGAATAATTTAAATTGCTTAAATAATTTAAACCTTGTTTAAATCATTTAATATTGCTAAATTCATAGCTTGATCAAATCAAATTCTTTTGGGACATAAATTATGTTTTCAAACCATAAAAGTATAAACTTATCAAATATGAATCTCACTTAATGTTTTGAACAAATAAAAATTCAAATAAGTTCATGTTTGAATTAAATTCATTTAATTCTTGCTTAAACTTGTTTAATTCATAAATAATTTATTTGAAATCCTTTTTCAACAAGTGAAACATGTAATCCACCTAAAATTTTGTGTTTTACTCAAATATAAACCTTGTTATCTGTTTTGAACAATTTAACATGATGAAAACAACAAATGCTTGTGTAACCCCTTTAAGAAACCAAAATTCCATAACTTAATAAATGAAATTTCAAAATGGGTAAACCTTATTTCCATTTGATTCTATTGTTGTTATTTTGTTGTTTTCCTCATCCATGCATCATGATAATTAACTTACACATGATGATTAGTTGTAGAACAATTAATTCAACCATAATTCATGGGCTTTTCATATGCAACTCAAAATTGCATGTGGGTCCATTTAATCATGTTCTGTTATCTTGTCAACTAGTTTATTTCTATGCATCCATTAAATTGTCATGCATCCATATCTTGATCATGCTGGATCTTTTGCCGTAGTAGTAATTGTTACATCCGGTGTTTGTTCGAGGTTCGTTGCTTCTTCCCGGATAGGACGTTGAGATGATGTGAGCAACGACAAGTTCTGTGGATGTACCTCTACTTGCTGGATTCCAGGCAAGTATACTCACTTGCTGCCAAATGGCTGCCTTTCATCACTTGTTACCGATTCTTTCCGTTGTTCTTATTCTAGCCTGTTGATACGATGCTTGTGTCTCGATCCTATTATATGTTTACCTTGCAGCCATGATATAGCCTTTTCCTTCCACTTCCTAATAACTGTTGTTTGTTTACCTTGTTGGCCTTCGTGTCGTAGTTGCACGCTTAGTGTTGTTTGCGCTCAAGTCTTGTTGTTCCTTTCTTATCACCTGTGTAGTTGATAGTTGGGTTTCAATTCAATCAACAACTTGTTAATGTTTTGGGTAATAATAATTTGCTGATAAGGCACCGGCAGGAGGCCCGACGTGGTTTTGAAGCCTGCTAGTGTCGACCCTAATAGGAAAAGGGTCTTGTCTACTGATCCATGATGAGCGCACTAACCGCATGTGGGAAGCGAGTATGGGCGCCCCCCTCAATTTGACTCGATTCGCATCTCGTCCAAATCGCCTCATTTAGTTCGGGTTTTCCATTTGCTGCATGCATGATCTTGCGAGCCCTTGGTACCCGGGTGGAACTTTCGTAGTCGGCATATAGGGGGACACGTTCTTAGAGTGCTATGAGGGTCCATTTTCTTCTGGGCTCGATTAGCCGTGCGCCCAAGGTGCTTTGGGCTTGATGCGAAGAAGAGTTGGGTTGTGTTGAGTACCTCGCTTGGTGGGTTGATCCCCCATCTGGCGGGTTATTCTTACGTGTACGGCCAAATTGGTGCATCCCTGCAGGGTTAAATCTTCTCGAGAAGCCGTGTTTTCCGCGGTTATGGTTGACTTGGTGAAAGTACTGGCTAACAAGTACTCAGAACAACTTACACCTAACTAATGATACTTGACTAGTAATAGTCTTATTGACACAATAACTGGATCCATCCTTAATCCAACAGTGTGAGTTATCCTTGGGTTGCTTCCTTAGTAGGGGGTAACATTGGATGGGTTTGTTTGGTGAGTAGTTGTAGTTGGTTACGATACGCTATCTTATCCCCTCTTTTAGCCGGAAGTTGTTTCGAGTCTCTGTAGTTGGTTAGTGCAGCCCGCTGCCGCTTATTTGCAATAATCCCTTCCTTTCCGTTGATCCCAAAGTATTTGTATCTTGTGATGACTGGCTACGCCGGTATCTTGTGAGTATGGTTTATCCACTTGCCAGTACTTAACCGTACTGACCCACGAATCTTTTTCGTGGCTGCATATTCAACATTGCAGTCAACAGGTTTGAAGTCTGACGACGTTAGCTTGGGAATCCCTTCGGCTTGGCCTTGGCAGGGATTGGACGCTCTCGGTTATCTTCAGGACTCTTAGTCCAATTTGTATCTTGTCCGTAGACGGACGATATGTTGTTTCTTCCGCTGTTATTTGGATCTTGTGTTGTATCAGTTGTATCCTTGGCTCGTTTGAGTCTCCTTGTATATATCTTTTCTGTTGTTGTTGTGGATTATTCGTGAACTGTTGTAATGTTATCACAAGTGGCAACCTGGAATCGGTTATTATGTGGATTTTGGCGGGAGTGCTGAAATCTGCATAGTGCCCGATCTCGGGGCGTCACATAAACCGTTTCGGCTTTACTGATAGCCAGCCCTCTCCAACACCTTATGATACCAGTGTGACGCTTCGAAAGAACAAGAGGATTGCGAGAGATCAACTGAGATACTCTCAAATAATCGGTTCACTCATGTACCTTGCGAGCGCGACGATGCCTGGCATCTCTTTTGCTGTGAGCAAATTGAGAATGTTCATGTCAAACCCGGGTAATGATCATTGGCATGCACTTGAAAGAGTGATGCGCTATCTGAACGGTACTATGACCTATGGAATTCATTATTCAGGGCACCCTGCCGTGCTTGAGGGATATAGTGACTCGAACTGGATTTCAGATGTAGATGAGCTCTACACCACAAGTGGATATGCATTTCGTCTTGGGGTGGTGCAGTGTCATGGAGGTCTTGTAAACAGACCATATTGACAAGGTCAACCATGGAAGCAGAACTTACTACTTTAGATACAGCCACTGTTGAGGCGGAATGGCTGCGTGAGCTCTTGATGGACTTGCCGGTGGTTGAGAAACCATTACCGGCCATCCTCATGAAATGTGACAATCAAACCATGATTGCCAAGGTGACAAGTTCTAAGAATAATGTGAAGTCATCAAGACACGTTAAAAGACGCTTGAAGTCTGTCTGGAAATTGAGAAACTCCGGAATAGTTATTGTTACGTATATTCAAACAGACAAAAACCTGGCAGATCCCTTTACGAAGGGACTATCATGTAAAGTGATAAATAGTGCATCGAGGGAGATGGGTATAAGACCCGTGAATGTTACACCATAGTGGTAACCCAACCTATGTGATCGGAGATCTTGTGAATTAGGACCTGGAAAGAACAAGCTAGTGGTTTGGCTGAGGAGAGTATTTGATAAACCCTCTCTAAGTGATGATGCATAACTCTCAAAGAGCTGTAATGCGGGTTGGTAACATGTCTTAATGTGTTTATGTTGGATATTCATAGCAAATATGTTGTCCTACAGAGCATTCTTGAAAGAACACGCATATATGAGTCCGACTGTAAACGTCGCAGTCTATGAGATTTGGGTGATCTCTAGTAAACTCATGAAGAGACCACGAAGTCGAAGCATATGCTCCACCTGCGAGGTAGGCTACTGGCAGCCAGGTACTAGTTATGACTTTGAGTAAAGTTTATTGTCACAAAATTTGTAATTTAAGGCATAGTCCATTATTCAAGTTGCTGATATATGTAGCTTAAGGCTCTAGGCGGAAGTTAAACTTAACAGTCTCTACTGAAATACTAGTATATAAATAAGTAGCGAGGATTGTCAAATCTTCAAATGGTCATTTGAGATCTGGTGGTGGATTGCTGAAATATTGGGCCCAATAATGGGTAAGCCCAATAAGAAATTCCGAAATCTCAAAATGGACCATGTGACAAGCAAGTGGTGAGAGTGGAAAGTTTAGTCCCACATTGGAAGTTGGAGGAGTTGCACACCACCTTATAAAGCGGAGTGTTGTAGGGATTGTATGTGAGTGAGAAGAGAAGAGCCTCTCGCGCACTTCTCCTCCTCCGCCGCCGCCGTCTTGTCTCGACTCGACGCGGTCGCGTTTCGTGAATCGAGCCTCGAGCCGAGACAACATTTGTCTTTATTTTACTGTTTTGGAAAACCGAGTTCGTAGTCGTGACGGACGCGCCACAACTGAGGCGGTTCGGTTCGCTCCCGTATCCTGCGCTGCAACCGACTCGGACGTGCGCCGTGGGCCTCCCACGTTGCACCCGTTAGGGTTTTCCGAACCGCGCTATAAAAGTCACGCGTCGTGGGCGCTATACACACACCGAAATCAATATAACTTTGTCACACCTCGTTCCTTGCGCCGTCACAGTAGTCTACTCCACCCCGAGCGCCTGCGTCCATGGAGAACGCGACAGCAGGTCTCCAGAACCAGTCGCCTTTGTGATCCTGTACAGGAGAGAGGGCGAATTAGGTTTTTGGGCAGTGCTTCGCGCGACTGCTTACTGCTTCCACGACGGCTCGTCTTCCTAGCAAGTAAGGCAATGCTGCGTACCGTCGTCTCAAGCGTCGTCTACTCCGTTCCGTCATCGTCAACGTTATCATCAACAATGTTTCTACAAACGATCGGTACGAAATATGTGTCCCGATCTGTCTGTTTAACATGTTTATTGTTTACATATTTAGGGAGATCGTGTTGCTGTTATTCATGTTGTCTACTGCATCTAGTATGTTCGAGTTCCACATGTTAATAGATGTTTTTCTCATGATTTATATTCTGTAATTAATCGTGAAAATTAGGTATAATTATTCATCGGTCGTGGCCTCCGTGCACGCTCGCCGACCACGAGTAGTCCGCACGGACGAGGCGCGCTCGCCGACTGGCCCCGGCGCCCAGCAGTGTGCCTCCTCCTTGTCGTGCGTCCGCGGGCCTGGACGTGCTCCTTCTCGCCATGCGCCGCCTCCTCGCCAGGGGGAAAATGCAACAGACTCGAGTAGATGGAAGCGTGGCGAGCTCCTGCACGGCGGCGGAGTCTGGCTCTAGCGCGGTATCCAGGCCAGCAGCCGTAGCTGCGCCAATGCCAAGCCCGACATCTACTCAAAGTAGTGTAAAAAATCACCAAATATGTGTCTCAAGCTCGACTAATAATTAGGTCTCTTTTCTGTTTTCTCTTTCTTTCTTTTCTCTTTTCTTTTTTCTCTCTTTTTTATACTTTTTCCACTGGCCAGTGTAGCAACTAGGAGCAAAGAAGACTAAACAAAATTATGACACCAAGATGTGATCTCAAAAAGAGTATCCTGATGAGCAAAAGTATGCTAGTCTTGTAGGAAAGTTCCTAGTATTTGTGATGGTAGAATGGCAGTGGATATGTCTCACAAAGATCAGCAAGAAAAACCTAAAGAAAATTGGGAGAAAAACAAAAATAAAACTAAGAGAGCAGCTCAAATATGTGCCCACGGATGCACTTGATCTCACAGCAGAAAACTGTCTGTTTTTGTGTCGGGCAGGATGGTGTACTTGCTGTTTTTATAGGGCTTGGTGGGGCGCGGCGGAAGTTTTTGTCGAAACACTGTCGGGCAGCAATCCTAGCCAGAGTAGGAGTAGGGGCACGCGCCATAAAATATCCCAAAGCGCTGTCGGGCAGAGTCCGAGCAGGAATAGGATGGATCTCACGGCAGAAAACCTCACAAAAATTGTGTCGGGCAGGACTCGTAATAGAATCTGATTTAGCTTAGGAACCCACGGCCAAAACTTGGTGGAAACTTCGTGGTAGATTGGAAGCACACCGAATAAAAGTAGAAAAAAATCTCCACAAGAGGAAATTTTCATGACAACTATGATGGAATCCGCACCAAAGATGATCAATTTCCCGCGGCAGAAACTTGCAAATATGTGCCTCTCCACGGCAGAAAATAGGATGAACTCACAGCACCTCTTTTAGATCTCGGATTTGCAGCTAGATCTTGCTTAAGAACAATGCCAACAAGAAATTTGCAAGGGCTATGAATGTTTTTTCCAAGAGCGATTAAATCCAATCTCACTTTTCTTGCAACTGCAAGATTTTTTTGTGTGTGACTTTTTCTGATATTGATGAACTAGAATATGAACTCGAAATAGAAACAAGAACCCTGACCCTAAAATCAGAAAGACACAAAAAGAAAACATGGACACAAAATCAATAGAAAACAACAGCAAAAAAGGAAGCAAATTGGAGTTGATCTAGTCGATGGAAAACTCTAATCTCTCTTTTTGTGTGGCTTTTTCTGGATAGGAAGGAAACAATCTAAGAACTAGGGAAAACAAAATTACTCAAAGAGGCAACTTGAAAATCTGATACCAAGATGATAAGGGGTGGCCCGATCTTCTCAAAGAGCAACACAAATAAAATTGATAACTAGTGATTCACTGAGATCTCTCCTGGATGATTCCTGATTGCCACTTCAGCTGCCTTCAATCCCTATAGATATTCTCAACTACACACTCTTGCACAAGTAATCAACCGATTACAAGTGGTTATGTACCTTCTAATTTCCAATGGAACAGTAGATAACACGCAGAATTTGCAAAGGATAATCACTTCAAGATGAATGGTTACAAGCAGATTCAATCTAGAGGCTATGCGGGTTTTTGTCTAAACTTATTCTCAACCTAAAAAAAATGCGAATTACAATCCTATATAAAGGTGGCTGGACGTCCAAACTGCACTTGGAGTCGTAAACAAACTAATCTCTAAGTTTCATAACTTGACAGAACTCTGTTTGGAAATTGGCAAAAAACGAATCATCAATTGTTCCGGTCAGCACGCCTTGTACGAGTCGAATCGGTGCATGGGGTTGGATCCATTGGAAAGCCCTACGAAATTCCTTTTAAAATTGTGCTTATTTGCTTTATTTGGAGTCCGTATGAAGAGGCTATGATCGTTTAAAATTCAAGACTTCTGCCGGTCTGAACCGAATATATTTTCCTTGATGGCTCCACTTACTCCCTCGCCTCCCTCGTGCTTGCCATCCTCTTCAACCAGCTCCATTGGTCTGCCAATGCTTGTGCTATCAATAACCCTGCTAATACATAAATGCATAGACTTAGGTAGTATAACATTTTTATAAACACAAACATTATTTATTACTAGGAATGAATTCACCTCATCATGAACATCAGTGAGGCTCAATATTTTCTTCCAGTTCACACGTGCACACTCATCAAATACCCCGATTATATCCTCATCAGTCCACCTCAAAACATGTCGCACATTTTTTGTCTCTGTGTACGCAATGTCGATGAGTCTTTTTTTCTTTCTCTTATCTCTATGGAAGCGGCAACTTTATTTTGGTGTACATGGCGTTGTTGCAAAGATTTGGTTTATGATAAAAATTGGTTGCGAGGAAGGTAGTTGTTATTCTTATGTGCCAATTGGTTGCAATCATGTGATATCTTTTTTTTTTGAAATAAATCAAACCAATTAACCAGATTGTTCAGCGATCTCGCTGGCAATTAAACCAGATACAAAATCCGGTGCGTCATCAGCCCAACCAGTACACCCAATTTCAGTTCTCAGACCGAACTGGGCAATTTCATGAGCTACCTTATTACAAAAACGAGGATAAAAGCTACACTCATAAGACTCAAAGGAGCTGATGCAATCACTTCTAATCTCAAGTAGAAGAACCCCTATTTCAGCCAAGTCGTGGCTCTTTGATTGCAGCGCGTGCACCAATGTCTGGGAGTCAGACTCAAAAATCACACGATGCAGTCCGAGCGTAGTCGCACCTTCAGTTTCCGCTGCACACGCCTCTGTTTCCGCTTGCAAAGCATTACGCAAGTGTTGAAACTTCCCTGAAGACGCCGCAATGAATTTGCCTATATCTGAACGAACAATGAAGCCCCACGCCCCTGACTTTGTGCGCTCGATGAAAGAAGCATCAAAGTTCACCTTGACAAAATTCTGAGCTCGCCTAGACCATCTTGACCTTTGCTGCACAGGGCCGCTACAAACAGCAGCCGTAGTACAATCTGAACCATGAAAAGAAGCATAGTGCTTCTGAATGATATGATAGACCTCATTTGTAGATCGTGGTTTATTTTCTGCATTTACTTTGTTTGTAGTAGACCACCAGTCCCAAAGCAATAGAGAGGCTAGCACTCTCTTCTGTACAATCAACTCACATAGCAGGTCCAGCATCACCATGGGGTTTGGAGCTTCAGCAAACATAAGTCGGATATCTTCAAGAAGCAGGCTGCGCCACACCTGTTTAACATTCTTGCATTTCAAGAATAGGTGGCCAGCATCTTCATTTAGCCGATTACACATCGGACATCTCGTATCCAACTCAACATGCTTGCGGGAGATATTCATTCGAGTCGGTAGAATGTTATGACTTAACCTCCATAAAAAGATCCTCACCTTGCTAGGTAACTTTAAAGACCAAATCTTTTTCCACAAATTGGACGAATTCGCTTTGGCTGCTGATGAACTTGTATCTCGATTTTGTTTCGCTTCCCGTAAGCTCACCCCAACCCAGTAAGCAGACTTTACAGAGAACACGCCTTTACTGTCAAAATGCCAAGCGACCCAATCCTCTGTATCCCTCCTGACAGGAATAGACAGAATATTGGTTGCGTCTTCTTGGTTCAAAACAAATCTGATCAAATCTTCATCCCACTGACCCGTTTCATGATCCAAGAGATCAGCTACACGGATAGGTTCTTCAAGTCCATTTGGAGTACTTGGACGTCGAGTGGAACCCCTAGGAATCCAGGGATCCATCCAAGCATCAATAGCTTCTCATGTACCGACCCTCCATATGATTCCATATTTCAGAAGATCAAGACCACGTAAAATGCTCCGCCAGGTGTATGACATTTTTGGCTTTGGCTTGGCCTCCAAGATCGATGTATCAGGAAAGTATAGAGCTTTGAGAACTATGCAACATACTGAGTCTGGGTTTTGCAACATACGCCAACTTTGGCGAGCTAGCATTGCCATATTAAAAATATGAAGATCTCTGAACCCCATTCCACCATCTTCCTTGGATTTTGTCATTACCTCCCAGCTTATCCAATGACATTTATTTTTACTGTCTTGTTGGATCCACCAATACCGGCATATCATAGCACTTATCTCCTCACAAAGAGTTTTTGTTAGATCAAAACAAGACATGGCATAAGTAGATATTGCTTGAGCAATCGCCTTAATCATGATCTCTTTGCCCGCCTTAGAGAGAACCCTTTCCTTCCACCCCTGGATCCTATTCCAAACCTTCTCTTTGATATATTCAAACTCTTTTGATTTTGACGCCCCCAAATGGACTGGCAGACACAAATATCTTTCATTCCTTGATTCTCTTGGGATTCCCAAAACATTTAGAACTGCTCGCTTCAATTTATCCTTCGTGCCTTTGCTAAACATTGCGGAGGACTTGCTCTTATTTATCATCTGTCCGGACTGAGCTTCATAGAGTGCCAAAATTTGCTGCAGTTTGGTCGCATTTGCGATATTTGCTTTCATCACAATCAGTGAATCGCCTGCGAAGAACAAGTTGTAACATCCCAATTTTTGGTACCAAAGTGTTGTGGTGTTGAGTCATATCATTCATGCATGAAACCAAAATTTTAAATCATGTTTCAACCAATTTAAATTTGGAATTTAAATGGTTTGAGAAAACCCCAGCAAAAAGTACTTAAAATAGTTTCCAAAATTCTGTTCTGAAAAGTATTTCAATTACACCAAAGTGACACATGGTGTTGTTGGAAATTTCATGAGCTTTTCAAAAACTATTTTTGCCAAATTTTATCCTGTCAAAAAGGCCCGGAAAACATGGTTTTTATTGCAGTTTTAAAGGACAAAAGGGCTGTTTTGCAATTTTCAAAAACTACAGGGGGTTTTCGCAAGATGCTTCTTTGTCTTCTACCTCTGGACAGGGAGGCAGCTGCGTGTCCACCTCCGCCGATGCCACCTCCTCCTCCATGCCTCTCTCTTGGTGCGGATAGGGTCCAGGAGACGCCGTGCCCTCTTTCTTCCTCTCCTCTCCCTCCCGCTCGAGTTCCCTATCTCTCTCTGTATCCCTAACCCGAAACCTAACCCTAGCTCCGGCCATAACCGCCGCTCGCCGCCGCTGTTCCCGGCCATCCGCGGCCACGGCGAGCACCCCACCAGCACTGCAACCTCCTCCTCTACCTCCCCGTCAACCCTCGCTTCCCGGGATGGCCGTAATGTCGTGAATCGGGGTCATCTTCTTGAAGTCCGGCCGCCGGCCGCCGGACTCGATGCGGCCAATTCCGGCCGGCCCTGACCTCCCTGACCCCTCCAATAGCTCCGCGGTGAACCAGTGAACCTTCCCATGCCTTCCGTTTTGCTCCTAGTCGCCGGAATCATCTTGCCGCCGTGAGCCACCGCCGGCCGCCGCCATTCTTGCTCGTCGCCGGCCACTCCGGCGACCAAATGGTCCATCTCCGGCACCCCTCGGCTCCCCTTGATCTCCTCCATCCCGTGGTATAGTTTAATTTTTGAATTACGCACGAATTGAATCAATTTTCGAATGCAATTGGGAAGAACAGAGCACTGTGATGTCACAGTGACATCACAGTGATGTCATATTTTTCCTTTTTTAGAAATTCCATTAAATTACAGAAAATGACTTAAAATGGAAAACTGAATATCTCCTGAAATATTATTCAAAAAAATAAAGTAAAAATATGGTAATGGTCAGAAAAATGTAAGCTACCCAAAAATGTCACTTTCATAAATGTTTGACACACTTCATTTTATGGCTTTATTTAATGTGGTTTAATTCATTTAAAAATAGAAAAATAAGTTTTTATTCACCAAAATTAGAAATTAAAAGTTATATACCAAATTGCTCAAAATGACATTTGGAACCTATCTATGATGTTTTCAACCTCATTTGAGCAACTAAAATGGTACTCACTTCCATAATCGCCCGAAACCCCCTCCGGGGTCTATTTCGGGATAATTTCAGTAAAATTGTTTAATTAACATACGAACCCTAGCAACCCAACGATCATGTCTAGGGCCTTATTTCTAGTGCATTAACTTGCTCATTCATACATATTGCGCATTGCATCGATGCCATGATTGATTGTTGTTCTTCTTTTCGGTGTTGTTTCCCCCTCGGTAGAACGTGACTCCGAAGAGAAGGCCAGCAATCCAACGACGAATACTTGATCTTAACCGACAAGTCAAGCACTTATCCCCGAAGATCCTTTATCTGGTTTTCTTATAACCAAGGCAAGCATAACCTCTTATCTGCTCATATATGATTTCAAAGTGATTTGAATCTCGTACTTTGCATTCGCTTCCAAACTATTTGATGTCAGTAGATAGAGTTCTCCTATATACTGCATAACCTAGATATCCTGATTCACTGCTCCTAGCAGCTATAGGTTTGCTTGTGCGCGCTCCGCTAAACCCTGTGAGTCTTGCTTAGCCATGCCTAGTTGTGATCTGATCCATCCGGTTGATGAATCTGGTCAAATACGTGAATCTATTATGCCATGTTGTTATGATTTGAATTAACTTTGATAACTTGATTAAACAACGGCATGGATGTGAGGCCACAATGGGTTGTGGCGTTTTGTCCTGTTCATGCCCCTAGGAGCGAGTTCTCGCCTTCGAAGCCAAGACTGAGCGTGCAACCACACGCGGGGCCTAACAGACCGCGCTCGACCAACTAACTTGTTTGGCCACGTCCATGAGTCACGTAGTTTGATCTTTCCATCTGCGTGTGAGTCAGAAAACGATTTGGAGAAAACTTAGGGCGTGACCGGGACAAGTGATGGACGTACACGGATCTTGTTCCCGACTCACAGAACAGGTGCCGTCAGGAGGTGGCCAACTCCCTGTTGACGGGGTGGCCCTGTTTGGGTTGACTCATGGATAGGGTCGAGCAAGGTAAAGGTCGTGGCCAGCCACCCTCTGCCGCGCTCCATGGACGAGCGTACATGTAGCGTTAAGAGTCGGATGGTACGTGTGGGTAAAGTGTACCCCCTGCAGGGATAAATCTCCTCGAGAAGCCGTGTCCACGGTTACGGACGACTTGGCAACGGATTCTGTGATCATAGATAACTTCAACGGAATGACTAAAACTTGTTAACCATGTTTGAAGGGTGCCTCCCCGGAGATGCCGGGAGGGGTGATCCTTGTAGCATGAGATAGTGTGGGAATGAGAAGAACTTGGTGGAATACAAGAAGAAGATGATCTCAGTAGTTGAGTAGCTTTCTCATCTGTTTTGAAAACATTCTATGAGACGTGCTATTCCTTCCTCAACTTGCAAAACAAAGATTGCTTTACGCAAATCAGCCTTCATGAAACCCTTTTCGAAATAGCAGATATATAAAAGGTTAATTAAGTCTTGTTGAGTACCTCCCGTACTCAGGTTTGCTTAATTTTGGTTCAGGAGAAGAACTCCATCGGTGGTGATTCAACGTGGACATCGACGAGTAGTTTGGGGTTCCCAGGTAGCAGCCTGGAATCTATGGGCTGGGACGTCGCCTTATGTTGCGGCCTCTTAGGCCTTTTTGGTTCTTGTTGATTAGCAACATAATTTGCCTTCCGTTGTCTGATGTAATGTTGGGTCGTGTGACCTCTGTTTGTAAGCTATACTCTAGTAACACCTGTTTAATAAAGCTTCATGTTTAGAGTACTGCTTTGATCGGTTGTTGGTCTCGAGCTCATTGTTATACAGTTTTGGCTATGCCTGCATAGTTGTCGCAGTCGAGGGGTTGTGGAGCCGATGATCCATGTCCGAGCCCGCCTGTCGATTTGATCGGCCTGGGGCGAGGTAACCCCAGTAACCCTCGATTGTTGTTGCACTTTCTGGACACATAGCATCTCTGTATAGCTTTGGTCCCGTTTCCTTCAGTTTCATTCGATTCGTGGACGCTTTGATATGCATAGTTGGTTATGACTAGCATGGGTACAAGGAGTAGTAGACTGGGGATCCGGACTACGTGCCGATGAATCCAGTCTGCCTGCCGTTGTTTGTTGCGGCCGGGGCTGGTAACCCTGAAGCCCTTGTGAGTCCATGGCTAGGAGCACATAACAGTATGTATATCTCTGGGTCCGGGGTCGTGACAAGTCTTGGTATCAGAGCAGGACTGCCTGTAGGAAAACCTTACTGCTTGGTCGATGTTGAGTCTAGAGTTTATGAAAACTATTTGAAAACTTCAAATGATTGTGAAAAACCTTCTTAGGATTCTTTTTACTCCTTATCTGGTATCGCTCTAACTCTGGGTCACCTTACCTGTTTTGATTTAAAAAGGTTTTGCTATCTTCTTCTAGTCATTCAAAACCTAGGTGCCTTCTTTGGCAATGACGTTCTTTTAACCAAGTTGACCTGGTGTTGAGTTTCTAGAGTCGTGTGTGTTCCATGTTCCGTTATCTCTCGTTTCAACTGGGAGATTTCCTTTCCATTCTAATCTCTCAGAATTGTGTGGATTCCACATCCTTATATGTTTCAAAGTTCTAAATCTGGAACCTCGAGATCTGCTTTTCATCTCGAATGTATCTGTTATCTTCTGCTCAAGTTCCTCCGGAGATATGTTTTCTTTTGTAAGATACTCCGTGATTGCTACTCATAGTGTCCTTTAAGGCACTAAGATAGTAGTTACTCCTTTCTTTAGGTTTCTAACCTTGGACTTGAACCGAAGGTCCCGGAATGTGCTGAATTGTGGTGGGTTGAACCATGTGGTTCCATAACCATGTGATGCTCACACTATCAGTACAGGATGCTGACCTTTAACCCAAGTTCTGTTCCTTTGGATCCTGAGGAATCCTTTCTACCTCAGGATGGCTAGGTAATCTCAACTCCAATAGCCGTAGGCTTTCCTTTGGAACCAAAAAGGGATCACAACAAGAGTGTTCTTCATGATTCCCATATCTTTGTTCTTGGTCCATCTATACCAACCTTTTGTCATGGGTTCTACACATGAGTATTACCCCGTGCATCCAACGTGATCTCAGGATTTTCCAGAGCGCGTTCCTACTCTTTAGTTCCTCTCCGAATTTCGTCCGTTGTTTGGAAACAAAGTTACGTATGTGTGTTGGATTCTTCCAATGCATTTGCTTCTGTTTTCCGTTAGAACATTCCACCTTGGGATGTTAGGAGAAACAAACTTCAGTACCTCGTTCATCTTCAGGACCAGGTCAAAGTTTTGTAATCCGCAGATTGAAGAAATTTCATCATCTTCTACTTTATTCTACCTTCGAGTATCACACTCTTACATATCAAGAGGTCGTGTTAAGTTTCATGGCCTTGTTGATGAAGTGATGCTCTTACACCTCTTTAACCACCTTCACTCCAAGCTGGAATGCTCAAGAATGTTGGGTGTGCATTGAGGTGTGCATCAGATGTTCCTAGCAATTTCCATTGCTTCGAAAGATCTAAGAAACATCTGTATCCTTCTTAGCACTACTGGTCACCCAGCCTCTGTTTGAAGTTGACTGAGTCACCAGATCCGTTCAATCCGGTGCACATTCTTGATCAAAGAGTTAGGTTCATACCGAAGCTCTCATGATCATATCGGTTGCTCTGAAAAGCAAGATTCCTTTTCGAAATTCAAGACATACCGGTGGGTTGTGATGTTCTGGTTGTCTTTCTAGAAGTATCACCAGGTTGTTACCTGACCGTGATGTCTAAATCAGGAGTAGTTTGAACTACTCCTATCTCCAAGGAACTCTGCTGGATACCCTGAATTAGTTGGTTGAGCTTAAAACAATAACTTGGAGAGTTGAAAGACATAAGCTCATCCTAACTTGTTCCTTTGGAATGGGATGTCTAGTTCTCATCCTGTTGAAGCATGATAGTATCTCTTCAATGGACATACTGTCATTCTACCTTTGATCTGATTTGGGCTATCGTCAGATCAAGTCCCGATTCAAGGACTATCCTGATGGTGTTTTCACTCATGGTGTTTGGCCCGAGTATACCTCATGTCCTTTGGTCTGACCAATATTCTGCCTTGTTCATATAGCATATGAATCCCTCTTCTTGGAGTGTTTTGATAAGTGTGTTTTCGAGCCCATCGATGGCATTCTTATTTTCTCCAAGTTGCGAGAGGCTCATGTTGAACAATTGGCAACAATGTTGGAAATTTTCGAGAACCAACTTTGTGTTATCACGAAGTTGTGTTTTGGATGTTCGAAGTAGCTTACCCCGGTCCATGTGCCCTTGGTGAAAGTTGTCGCCGTGGATTCGAGTATAGTTTTCTTGTTCCTTCGGGAATAAACCCAGTCGGTCATGCATGTGTGGAGTATTCTTGAGATGGTTGGTTGTTATCTCCATTTACTTGAACAAGTTTGCATCCACAACAAGCCACTGACTAATTGTTCGTGAAAGAGAAGAAGTTTAAGAACTTCATTATCTTTGTATCGTCTTTCCCACAAGGACTCCGATGTGTTTTGTTGCAAGTAGTCCATGTAGGTGCAACCGTCTTTTGCAAGTTGCTAATACATGAGTTCTACAATCCTGCTCATCTTCTTGAGCTTGGCATCGTAGTCCATGTCTTGAGAATCTAGTAAATGTGTCCCGTTGATAACCGGTGCAATCTCTTCGCTCAAACATACCGAGTCTAAGTTATCAATCCACTAACCAGAGCTGAATCTCAAGCAGCAACGATGGTTGGTGTTTCCTCAAGAGTATTGAATTAGGCCTTTTCAAAACCCCGACATGGTTGATGTTGTGGTTGACACAATTAGCCGGAAGGCCAAATGTCATATTCTTTGAATCCGTAAGAACAACCACTCTCCGTGAGAATTCTTGTCTGGCTTATTCTAACAAGTTTCCTCCCCGTTCCTCCAAACCGGAGTTTTACTTTCACTTGATGACCTATTGAAGGCTTGTTAAGAGTCTGATGTCGGTATCTAGAACCTCCAGGAGAACCTGGAAGTTGATTCTTCCAATGTCTCCTTGTCAATCCTCCAAACCTTTGTTTCAGTGGAAACAAGTTCCTCAGGAGAACATCTTTTGGTGCTTTGTAACCGCCATTGAGCAGTTCCCTTTTTTCAAGTTGTTGGTACCTGAAGTTCTGTTCATCTCACACATTGTGTGAATTTGTCAGTTACTTCAGCCATGGGATCTTAACCATGTGGTAGATGTATTGCTACGTCCAAACCACAATACGAAAGAGATTCCCTATCCCTTCTGGTGTTTCAATCCTCGTTGGTTAACCAGCTTATGGTATGACCAAGAATTTCTTTTTAACTACGCTGTTCCAACATCCTTTGGTTACTCATCCTCCGTTGTGAAGTAACATCCTAATCTTTGAAAAGGTTTTTAACAAACTTGGATGAACAAAAGTTCCGTTATCTTCCGTGTCCACTCCGAAGAGTGAATATGATCTCGTATCAAGTTCTCTCCGACCCACGATTACAGTGTTTACTCATGTTTTCCTTCGTCTACGGATATTACATTGTGATATCTAACACAATCATATCCATCTTGGTATTCTATTTTGAAGGAACCTTGATGTCACAAGTTGTTCAACCTTTCTTTTCCAAAAGGATTTAAAGTCTTGTGCAAAGCTCATATTCTAAATCCTTTCAGGAACAATCGTCTGCAAACTTGAAACCATCTTCTATTCACTCCGTTATCTTGATGTGTTTCATGTCTGTTAACTCAAAAAGTTCGTTATGAACGTTCCTGTCGTGAGTTAGCCATGAGATACTCGATCTTCGTAAAGATCATTTCTTAAGAGTTTCCCTCTTACCTAAGGTGTAGCCTCTGGAGATCTTCGCAAGTGCTATGGATCAACCTCTTCAAGAAGAGAACCGTAAGGTTCGAGAAGATCGTTCAAAACCGGTGTTCCTTCTTTCTTCTCCTTCGGGAATCTCGGGACGAGATTCTTGTAAGGGGGGTAGATTTGTAACATCCCAATTTTTGGTACCAAAGTGTTGTGGTGTTGAGTTCATATCATTCATGCATGAAACCAAAATTTTAAATCATGTTTCAACCAATTTAAATTTGGATTTTAAATGGTTTGAGAAAACCCCAGCAAAAAGTACTTAAAATAGTTTCCAAAATTCTGTTCTGAAAAGTATTTCAATTACACCAAAGTGACACATGGTGTTGTTGGAAATTTCATGAGCTTTTCAAAAACTATTTTTGCCAAATTTTATCCTGTCAAAAAGGCCCGGAAAACATGGTTTTTATTGCAGTTTTAAAGGACAAAAGGGCTGTTTTGCAATTTTCAAAAACTACAGGGGGTTTTCGCAAGATGCTTCTTTGTCTTCTACCTCTGGACAGGGAGGCAGCTGCGTGTCCACCTCCGCCGATGCCACCTCCTCCTCCATGCCTCTCTCTTGGTGCGGATAGGGTCCAGGAGACGCCGTGCCCTCTTTCTTCCTCTCCTCTCCCTCCCGCTCGAGTTCCCTATCTCTCTCTGTATCCCTAACCCGAAACCTAACCCTAGCTCCGGCCATAACCGCCGCTCGCCGCCGCTGTTCCCGGCCATCCGCGGCCACGGCGAGCACCCCACCAGCACTGCAACCTCCTCCTCTACCTCCCCGTCAACCCTCGCTTCCCGGGATGGCCGTAATGTCGCGAATCGGGGTCATCTTCTTGAAGTCCGGCCGCCGGCCGCCGGACTCGATGCGGCCAATTCCGGCCGGCCCTGACCTCCCTGACCCCTCCAATAGCTCCGCGGTGAACCAGTGAACCTTCCCATGCCTTCCGTTTTGCTCCTAGTCGCCGGAATCATCTTGCCGCCGTGAGCCACCGCCGGCCGCCGCCATTCTTGCTCGTCGCCGGCCACTCCGGCGACCAAATGGTCCATCTCCGGCACCCCTCGGCTCCCCTTGATCTCCTCCATCCCGTTGTATAGTTTAATTTTTGAATTACGCACGAATTGAATCAATTTTCGAATGCAATTGGGAAGAACAGAGCACTGTGATGTCACAGTGACATCACAGTGATGTCATATTTTTCCTTTTTTAGAAATTCCATTAAATTACAGAAAATGACTTAAAATGGAAAACTGAATATCTCCTGAAATATTATTCAAAAAAATAAAGTAAAAATATGGTAATGGTCAGAAAAATGTAAGCTACCCAAAAATGTCACTTTCATAAATGTTTGACACACTTCATTTTATGGCTTTATTTAATGTGGTTTAATTCATTTAAAAATAGAAAAATAAGTTTTTATTCACCAAAATTAGAAATTAAAAGTTATATACCAAATTGCTCAAAATGACATTTGGAACCTATCTATGATGTTTTCAACCTCATTTGAGCAACTAAAATGGTACTCACTTCCATAATCGCCCGAAACCCCCTCCGGGGTCTATTTCGGGATAATTTCAGTAAAATTGTTTAATTAACATACGAACCCTAGCAACCCAACGATCATGTCTAGGGCCTTATTTCTAGTGCATTAACTTGCTCATTCATACATATTGCGCATTGCATCGATGCCATGATTGATTGTTGTTCTTCTTTTCGGTGTTGTTTCCCCCTCGGTAGAACGTGACTCCGAAGAGAAGGCCAGCAATCCAACGACGAATACTTGATCTTAACCGACAAGTCAAGCACTTATCCCCGAAGATCCTTTATCTGGTTTTCTTATAACCAAGGCAAGCATAACCTCTTATCTGCTCATATATGATTTCAAAGTGATTTGAATCTCGTACTTTGCATTCGCTTCCAAACTATTTGATGTCAGTAGATAGAGTTCTCCTATATACTGCATAACCTAGATATCCTGATTCACTGCTCCTAGCAGCTATAGGTTTGCTTGTGCGCGCTCCGCTAAACCCTGTGAGTCTTGCTTAGCCATGCCTAGTTGTGATCTGATCCATCCGGTTGATGAATCTGGTCAAATACGTGAATCTATTATGCCATGTTGTTATGATTTGAATTAACTTTGATAACTTGATTAAACAACGGCATGGATGTGAGGCCACAATGGGTTGTGGCGTTTTGTCCTGTTCATGCCCCTAGGAGCGAGTTCTCGCCTTCGAAGCCAAGACTGAGCGTGCAACCACACGCGGGGCCTAACAGACCGCGCTCGACCAACTAACTTGTTTGGCCACGTCCATGAGTCACGTAGTTTGATCTTTCCATCTGCGTGTGAGTCAGAAAACGATTTGGAGAAAACTTAGGGCGTGACCGGGACAAGTGATGGACGTACACGGATCTTGTTCCCGACTCACAGAACAGGTGCCGTCAGGAGGTGGCCAACTCCCTGTTGACGGGGTGGCCCTGTTTGGGTTGACTCATGGATAGGGTCGAGCAAGGTAAAGGTCGTGGCCAGCCACCCTCTGCCGCGCTCCATGGACGAGCGTACATGTGGCGTTAAGAGTCGGATGGTACGTGTGGGTAAAGTGTACCCCCTGCAGGGATAAATCTCCTCGAGAAGCCGTGTCCACGGTTACGGACGACTTGGCAACGGATTCTGTGATCATAGATAACTTCAACGGAATGACTAAAACTTGTTAACCATGTTTGAAGGGTGCCTCCCCGGAGATGCCGGGAGGGGTGATCCTTGTAGCATGAGATAGTGTGGGAATGAGAAGAACTTGGTGGAATACAAGAAGAAGATGATCTCAGTAGTTGAGTAGCTTTCTCATCTGTTTTGAAAACATTCTATGAGACGTGCTATTCCTTCCTCAACTTGCAAAACAAAGATTGCTTTACGCAAATCAGCCTTCATGAAACCCTTTTCGAAATAGCAGATATATAAAAGGTTAATTAAGTCTTGTTGAGTACCTCCCGTACTCAGGTTTGCTTAATTTTGGTTCAGGAGAAGAACTCCATCGGTGGTGATTCAACGTGGACATCGACGAGTAGTTTGGGGTTCCTAGGTAGCAGCCTGGAATCTATGGGCTGGGACGTCGCCTTATGTTGCGGCCTCTTAGGCCTTTTTGGTTCTTGTTGATTAGCAACATAATTTGCCTTCCGTTGTCTGATGTAATGTTGGGTCGTGTGACCTCTGTTTGTAAGCTATACTCTAGTAACACCTGTTTAATAAAGCTTCATGTTTAGAGTACTGCTTTGATCGGTTGTTGGTCTCGAGCTCATTGTTATACAGTTTTGGCTATGCCTGCATAGTTGTCGCAGTCGAGGGGTTGTGGAGCCGATGATCCATGTCCGAGCCCGCCTGTCGATTTGATCGGCCTGGGGCGAGGTAACCCCAGTAACCCTCGATTGTTGTTGCACTTTCTGGACACATAGCATCTCTGTATAGCTTTGGTCCCGTTTCCTTCAGTTTCATTCGATTCGTGGACGCTTTGATATGCATAGTTGGTTATGACTAGCATGGGTACAAGGAGTAGTAGACTGGGGATCCGGACTACGTGCCGATGAATCCAGTCTGCCTGCCGTTGTTTGTTGCGGCCGGGGCTGGTAACCCTGAAGCCCTTGTGAGTCCATGGCTAGGAGCACATAACAGTATGTATATCTCTGGGTCCGGGGTCGTGACACAAGTGGTTTATTTTTTGTGCCCCCATGCATAACTGAACACCCTGTAGCGTACCCTCTTCCTCTGCATTTTTCAGTAAGGCCAAAAATCCTTCGGCACATAAAATTAATAAGTACGACGATAAGGGATCCCCCTGCCGAAGCCCACGCCCAGGAACAAAAAGGATCCAACGGAACCCTATTGAGCCTAATTCGATATGATACTGATTTGACACAGTTCATCACAACATTCACCCACTCAGCAGCAAAACCAATTTTGAGCATGATTTTTTCGAGGAACCACCATTCAACCCGGTCGTAAGCTTTGCTCATGTCCAACTTTACTGATACCAAACCATCGCGTCCCCCTTTCCTTCTATGCATCATATGGGTGATCTCATATGCTAGAAGTACATTATCTGTAATCATGCGCCCAGGAACAAAGGCTGATTGTGTAGGGGATATGATATGGGGTAGAACAACTTTCAGGCGATTGGCTATGACCTTGGAGATAATCTTGTAAAGCACATTACACAAACTGATCGATCTAAACTCAGTGATCTTCTCTAGCGATTTTACTTTCGGTATAAGCACAATGGTTTTCTCATTCCAACCATCTGGCATCTGGCCACCATTGAGGACATTAAGAACCTCTTGTTGAATTTTCGGACCCACCATGTGCCAAAATTTCTTGTAGAAAATTGCAGGCATACCATCCGGTCCAGGTGCTTTAAGATCCCCAAAGGATGTAATTGCTTCATTCACCTCGTCCACTGAATATGTACGCATCAACATCTGATTCATATTATTCGTGGCCGACCAAGGGACATATTGCAGGAGATCGTCATTTTGAGGCATTGTAGAAGACGTGAACAAACTTTTGTAATGGTTAGTAACAAAATTTCCTAATTCTTTATCTCCCTCCACTACTCCTCCTCCTTCTCTCTTTAGACTCGTTAATACATTCATCCTCTTCCTCTCGGAAGCAAAAGCGTGGAAATATTTTGTATTGCGGTCTCCATACTTTAGCCAATTGGCATGGGCTCGCTGTTGCTAGTACGTACTATGTTGGTCCTCCAATCTACTCAGCTTGTATTTTAGAATTTGTTCCCTGGACACTTTATATTGGGATATTGGTGCACGCCTACACCTTTCTTGATGGAGGGATGCTAACCCGTAGGCCAACTCCGAGGTATAACCCGGCCCAAAGGACGCTGCGCAAGATCCGGCTAAGGGTAAAGAAACTTCTGGAAGGCCCAAGTTTGTAGGCCTCGTAACCCGGATTGTGGGTTACGGTAAAGGAAAGTTAGAGTTTGTATGCGGTGTCCGGGTAGGATTCAGGGTGCGCCTTGGAGAGTAAGCCAGGGGGGTACGGGTGCTTTATAAACCAACCCCTAGGTCTAGTTGAGGAAAATCTAAGAACCCTAGCAGTACCGCTTGATATCGAGCATCCAGTGTATACGAGAGATCGAGTTAATATATTAAGATCGGAGACTCGGCGACTTAATTGCCGGCTACCAGATCGAAGTTCCATCATGTTTTCCTCTGAGCTAAACCCTCTCCCAAACGCCTGTGTCGTCTTCCCCAAGATCAGTTACCCCCGGTAACGTCTGTCGTGGTTATCCCATGACAGTTGGCGCCCACCGTGGGGCCTGCGTCCAAAGGTGTTTACATCACGGGAGAAGCTCAGAAGAACATGGAGAATCTTGTCGTCGGCGAGATCTACATCGACCACAAAGGAGAAAAGACGGTGGACGATTCCGGCTGGGGGCCAGAGTCGGATCACCTCGAATCCGGATCCGTCGTGACAATCGGCCGGATCAGCGTCTTCATCGGTATGGTATGTACTTCCGGTTCGATCCCTGACAATTTTGGATCTGATTCTGTGTCAGGGGAGGCCACTTATATCCAATCAGATGAAGAAGAATCAGTTGGAACGACATATCCGACAGAAGAACCCATCGCGAAGTGGGAACAGCCGGAGGAACCGGCATGGACCCCGCGCGACCGGGTCGAAAGAGAGGATGATACCGAGTCCATCCTGGATCTGCTCGAAAACCGGTATGAGGAGAACAACAGCGAAGGGGAACAGCATGAATTCGCGCCAAGCATCATACGCCGAGTCGCGGTTTACACGGCTCCCGCGACCAATCTCAACCAAGAGACCGTAACCGTGGCCGCGGCCGGGTCAGCACAAGCATTAACCCGGCAGCAGGGGCCGGCTAACGGAAACACGGTTTTGGCCCAGGTTGACGGAGAGTCGGCATCGGTTACCAGTCAAGCGCCAGAAAACGAGCTACACGCGAACACGTTCGGATTCCTAGCAAACCGGACACCAGGAGCGGGTCCTTCCAATCCACAACACCCGGCCTTGTTCGACAACAATCTGATCCTAGATCCGACGGTTCTTGCCACAGTTATCACTCCAGAGAACGCGGCGGAACGTGTTAGGGATTTGGACGTAGCCCGTCGTGCATTGGAGCAGCAGAGAAGGTAAGTAGAAGCAGAAAGGCAAGGGATGGCCACACGGCAACGCGAGCTGGATGCACTGTAAACTCGGCTCCGAGAGGAAACGACTAGAATACATCAAAGGCACCAAACTAGATTACCAGCATTGGGAGGAGTCATAAACCCGGCCGCACTATTTATCACGCCTCAGGATCAGCCGATTCCAGTGGCAAATCAAGGAACCACCCCTCAGCCGACAACCGGAGGAGTACAACCGGTAGATACGCAGGCCGGATTACCTGCACCACAGACTGGAGTTACTGCCGGCAATACTGTACCACCGCCACCACCACCACCACCATCGCGTTTTCGCACACCAGCGGGTCATTACAACAATCCCATGGACAGCGTGTACGCGGCAACGCTTGCACTAAATCAAATCCCCGTGAGAGAGTCACCCCACGCAGAGGAGACCCGGCGGGCGATAGATATGCTGCGCACCGCGGTGGCGCAACAGGTTAATTACCCGGATCACAGAAGTGGAATGCATGGGACGCCATATGTCAGCCAACAACAAGGCAACGCTGGAAACATCCAAACAAGTTCGGCACGACGGAGGGAAGAGCAGCAGCAAATGCCGCCTCCTCCACACATTCAGGCAGTACCAGCAGCATCAGCAGCACAGGCCATTGTGGATACTTCCAGAGCCAGCAGAGCCGTGGCCGGGTCTGCGGCACATGGGCCACCAGCGGTACCGCATCTAGCTGTACCCCCTGCAGGATCACATGTTTCCCGAGTAAGACCAGCTTCAACCATTCTTGCAGGGCCTAAGTGTCTTTCGGATAGCATCAGAGCTGAACCTTACCCGGAAAAGTTCAAAGAACCGGGTAAAGTGGTGAATTATGAGCCGACTATGGATCCGGAAACATGGTTGAGCAGCTATGAGATGGCCATGTCGATTCGCAATGCGTCCGAGAATCTTCAAGCCAAATTCATGTATCTAATGATGTCAGAGGGAGCAGCAAAGTTATGGTTCGCCAATCTACCGGAAGGATCTATTAAGTCATGGGAAGAATTGAAAACTGCGTTTATCAAGCACTTTCACGGGACGTGTAGAAAGTTATTCACTATTGACGACTTAGAGCGATGTGTTCAGAAGAAGGGAGAATCGGCGCGCAGCTGGGTCCGTCGGGTTATGGAAATTCTTCATTCATCTACGGATATTCAGCCCAAGGATGCCCTGCAAGCTATGGCAAAGACCTGCAAGTACACACCTTTAGTACAAAAGTTAACTCGCATGAAATCTAGTCGGAATGCTTCGGAGGTTACAATGGGAGAATTGATGGATGCATGCAACAAACATGCCGCAACGGACACTACGGAAGAGGAAACTGATGATAAAAAAGCAAAAGCAAACACAAGTGGTAACGGAAGAACCGGCAACGGATCAGCGCCGGGTAACAACAGCCAGAACAAGCGTCTGTTTGAAGGAGGCTCCGAGTTTGTCGCCAATACTGAAGCTGGATCTTCCAGACCCAGGGCAGAAGGAAATTTCAATGCGGGAAATCACAATGGAGGAAACTATCAAGGGCCACCAAGGCCGAGTAATAATTGGGACATATTCAGAATGGCATGCCCGAAGCACAGCAGGAACGGTAGGCCAGCTAACCACTCCTTGGAGCAGTGCGCCGACCTACAGAGATGGAAGAATGAGGAAGTGAACAGAGCCATGCGAGGTGCAGGACGGGGAGGAGGACCGGGTCCAGGTGGAAACCCGGGCAACGGCCCACCCCCAGCCGGTAACCCGGCAGCTGGAAATCAAGGTAATAACCAAGCGGGAGCAGGAGGTTTCCAGGCTAACCCCAAACAGTTGGGTCAATATCACGTGCATACCACAGGAGGTTCTAACAAGGACAAAAAGATACTGAAGCAAGCGGTCAATTCAGTTTCTTCGGCTGTCCGGAGATACCTGAGATGGTCAGAACAGGATGTAACATGGAGCAGAAGGGACCACCCGGAAAGAGTAGAACACCCGGGAGTCTTAGCATTAGTAGTCGCACCGCAGGTCAATGGGTATGAGCTGAAAAAGGTTTTGATGGACGGTGGAAGTAGCATCAATATACTGTATTGGGAAACCTTCTTACGCATGGGCCTCAAGGAGTCTCAGCTACAAAAAAGCTCAACAATTTTTCATGGGATAGTGCCGGGTCATTCAGCATGCCCCGAGGGAAAAATCGCATTGGAGGTAGCTTTTGGGGAATCAAAGGATAACTATCGAGTTGAGTGGCTCACTTTTGAGGTGGTCAAATTGCGCAGTCCTTACCACGCGTTATTCGGAAGGCCGGCTTATGCCAAATTCATGGCTAGGCCGTGTTACGTGTATTTACAGCTAAAAATCCCGGGTCCTAAGAAGACCATTACCATACATGGAAATCGAGATATAGCAGCTGAATGCGATGAAGGAGACGCAGCAATGGCCGAGCAAGCCTGTAGAAAGGAGGAACTCAAGCATTACCGGTCTCAAGCAGACCCGGAGGACAGAACCACATCAAAAAGGCCGAGTACTGAAGGCGAAAGAGCAAAGTCCAAGGCAGCACAAGATGCTAAGATGGTGGCTTTTATCAAGGATGATTCTCCCAAACAATCTGCCATAGGAGAAGAAATTGCACGGCCGCTCACAACCAGCCGCGTTATGGAAACACCTCACCCGGGTTGGCTAGTAAACCCGGTACTCATCATGAAAAAGTCCAGCAAATGGAGAATGTGTATCGGTCACGTCAGCCCGGGACCGGTTCCCAAGAAGAACTAAACAATGTAACGGGCAGCAGGTTTCAGACGCGCTCTTTTCCTACCCAGGGCACCTAAGGGGGGCTGGAAGGTTTTTAATGAGGCGGCCTGCTGATCCAAACTTTCTCATATCAATAAAGAGATGGTTATCAAGTCCTATTTTGTTACGATCTTTACTTCAGTTACAGGTTAGTAGTATCCACTGCTACCAATACATCAGTATCATTGAGTATGTTGAATATATATAGGTCTCGGGGGCTGATTGCTTAAATAGCACGGCCACAAACCCAAAGACCCGGCCTTGATGCCTATGAGTTATAAGGGCCGATTACTTGCAAACGAGTACGGCTGCAATCTTATAACCGAACAAAGGAGCCAAATTTTCTTGACTTTTCTTACTTAAGCTCGATGTGACTCGCACTAAAGTGGCATGATTTGCTCGCTTACGATTACAATCAGCCATGAAGCCCAATGGGACTTGCCTGACCATGTTTTCTAATAGATGTAACAACATGGTATCCACGCGAAAGCCGGCTTACAGTACAAGATAGTCAAAAGGGTCATCTAAACCACAAGTTATGCAGAGTACAAGGCTAATAGCTGGAAACTCAACGTTTATCAAGCATAACTTCATTATCTGTATGAAATAATTCCGGGTTTCGGCTTAGCAACAACAAGTTTGTTCTCTTCGAAAAGACCACACACCACAGACTCGGATATTCGGGCCTTGGGGACTGTGGGTTTCGAAGCAGGATCAAGTTATTTCGTTGCTAAGCTCGAAAGACCCCAATGTCTGAGTCGTGGGGACTTGGGGACTTAAAGAAAAGTCCACCTGTCAAAACTCACGATACTCGGAAATAAAGAGGGGAATAAAAAGAAATGAAAAGAAAGTTGGATTATCAGGAATAAGATAGACAAGCATCAAGTTCATCAAAAAGCCTAGAAAGGCACGAAGTGCATCACAGAATCAAAGTGTGTTACAAGTTGCGACACCAGTATCAAGGGTGCACAGGCGCACCGTCAAAAGAATACTTGTTTCGAATAAAAGTATCAGATGATCGAAGTATTTCGATGGCATCTGCCTATTCGGCTTCCTGAGTAGGATCCACATCTTTGCCCTTGGCCTCCGGGTCTTGCTCCTGGACTTGCTCTTTGGCTCTATCGGCATCATCACCCGGATTCTTCGAGGCAGGACGGACAGGCGGAAGAACAGCTGGTGTAGAGGTGGTTGGCCCTGATCCTAACTCGGCCTCTCTCTTTGCGGTTTCTTCCCTCTTCCTGGCCGAGTCAGCAGCCCATTTCTCCAAAACATCAAAGGGCGGGGGTGCGTCCTCTGTAACGATTTTGCCTTCAGCATCGTATGCGCTCATAATTGTGTTCAGATCCATACTATCGGCCAAAGTGGTGGCCGAGTGACGCACTGCGGACTGTATGGCCTTGAAGTCCTTGGGTGTAAACTTGGAACCATCTGCCTTGAATTCTGGAAACCCGGATATTACCTTTGCCGGATCAAGCTTCGGAAAATAAGCCTTAGCCAGGGTAAAGGCCCGGGTCATACCAATCCGGCATGACGAGCGTTTCCAGATTTCAATCCAGGCAGGCACAGTGGAGCAGGCTTGGATGAGATTTTCTTCACCCGGATATACCTCAGTAGGCCACTTCACGGCATCCAGTATAAACTTCGTGCCGGCAAAGAAAGTCCGGAGCACAGTCTTTAAGGTTCTAGCCTTTGCAATGGCATCCTCCTCTGGGGCCGCAAGGTTGGCACCTGCAGTTGAAACAAAGGAAGAACGTATCAGTAATCCCGAGTATCATGTAATAAAGTAAAGGCATGAAGTCAGTCGGCAGCAAAAACTTACTAAGCAAGATGCGATAGGTATCGGTAACCTGGTCTGATAATTTCTTCAGTGCGGTTTGAGCACTAGTGCACTTCTTCTTGTATTTAGAAACATCCTTCTTCAAGGTTTCCACGTCAGCCTCAAGGGCTTCTCTACGCTTCACCTCCGCAAGAAGAAGTTGTTCGGTCTTGAGCAAAACTTCGTCAGACCGGGTCATCTGTGCCTGTAAAGAACAAGGGGCACAAGTATCAGTCGGGTATCATGGCAAGCCGACTATTGTATAAAGTACCAAGCATAACTTCAACAAAGTTATGCTCGGAACTTGGGGACTAAGTGTATACTGTGAGATATCAAGTGTTGTTACCTGGTGCTCGGCGGCCATGCGCTCCAGAATATTGCTCTCTGAGGTCTTCATACTGAGGAGAGCGCTCATCAGCTCATCAAAGGTATCATTACCCGTATTAGAGGACCTGGGGCCTTGGAACCTCGGAGAAGGAGTTTTCTTCTTAGCAGAAGGCGGCATCCGGGTCATTCGAATGTCGGAATCTGATGCTCCCTCTCCCGCACCCAAAGTTGCAGTTTTTCCCTTCTTGCTTGCATGAGAGGCTATCGCATACTCGGCTTCTTGTCTGGCCGGGTTTATTGGTGACGCTTGCTCTTCGCCGCTAGACGCGCTTGTTGTCTTATCAGCCAGGTTCCCCTTACCTGGGTCATCGGTCTCCATATCCTCTTGGTCGCTAATAACGACCGTGGCCCTATAGATGGTATGAGTGAGCAGTTAGTGTACAATCAGGAAAGGGTGATGAAAATGTGATAAGAACATCAGGAAAGGAATTTTACCCGGTATTCACCGCAAAGTCCGAAGGGAATTCGCTGCTGGACCCGGGCGAAACTGAAAAGTATCAAGCAAGATTTCATAAGGGAAAGGTTCAGGAAGATTGTTTCGTCCGAGAAAGGATAGGGTAAATACCAGCGCGCCGAGTCGGAGACAATGAAATACCCGGGTTAAGAGCATCATCACCCGGATAATTTCGAGTCGCTCTGCGCTTGGTCAGGGGCGACTCCTTCAAATATGGCCAGTGGAATAACGTCAAGTTAGCTCATGTATATCATCAAAGGAATACGAATTGAATGCAAGGAGGCAATATGAAACCTTGAGGGCGACCCCTCGGGGGTTTCTTTTAGATCCGACTTTGACTGTCGGCTCCACTTCCTCCTCATCACTGGCGGATTCTACTTTGTCGTCGGTCTCTTCTCCTTCGTCCTTGTCCTCTGACTCTGGAAGTTATCAAGGTCACAGTTGGAAAATGAAGAATGGGACACGATGAACTCAAGGGAATTGCGTGAAGTTCGAAACGTACCTTCATCCGAGTTAATGCCGTCCTCTTGCTCCTCTGGGTTTTCAGAGTTAGGAGGAGTTTCAATCTTCCAAAAGGGATCATCAGCCTGGGAGGAAGGTATAAGAATAAGGGTTATTAGTCATATCGAGTGGAAGGTGTGAAAGAAAGAGTATGAAAACCGAGTCTTTACCTTGGGGGCTGGGTTCTCACGAGTGAAGGGTTCTAACCCGGCTATGTTCCGGATTACCTCCATCTTCTCTGTCAAGAAGCTCTTGATAGTTTTGTTGGTATCTCCGGCTGCAAAGCTGTGGGTGGAGTACCGGAGCGAGTCCGTAGCGTGCCCTGAATACTCGCACATTAACTTAGTGCGGATGGAGTTGGGTTGGATCCGGAAATCGACCCAAGTTTTCACCAGGTTAAGCCCAATGAGACCTTGGGCCGACAGAACAGAGATTTTGGCTAGTAAAGGCTGGATGGCCTCCCTGTCCGAGTCAGGGGCAAAGGCATTGAAAGACTTGGAGATATCGAGAAGGCCCTCCGAGTAACCCGGCAGTTTCTTTTGGCCGGGTGGGGAGGTGTCTCAGCAATAGAAGTACGAGAGTTGCCAGTGTTTGACGTGGGAGTTGAGAGTGAGGGGTGGCATCAGAGAATTCTTGCGGCGCTGGATAGAAACCCCGCCGCAAGCGAGAAGTGCCCCGTCACCGCTTTCGCGGCACGGTTTGCACTGGAAAAGCTCGACAAAAAGAGCCAAACTTGGCGGAGTGCACAAGTATGACTCGGAGAGAACGATGAAGTGGGAGATATTTAATACGGAATTAGGCCCTATGTCAAAAATGTGAAGGCCATAATGGCTTAGAGTATCGCGGAAGAAAGGGTGACCCGGAGGACGGAAGCCCCGGGTCACGTGTTCCACAAAACATATTACCTCATCCTTCGCCGGGGTAGGCCGGGTCTCGTTGCCCGGCACCCTCCAGTGGATTTCCTTTTGAGGGGGTAGAACCCCTAACTCGGCCAGTTCTTCTAACTTGGCCTTGGTGACCGAAGATCGCGCCCAGTTGGCGGATATGGAATTGGTGGTCTTGGCCTTGGCTGGTGTTTTTCCCTGCTTTTTGGGAGCCATGTGATTGACCTGCAAAGCACAAGGTAGAAGGATACAAGGAATAAGACTCGGAAACCATGAACTGGCCGAGTATTGGTGAGTGGCATCGAGACAATATGGAAGTTACATACTATCCGGGTGTCATTCCGTGGAGCAAGGTTCAAGCTATCCGGGTATCAAGCATCATTATAAAAATCATGAAGGCTTATGCATTGAAAGAATGTTCGAGGGTGATAGATGGTTACACAGGTACCTATTACGAATAAAGGGAGTCAGAAAAGAGAAGATTTTCCGGATGATAGAGGTAAGGGCGGAAAAATTGGGCGGCCCGAGCCCAGGCTAGAGATTCCATTTCTGGATTTGTGGCAAAATTAGCAGCTATGGGCGGTAGGGAAGTAAAGTAAAGTTAGTATCCAATCCATTGGATGAACTAGAGTGAGTACAAGTAACTTAATTCGGCATGACCAGGAAAATGACCGGCGGGTTGACCTAGATCTAATCTGAAGAAAATCAAGAAATTGCGGAAGCCAGTTAACGGGTATGGGAGGCTTACTGGAGGAGATCGAAGTGAAGCTCGACGGAGGCAAATAGTGCAGGTTTGGTGCCCCTTTGTGATTCCCGACGGGCCGGTCGGGGGTTTGGCGGCGGATCTTGGCGGCGGTGCAGAGCGCGCTGTGGCGGAGCGTAGCCGGTGGCCGATAGGCTCCGGTGATGCGCGCGGGGTTTCCGTGGTGGTGCTCTGTGAGCTTGAGCACGGAGGAAGAAAGGAAGAGGAATGGGGGGAAGTGAGCCGTTGGAGTTAGGGTTACCCCTACGAGCATATTTATAATGGTTCGGGTGGATAAGTTTGGTTCCACGAGCGGGAGCCGGGGATTACGGAGTAACGGCTATCTGTTTGAGTTTTGCGAAATACGCTTTAAGTGTTGAACGTGATATCTGGGCAGAAATAAGAAGGATATATTCTTCGTAATATCAAGATCAATTATCGAGTAAAGTGCAGGATCTTGACACTTTTATCAGGGCTTAGACCCGGAAAGCTAAGCCGGGTGTTTGGAGAGGAGCCGGGTTACTGTATGGCCACCGTGGAGTTGGGCCTAGCTGTTTATCGAAGCGTTTTAACCCAGCCTTCATGCATTTGGGCATTCGATGTTTTTTCAGGGAATAGCATGCGCTTCAAGGAAGGATCCGTGAAGCCCAAGCTATTCTGGGGACTACTGATGGAGGGATGCTAACCCGGTAGGCCAACTCCGAGGTATAACCCGACCCAAAGGACGCTGCGCAAGATCCGGCTAAGGGTAAAGAAACTTCTGGAAGGCCCAAGTTTGTAGGCCTGGTAACCCGGATTGTGGGTTACGGTAAAGGAAAGTTAGAGTTTGTATGCGGTGTCCGGGTAGGATTCAGGGTGCGCCTTGGAGAGTAAGCCAGGGGGGTACGGGTGCTTTATAAACCAACCCCTAGGTCTAGTTGAGGAAAATCTAAGAACCCTAGCAGTACCGCTTGATATCGAGCATCCAGTGTATACGAGAGATCGAGTTAATATATTAAGATCGGAGACTCGGCGACTTGATTGCCGGCTACCAGATCGAAGTTCCATCATGTTTTCCTCTGAGCTAAACTCTGTCCCAAACGCCTGTGTCGTCTTGCCCCAAGATCAGTTACCCCCGGTAACGTCTGCCGTGGTTATCCCACGACATTTCTAGCTCCCTTTTTGCCTTCTTTATACGATGTTTCATCTCTCCCAGCGCTTCTTTATCCCAACGCCATAAATTTATTCCCACCCTTCGGACGGCCTCACTTATGGATTCCACCCCTTCCTCAAAAGCTGAGTTCCAAGCTCGTTGTACTATCCCTGCACACTCTTCCTCCTCAAGCCACAAAGCTTCAAACTTGAAAGAGGATACCGAGTCTCCATTTCCTTGAGGTAATGCTTGATCATTAAGCACCGCTATGACCGGACGATGATCCGAGTGCCGAGGATCACCATTAATAATCTTGTATAAAGGGAACATACATCTCCATTCCACATTTGCAACAGCCCTATCTAGTCTCTCCCGAACATAACCTTGAGCTAGGTGCCAATTGTTCCGCCACGTAAGCGGATCACCCACAAAACCAAGATCAGCTAGGTTCGCATCTTCTAGGGCCCTTCTAAAAGCATCCATGCATCCCTGGTCCCGAGCCGGCCCTCCTTCCTTCTCATGCATGAACAAAATTTCATTAAAATCCCCCATAACAAGCCATGGGAGATCAGCTTGGTGCTTTAGGGTTCTTAAGAGCTTCCAACTGTTTCCTTCTCTGCAGATTTTGATTCTCCATAGATGCCGGTAAATCTGCATTTTGTTCCATTCTCCTCAACCACGTCCACATCAATGTGGTATCTTCCTTTCCACCTAAGTTGTACCTCCACACCTTTGCGCCAGAGCAAAGCCAGGCCACCACTTTACCCCTTACTATCCACGACTATCATGTGTGGCATGTCCAAACTCCACCGGAAGCGATCCATCTCACTCTCTATCAATTTGGTCTCGGATAGAAAGAGGGTGTCGGGCTCTTCTGCCTTCTTGAGATCATGAAGGCTACGAACCGCCGGCTGGTTCCCAATCCCCCGGAAGTTCTGCGACACTATCTTCATTGGTCCTTACAGGGTTGTTCCGACAGCCCCGCCTTCTGAAATTTTATTGGTACCTTAGCAAACAAAACAAACTCCTCTCTCTCCCCTCCCCTTCTTCCCTCAACTTCTTTCTCCTTCAACCCCTTGATTTTCGGCTCTAACCAATCTAGCGCCTTAAACAGATTCTCCGCTCTGTTCATGAACAAAACAAGGCAACCGGTCTAGATATAACATGTATTACAATCGTGCCCTAGACCAGCATGAAAGAATTTTGGTGGATGGGTTAGGGGATGAGCGGATTAGCGGGAACAGGACGCAGGGAACAAAGGACGGCAAGAGCACATACGATCAGAATTGGAAACGCACGAACACAGGCACGACGGTAGGGCACAGAGACCAAGCGGCGACGACCTGAACTCAGGCGAACGCGAACAGGAACTTGGCGGCGGCGACCTGAAATCGAGCGGAAACCAATCGCCAAAGCAATCGCCTCCAGAAAAACCGGAAGACAAACCGTCACCCACGGGACGGACGAAAGGAATTGCTGAAATTCGAATGGGCTAGCAGGCCCATTAGGCAATTTCCATTTAATCCCCAAGGCCCATGCTGCCATAGCAAATGGTGGGAGTTTAGTCCCACATTGCTAGTTGGGAGAGTTTTGCACCAGTTTATAAGGTGAGCTCTCTCCCCACTAGTGTGAGTTGGTATGAAGAGAAAGGAGTAGTGGAGGTGTTCCACACGCGCGCTCCTCCTCCGCCGCCGCCCGCCTCGCCACGCCTCGTCACGACGCGCCGCGGGTTGCGGGAATGAGCCGAGCCGATGCCTTTATTTTGGCAGTTGGAAACGGAGTCAACAGACACGCCAATAATATGAGACGTCATATTGATTGTTGTCTATTGCGTCACATTTATTTTGGTAACAGCTTGGGCGGACACATACACACAACTCATACGCTCTGCACCCACTGCCGTTCCTCTCTCTGTCTCTCTATTGCTGCCTCCGGTGATCCCATCCCGTCTACCGCGTACACGGCCGACGGGAGAGCAGGCCTCCGAAACCCCGCCTCTCCAGATCCTGTACGGGAGAGGGGCGATTAGGTTTTTGGGGAGCGTCTCCTACGCGACTGCTCGCTGCCGTACGTCTACTTCGACTACTACCTCATCGTCAACATGGCCTCCGAAGCCGAACGAGCTGCTGCTGCCGCCGCTGCTGCCACCGAGGCCGCTGCTGCTGCTGAGGCCGCCAACGTTGCTGCTGCCGCCGCGGCCGCCGCCTCTGCTACGGCTACTGCCAATTGGCCAACTGCAGGGTATAGCACGTTTATCCCTGTCATTATTATTTCCATGTGTGCAACACTAGTAGTTCGCGTAGATTTATCTATTATAAATCTAGTATGCACGAACATGGTTAAATATCAGTATGTTTACGTCATGTTCATGATTTATACTTGGATTAATTTAATCTTTAAATTGCCTAAATTCTTAACAATCCAAAAACCTAATATGTGTAGGCAATTTTCGATTCATGGTTTTGCTACTGCACTGAAACCGGACCCGTTTACGGGGACGTACTTTAAGCGTTGGCAGACCAAAACATTCTTATGGCTCACGGCTATGAACGTGTTCTGGGTCGTCGGTGTCACTCCCACGGAAACGATTACTCCTGATCAGGAGAAGGCGTTTAGAGATGCCACCGTCGTCTTTGTTGGATGCGTTCTAAGCGTGATCGGAGAGAAGTTTGTTGACGCATATTTACATGTGCGGGTTGCCAAGGACTTGTGGGAGGCGCTCGAATCTAAATTCGGCGCAACCGATGCTGGCAGCGAGATGTACAGTATAGAGTAGTTCCATGACTACAGAATGGTCGAAAACCGTTCTGTTTTGGAGCAGTCTCATGAGATACAGTGCATCGCTAAGGAGGTTGAAATTCTCAAGTGCGTGTTACCGGGCAAGTATGTCGCGGGATGCATAATCGCCAAGCTGCCTAATTCCTGGAGGAGCTTTGCCACTACTCTGAAACATCAGAGGCGTGAATTCTCAGTAGAGGATGTCATCGGCCATCTGAGTGTTGAGCAGAATTCGAGGGCAAAGGACTCGCATGGAAAAGGGAATGAAGGGACTTCTGCGGCCAATATGGTACAGAAGAACTACAACTCCCACAAGAACAAGGCGAGGACTGGTGTCTAGCAGAATACCGACTTCAAGAAGAAGGCTAAGAAGACCTTCAAGAAGGATAAGAAGAAAGATGGCTCCTTCACTTGTGGTTCACTGGAACACTGGGCTGGGAAGTGCCCAAAGAAGTATGTGAAGCCATGACAGGATTCCAAGGCTGTCAACATGATCGTGAGCAACAATGAGAATGGGGCATCTGGGTATGGTAATTTGTTTACTGTATTTTCAGTTTGTCAGTCTACTGATTGGTGGATTGACACAGGTGCAAACATTCATGTGTGTGCTGACATCTCATTGTTTTCTTCTTATCAGGTCACAAGGAACGGGTCCGTATTGATGGGGAATGGCGCAAGTGCTTCTGTACTTGGTGTTGGCACGGTCGATCTGAAGTTTACTTCGGGAAGGATCGTGCAGCTCAAGAACGTGCAGTATGTCCCCGCCATCAAGAAGAATCTCGTTAGTGGCTCCCTTCTATGTAGAGAAGGATTTAAGTTGGTTTTCGAGTCCAATAAAGTAGTTGTAACGAAATATGGACTGTTTGTTGGAAAAGGGTATGAGTGTGGAGGTCTGTTCCGCTTTTCCCTCGCTGATTTTTGTAATAAAGTCGTGAACAATATTCATTCGAGTGTTAATGAAACAGAAGTTTGGCATTCGCGTCTTTGTCACGTTGATTTCAGTTGCATGACGCGGTTAGCAAAACTAAATTTAATTCCAAGTTTCACTTTAGCCAAAGGTTCTAAGTGTCATTCGTGTGTACAAGCAAAGCAACCTCGCAAGCCCCACAAGGCTGCGGAGGAGAGACACTTGGCGCCATTAGAACTCATACATTCTGATCTCTGTGAGATGAATGGTGTGTTGACTAAAGGTGGAAAGAGATACTTCATGACGTTAATAGATGATTCCACTAGGTTTTGCTATGTATATCTGTTAAACACTAAAGATGAGGCTCTACACTACTTTAAAATCTATAAGGCAGAAGTTGAGAATCAACTTGAAAAGAAAATTAAACGAATCCGGTCAGATCGTGGTGGAGAGTATTTCTCTAATGAGTTTGACTCTTTCTGTGCGGAACATGGCATTATTCACGAGAGGACGCCTCCCTATTCACCTCAGTCAAATGGGGTTGCCGAAAGGAAAACCGTACTCTAACAGATTTGGTTAACGCCATGTTAGATACATCGGGTTTATCCAAGGCATGGTGGGGGGAGGCTATATTGACATCATGTCATGTCCTGAATAAAGTTCCGACGAAAGACAATAAGGTCACTCCCTATGAGCAATGGGAGAAGAGAAAAACAACACTCTCGTGCTTACGTACTTGGGGCTGTTTGGCAAAAGTCAATGTGCCGATCCCAAAAAAGCGCAAACTTGGACCAAAGACCGTGGATTGCGTTAATTTGGGATACGCTAAGAATAGCGTTGGCTATAGATTTCTAGTAGTGAAATCTGAGGTACCTGACATGAAGGCCGGTACGATTTTGGAGTCTAAAGATGCTACATTCTTTGAGGATAATTTTCCTATGAGAGATATGCAAAGCACTTCTAGACAGGAATCAGAGGAGACTCCTGAACCTGCCATTCCTATGGAATATTATGAACAAACACATGATGAGAATCCTGAGAAGGATGACGAGGAAACCCTTGGTAGGGGCAAGAGACAGAGGACTGCAAAGTCCTTTGGTGATGATTTCCTTGTGTACCTTGTGGATGATACTCCCACTTCTATTTCATAAGCTTATGCATCTCCAGATGCTGACTACTGGAGAGAAGCGGTCCGTAGCGAGATGGATTCCATCATGGCTAATGGAACGTGGGAGATCACTGAACGTCCTTATGGCTGTAAACCATTAGGATGTAAGTGGGTGTTTTAAAAGAAGCTTAGGCCTGATGGTACGATTGAAAAGTACAAGGCTAGACTTGTGGCCAAGGGTTATTCCTAGAAAGAAGATGAAGATTTCTTTGACACTTATTCACCTGTGGCCAGACTGACCACCATTCGAATATTACTCTCGTTGGCGGCCTCGCATGGTCTTCTCGTCCATCAGATGGATGTTAAGACGGCTTTCCTAAATGGAGAGTTAGACGAGGAAATCTATATGCAACAGCCAGATGGCTTTGTGTTAGATGGTCAAGAAGGAAAGGTGTGTAAGTTACTGAAATCTTTATATGGGCTGAAACAAGCACCTAAGCAATGGCATGAGAAGTTCAATACAACTTTAACATCTGTTGGCTTTGTTGTTAATGAAGCTGACAAATGTGTATACTATCGCCATGGTGGGGGCGAAGGAGTTATTTTGTGTTTGTATGTTGATGACATACTGATATTTGGGACCAACCTCAAAGTAATCAATGAGGTTAAGTCATTTCTATCCCAGAACTTTGAGATGAAAGATCTTGGTATGGCTGATGTTATCTTGAACATCAAGCTATTGAGAAACAATGAGGGTGGGATTACACTTCTGCAATCCCATTATGTTGAGAAGGTTTTGAGTTGTTTTGGATATTCGGACTGCAAAACTTCTCCAACGCCATATGATCCTAGTGTGCGGATTCGAAAGTTCGAAGGCACAGCTAAGGATCAGCTGAGGTACTCTCAAGCAATTGGTTCACTCATGTATCTAGCGAGCGCTACGAGGCCTGACATCATGTTTGCTGTGTGCAAACTAAGCCGGTTTGTTTCCAATCCGGGTGATGTGCATTGGCATGTTGTAGAAAGAATTATGCGCTATCTGAAAGGTACCGTGAACCATGGACTTCACTACAGTGGATATCCTTCGGTACTTGAAGGGTATTGTGATGCGAATTGGATCTCTGATGCTGATGAGATGAAAGCCACAACGGGGTATGTGTTTACCCTTGGAGGTGGTGCTGTTTCCTAGAAGTCTTGCAAGCAAACGATCTTAACGAGATCGACAATGGAAGCAGAATTAACAGCATTAGACACGTCTAGTGTCGAAGCAGCATGGCTTCGAGATCTATTGATGGACTTGCCTATGGTTGAAAAGCCAGTGCCGGCTATCCTTATGAACTGTGACAATCAAACAGTGATTGTCAAGGTGAAGAGTTCAAAGCACAATGCACAGTCCACAAAGCACATAAAAATGAGATTAAAAGTTGTCAGACATTTAAGAAACTCCGGAGTGATAGCGGTGGATTATATCCAGTCGGCTAAAAATCTGGCAGATCCCTTTACTAAAGGGCTATCACGTGTTGTGATAGAAAGTGCATCGAGGGAGATGGGTATGAGACCCACATGAGTTGCCATGGCAGTAACCCAACCTATGTGATCGGAGATCCCGTGAAGTGGGACCTGGGAAAACAAGCTAGTGGTTAACTGAGGAGAGTAATTTTTACTAACCCACTCCACTGGAGATGCAGTACTCTCAAAAACTGTATGGCAGGTTGACTTTTGTCTTAATGTGTTCCAAGGCTTGTATAAGCAAGATGCTATCCTACAGAGCGATCTTTGGAGGAACACACCTATATGATCCTGACTGCTGGTCACAGTCTATGAGATTGGGTGATCTCTAATAAGTTCATGAATAGGCCAGGAGTATGACTAATATGCTCCACCCGAGGGGTCAGCCTTCGGCAGCCTAGTACTGGCAAGACATTTAGTGAAACTATTTTACGCCAAACTGACAATTCAAGGCATAGTCCATTGTTCAGTTGTGATGTAGTGTAGCTACTTGTTCTAGGTGGATGTTCAACCTTAACGGGTCTCCACTGAAAATGCCGGTATATAAAAACAGTGAATGGAACAGAGGACAACACCATGGGTCTTCGGGATCTGGTGGGGGATTGCTGAAATTCGAATGGGCTAGCAGGCCCATTAGGCAATTTCCATTTAATCCCTAAGTCCCATGCTGCCATAGCAAATGGTGGGAGTTTAGTCCCACATTGCTAGTTGGGAGAGTTTTGCACCAGTTTATAAGGTGAGCTCTCTCCCCACTAGTGTGAGTTGGTATGAAGAGAGAGGAGTAGTGGAGGTGTTCCACACGCGCGCTCCTCCTCCTCTGCCGCCCGCCTCTCCACGCCTCGCCTCGTCATGACGCGCCGCGGGTTGCGGGAATGAGCCGAGTCGATGCCTTTATTTTGGCAGTTGGAAACGGAGTCAACAGACACGCCAATAATATGAGACGTCATATTGATTGCTGTCTATTGCGTCACATTTATTTTGGTAACAGCCGCGCGCAGTAAAACGCCGCATTGATCACGTGTTAACCGCGCGCAGTAAAACGGCGCATTGATTACGTGGTAACGGCTGTAGTAAACGCCAAATTGATTTGTGAGCTGACCGTTCTCCTACCGTGCCTATATATTGAGGTCGCAGGGGCGGACACATACACACAACTCATACGCTCTGCACCCACTGCCGTTCCTCTCTCTGTCTCTCTGTTGCTGCCTCCGATGATCCCATCCCGTCTACCGCGTACACGGCCGACGGGAGAGCAGGCCTCCGAAACCCCGCCTCTCCAGATCCTGTACGGGAGAGGGGCGATTAGGTTTTTGGGGAGCGTCTCCTACGCGACTGCTCGCTGCCGTACGTCTACTTCGACTACTACCTCATCGTCAACATGGCCTCCGAAGCCGAACGAGCTGCTACTGCCGCCGCTGCTGCCACCGAGGCCGCTGCTGCTGCTGAGGCCGCCAACGCTGCTGCTGCCGCCGCGGCCGCCGCCTCTGCTACGGCTACTGCCAATTGGCCAACTGCAGGGTATAGCACGTTTATCCCTGTCATTATTATTTCCATGTGTGCAACACTAGTAGTTCGCGTAGATTTACCTACTATAAATCTAGTATGCACGAACATGGTTAAATATCAGTATGTTTACGTCATGTTCATGATTTATACTTGGATTAATTTAATCTATAAATTGCCTAAATTCTTAACAGGAATCATGTGATATCTTATACGTAGTAATATTTATGACAAGAGGATATGATGTAAATTTGCGCCTAACAGCTGGAATGTCTTATTAGAGAGTTTATCTCTCGGTTTGAACAATGTTCGTCGTATATATAGGCTTCCGAAAGCATGATGTATTGTATGCCTATTTATCTTTTTTTAAGTAGGTTGAATAGTTGCTTTTCATTTGGCGTGTCACACTTCTGGTTAGGCTACCGTATGTTCTATATGTGGCTTGTCAAAATGTTTATTAGGCTCGCAATGATATTGGGCTATCTGTTTTGATATATGTAGGAACCAGAAGTAATTAAAGCTTTCCAATTTCAAAAAATATATTTTGAGCAAACAAAATGTGAAAAAAAATCATTCCTACTTTTTTCAACAACTAAAATACTATCGATGTTTATTTGGTAATACATATGTTCATAATTTTTTCTCAAATCTCGATCAAAGTTGTGACAAGATTTTTTTTTTGAAACGAGGCAAAAGTTTTGCCTTTTATATTGATATAGTATAAGCAAACAGAAAGGATGAGGCCTAAAAAGAAGAAGGTACAACTCGAGTCGACGACTATGTCACCCTAGCGACCATAGCCGACACTACCACGACGGAATAAACCTCACGCAAGACCAAACCCGGAGTCGCCAGTCCGACATCCACGCCGGCCCCAGGGCCGCGCCCCTAAACTAGCCGACGACCATGTCGCCCTAGCAACCATAGTAGACACTAAAACACGGCGGAGACGAACTCAACGCAAGACGAAAACCTAGAGCCGCCGCTCCAACATCCGCGCCGGTCCTAGGGCCGCGCCCCTAAACTAGCCGACGACTAAACACACCGGAGTCAACTTCAACGCAAGACTTCCGGAGCCGCCGCTTCGACATCCACGTCGGCCCCCGGGACCGCGTGAAAGATCATCTTCCGTTTTGATAATTAATGACAACATAAATATTGGACTAATGTTTATTTGAGAGTACTTGCAGGTCCTATTTGTTATATATGAAAATGCCCAGGTTCATCAAGTATACAATCTCTATGGGTTACAAAAATATTTTGAATGGAAAGAGCTTGAAGAAACAAAGCTGGGGGGCCATTTTTGCAAGCCGCGGAGGCTCCGGTGAAACCACCGGAACCTCCGCCCCATGCGTTTCCCAGCTCATCCAGGCGCTGGCCTCCGGTGAAGGGTCCGGTGGAACCTCCGCTAAAAACACCTTCTGGTGCATAAGAGCGGAGGCTCCAGCGGAGCCTCCGGTGCGGCCTCCACTGAAACCCCCTTCGGATGCATAAGAGCGGAGGCCGCAGCGGAGCCTCCGGTGCTGCATGGACTGCACAACGGCCACTTGGGGGAAAGGGTATTTAAAGCCTTCCCCGACCTCATAAATGCTTAAGGTTTTCCCATTCTCTCTCCTAGCCATTAATGAAAGCTTAAACCTCCTAGATCTCCCTCTCCAACCACCCAGACACTCCAAAACTTTGTGGAGAGCTAGAGGAGACCTAGATCCGTGATTCCACCAAAGGAATTTCAAATCCATCCACCACATCCTAGTAGATCTAGAATCCTACTTGAGGCTTAGAAACCTTAGTAGATCTTATGCTTGTAGCTTCCACCTTGTTGCAAGAAGCTTCGGATCCGTTGAGAGCCTCCATCCATCTTGTGGAGTGTCCTCAACCTTGTGTAAAGGTTTTGTCAACGCCTTCAAGTCGACCTCATAGTGGAAACGAGAATCTCCCTCACCGGAGAAGCTCAAGGAGAATAAGGTGTGCACAACCGTGCTATTGAGGAGCGCCTAGGTGGCTCCCCACCTCTTCAACGTAGACATACTTCTCTTGAGAAGGAACTACGGGAAACATATCCTTGTCTCCTTGTTTACACTTGTGGTTGATCTCGTTGCCTTTTGTTTTACTTCCGTTGCGTATATTATCTTGTATCACTTAGGTTGCTCACCTAGTTGCACATCTACAGAACCTTATCTTATCTTGCTTAGCCATAATTAAAAGGAAAAGAAGAAAAACTGGTAGTCAACCTATTCACCCCCCCCCCCTCTAGTTGACCATAGTGCACTTTCAATTGGTATCAGAGCCTCGGCTCTTGCTAAGGGCTTAACCGCCTAAGAGTATAATGGTCAATGAAAATGAGCCCGACGGTTCTAGTGCGGAAATCGCCAAAATGGATGACACTATAACTAACCTACAAGAAACGGTTGAAACCCTCCAAGCCGAATTGTCCAAGGTTAGCTCTAGTGTCGGCTCGGAGGTTTCTAGCATAAAGAAAATGTTGGAGGCCATGATGGGGAAAACCAAGGAGTCCAAGGAACCACCTCTCACCGCCGATGATGTTAGCTCGGATGATGAGTCCATTCCGGACATCGCCAAAATGGAAGCTAACATTGCTTTAGCCAAGGCAAAATTCGATAAAAAAGGCTAAGAGCGGTGGGAGCTCCGAAGGCTCCAAGTCTCAATCGGCTAACGGTTCGGGGGCTAACTCAAAAGTACCACCACCTCCCAATTATGACATTATCCATCCTATTGCCACAATGCCACACATTATAAATGTTGGACTTCCTCCCATGCTTAACACTAACGAATTCTCTTCTTGGAAGTTTGGAGTCTCATATGTCAGGGTCTTGCACCGCCTTGTGGAGAAGTGTTCTCCATGGATTTCATCCTCACGATGCAAAAAAACTTGACTCCAAGAGAAGACGTAGAATTCCAACTCAACAAGACCGCTCTTGTCACTATCCACAAAGCTCTCCCAAGAGAACATCTTGAACACATCCGCGGTATCAACACCGCCAAGGAGGCTTGGGATAAACTTGACACCTTGTTTCAAGGCAATGCTAGCATCCAATCCTCTAAGTACGATGTGGCTCTTGACAAGTCCGAGAACTTTGTTATGCTTGAACATGAAAGTCCCGAAGAACTATATAGAAGGGTTGTCACTCTTGGAAACCAATTGAGGGACTTTGGAAAAGAAGAGATCTCCGATGAGTCGATCAAGAGGAAGTTTGTCAAGGCCATAACTCCTTTCGAGAAGAACCTCTCCACTAGCATTCGAACAAGATCGTACTACAACTACCTCAACTCCATTAGTGTTCTTAGTGAGTTCATAGCCATATCCCTATCTCACAAGAGCGCAGATGATGCTCTCACTCGCTCAAGAGGAGTTGGAAAGTCTCCCAACCTCATTTTGAAGTCTAAGTCGGTTGCTCGGATAGAAGAAGTGGATGAGGATGATGAGGATTATGAAGATACATACAAGGGTGCTCACAAGTGCATTGCTCTTGCCATGCACAGCTATTAGAAGAGATGGGAGGCTCACAAGGCCGGTGCTCCTAGACCTTCAAGAAACAATATCTACAAGAAGAAGGGGGAGCGGCCAAGGACATGCTTCAATTGTGGAAGTGCAAATCACTTAGTCAAGGAGTGTCCTTTTGAGCCAAGAGAAGAGAATGAAGGGAAGCTTGTTTGCAAGGACAAGAACGAAGCTCCACAAAACAAGAATCTCGCCATAAGAGTCCCAAGGTCTCTATATGTTCAAGAAGGCCCCACATTGGAAACATACTACTCCAAAGATGAAGGAGAAGATGAAGTCGTAGGTGTGACCCATGTCGCCATAGCTACGACTTCCTCTTCATGGGTCTCTCTATTCGAATCCCCCAATGAGAAGGCATTGGTCCGACCTACATGTCTCATGGCAAAAGCCACCGCGGTAATATCTTCCACCTCCAAGTATATTGCTACTAGTTCGCCCTCATTATTGGATTGTGTTGAAAACATTGTGGATGATGAGGATACCAAGAATCTTAGCTCTTGGCTATGTAGTCTTGAAGGTGAAACCAAGGAAAAGGTAAAGGCCCTCTTGAGGAAAGTTGATGATGCTAACTCTCTCATAGATGAGAAGGAAGAGATCATCACGACCTTGGAGAGCTATGGTGGTGGTCATGAGAATCATGACAATGAGATTGTAGAAGCTCTTGAGAAATAAAGATCCTTGAGAGCCTCTCTTGAAGAGAGACTATCTAGTCTAGAAGAGACTTATGCTATTAGTGTTTCCAAACTTAGGAAGGATAATGAAAAATCTCTTGCTTTACTAAAAATCTTTGAAGAAGAAGAGTTGAAGCTAGGGATAGCTCATGAGGAGCTTGTTGAGCGTCATGGAAAACTAGAAAAGGAGTTCACGTCTCTTAAAGAAATCCATGAAAAACTCGACATATCCCGAAATAAGCTTCTAGCTCAACAATCTAATAAGCAAGTGCCTTCCTTGTCTAATAGTATTGTTATCATGCCTACCTCTTGTACTACTACTAACATTGTAGGAAGAGAGAAAATTCTCAATGACGCATTAAGCTCTCAAGGAGCCAAGAAAGGAAAGGAAGGGCTTGGCTTCGTTGCCAAGTCAAAGAAGAAAACCAAGAATGTCACCTCTTCCTCTCGGAATGTTGTCTTTGTGAAAGAGGGATAGGTGACCAAGGAGAATGATACTAACACCGTGGTGGGTGATGATACCTCTAGGGGGAGCATCACTCACAACGACTTTGCCGGAAAATATAACCCCTCTTATGTTCTTATGAAATCTAGAGATGGTAATGTTTATGCTAAATACGTTGGTACTTCTTATGGTGATGATTATAATTGGAATATTTGGGTTCCTAAGACCCTTGTTACTAACAAAAGAGGACCCATTGAAGGATGGGTACCTAAATCAAGAAATTGATCTCTTGTAGGGAAGTGCTTCTGGGTCGGGTAGATGGACGGTGGATAGTGGTGCATCCCAACATATGGCCGGAAGCAATGACGCAATGAGCAATATTGAACCTCCATTACCTCATCTCAATTGCGTCACTATTGGTGACAATTCCGAACTTAAGGTATTGGGACGAGGCAAGGTGGCTATCTCAAATGATGTATCAATTGAGAATGTTCTCCTTGTTGAGTCCCTTGGTTATAACTTGATGTCGTTCTTCAACTTGAAAATTGTGGTTTTACCTCTTTCTTTAATAAAGAGAATGTGATTGTCACTTGGGAACAACTCTTAAAGTAGCCTTTGTTAGGTTTGTCGAGAACGACATGTATGTAGTGGACTTCTCTAAAGGAGACACGTATTCCGCGACATGCCTAATGGCTAAAGTTGATGTGGGGTGGCTTTGGCATCGCCGGTTAGCCCACACCAATATGAGAATGTTGCATGACCTTCAAAGTGGCAATCATGTTCTAGGACTAACCAAAGCTAAGTTTGCTAAAAATCGTTTGTGTAGTTCTTGCGCCTTTGGAAAGCAACATGGAGAATTCCCCAACCAAGACTAATATCTCCATCACAATAATTCTTCAGCTCATTCACTTAGATCTCTTTGGTCCGCTATCTTATGATAGTCTCGGAGAAAAGAAGTATTGCTTGGTGATTGTGGATGATTATTCAAGATATTGTTGGGTGTACTTCTTCAAGAGGAAGAGTGAGACTCAAAAGAGAGTCATCGAGTTTATCACTCTAGTGGAGTGCCAACACAATGCTTCCATATTGGCCATTCAGAGTGATAATGGTACGGAGTTCAAGAACTATACTGTTGAGGGGTTTCTTAGTGAAGAGGGCATTGCTCACCAATACTCCTCTCCTTACACTCCTCAACAAAATGGTGTTGCGGAAAGGAAGAACCAGACTTTGATGGATGCGGCTAGGACAATGATTGTAGAGTTCTCTTCTCCTTATAACTTTTGGGCCGAAGCCATCTCCACCGCTTGTCATGCTACCAACCGGTTATATCTCCGTAACATCTTGAACAAGACTCCCTATGAGATTCTCACGGGCAAGAAACCGGATGTATCTTACTTCAAGGTCTTTGGTTGCAAGTGCTTCATTCGCAAGAAAGGTAAACGTGAAGGGTTCATTGCATAGAAAACAAAAAAATTCCCACGCGAGAGACACCCGAAAGGCCAAGATCTAATCTAGGAGATGAAAGAAACGGGCATAGAGAGGGTCTTAAGAAGAACATACCCTCGAAGACACAAGCGTTACGAGATCAAATCTCGTTGTTGGCGTAGTCGTACTCACATCGATCCCGAGAGCGAGAAGATGCGCACCGCAATCCGGCAGTGCATCTGTGATTGGTCACACGTACAGTTGATGACGACCTCCATTCCCTCGATCCAGCGGGGAAGTGGAAGTAGAGGATCCCTTGGAACTCCAGCAGCACGACGGCATGGTGGTTGTGAAGAATCCCACGGTCAGGGTTTCGCCAAGCCGGAGACCATGAAATGGAGCATCGGGTGGAGAGAGGTGGAGATGACACCAATTGTGTGGGAAGGGGAAGGTCCAACCCCTCTTTATATCGGAGGGGGAGGTGGCCACAAATTTTAGGTGCCTCCCCCTCTCCCCTCATCATGTGGGTGGAGTCTCCACTCAAGCCACTCATTCTCTCATCAATTCCCACTCAAAATTCCAAGGGTTTCTTTAATAAATAAATAAAACAATTTCATTTATTTATTTTAATATTTGTTAATCATATTAACAAACATTAACACTTACCCCCTTGAACTATTTGTTAATCAAACATTAACATATACCACCTTAAACTATTTCAATATTCCCCGAAACAATTCCGGTGACTATTTCAATATTCCCCGAAACAATTTCGGTGCTTGTCCAAACTTTTCTCCGGTATTCCGTATCCTCTCAAATGCGTCACTGAAACTTAAGTGTGTCACCCTACGGTTCGCAGATAAGATATACATGATCGAGACACCTCTTCGATCAATAATCAACAGTGGGATCTGGAGATCCGTGATGACTCCTATATATTTAACGATGACTCTCGTGATCGTGTGAACCATAAACGTCGTAACTACTCCCTCTGTCTCGCGATATTTTACTTGTCCGAGATCCGATCATTGGTATCAACCATACCTAGTTCAATCTCATTACCGACAAGTACTCTTTTACTCGTTCCGTGATATGACATCCTTGTGAACTAGTCACGTGCTTGCAAGCGGTGTCGATGTGATATCACCGAGAGGGCCGAGAGTATATCTCTCCGTCATTTGGATGGAAAAATCCCACTCTTGATCCATGAGCATCAACTAATAATTTCCGAATACCCAACGACACCTTTATAGTCACCCTGTTACTGATGATCACCCTTTCGGTATCAGTGATTGACATGATCTCATGGTCTACGGAATAAGTTACTTCGTATGTTTGATATAACAATGTAAACTTAATGACTTGATCGCATTGCTATATTCACTTTGGTTATATGTTCATCACATCATTCTTCTAATGACATGATCCTGTTATTAACAACATCCAATGTTCATGATCAGGAAACCTTGGTCATCTATTAATCAACAAGCTAGTTAAAAGAGACGCTTTACTAGGAACCATTGTTTGTTTATTAAACACACTACATCAACGTTTCCGGTTAATAAAATTCTAGCATGAGAAATAAACATTTATCATAAACAAGGAACAAGTTAATAACCACTTTATTATTGTCTCTCGGGCATATTCCCTTCAGTCTCCCACTTGCACTAGAGTCAATAATCTAGTCTGTAATCACTTAACACATATGGCATTCCAGCGTTATCACCATGCTTCGCATGTGGTAAACATCATCAAAAAGATCTTAATTGTTCAGGTCCTATTGTATTTGCATGCTCTTTGCGTCTACACGAATCACCCATTCTCTAATGAGATGGCTTTGTATATATTTGGTCAATCGGTGAGACCTTAATTCCTCAGCTTAAACCAATGTTACTAACACTAGTTGAATACCCGTGCGTTGCCACGGGCCATTAAAAGATTATTATCGCCGTGCATGATGTGTAAATTAACATGAAATGCACACAATTAGTAAGTCAAGCTATTTATTAAAGGTGTTGTTCTAGTTCTTCTCCTAAGTGTCTCCTTCTCCTCCTCGACGGGCCGTTTTTCTCAAGATCCCAATAGAATGCATCGCCGGTGCCATTGCTCCAAATAGTCACTCCTCGATGTTCAGCAGGACGTGATAGTCGGTGGTGGCCTGGTGGGCATGTTGTGCGGCATGCGATTGAGCATCAGCAAACTTACAAGGAACACACTCTGTAGCTGCTCCTAGACAGATCTCTCGTGTTGTTGGGGCCCGCCAGTTTCGATCATCAAGGATTGAGTAGATGCTTGGATCCAGCAGAGCGTGTAAAGGTTATCTGTAAGAGCCGGCGGAGGTTTAGTCATAGAGGGTTCTCTTTTATCGTGTCGTTTATATCGGTTAATTTGGTGCGTGTATAAAGTGCGTCCCGGGGAAGTTAAAAAGTAGCGTAAAAAAGCCACATGATGGATGAGTTTCTGTGTGTGTATGTGATCGTCTAAATTTGCGTTGTGTTTTTTTTAAGTGACAGTGCAGTCCGGTAGTCCAAAGTTCATGCGGTTAATTTTTTTTTTCTTCGACGGTGGGAAACGATCATTCAAATCATTTTTTTCTCTTCGGCGATGGAAATGCTTGTTCTGGAAGTGCAGTTCTTGTTTATAGGAGATTGTTCTGGATTTTTTTTCTCCTTTTGCAATCTGGACTTGTTTGTTAGCTGGGCTAGTTTCTTCCTGGATGGGACACACATGACGAAATGATGGTAATCGTGCTGGATATAGCCCATCCCTTACAGTCCCTTCTTTTATTAATCATGCAGCTAGGTAAACGTACCCGTCCAGGATTCTTTGCCGATCTTGTTTTCTATCGGTTCTTCTTTTTACCAATCAGCCTTTCCTGGTATTGCGAGGCGACCTAAGTACCGGTAGCTAAGCCATATTATATTGTAGAGATAATAAATAACAGATTTGATCTTCAGTTTCACAGCAATTGGATCTGCACGAGGGATATGAAGATGGGACGCGACATAAAAATTATTTTCACTGAATTCCAAAAAGAAATGATAGGTTTTAAGACACGGCTTAATGGATGTGAGAAGGAACCAAAGAAACATTCGGAGCAGGCTATTTGATCAAATGCAATAGATATTGTCATATTGCGGTGATAATTAGTTCTGAACCATAGCACTTGCAGCTAGCATAAATTTAGGATTCTCCACCTAAAAAGCGTGCATCTTGTGTGATGATGCAACCGTGCAAACAGCCAGTGATGAAGAGATTAATTCGCTCTATCTCAGTTAACATTTTAACAAACAACAAGTACATCGACCTTTAGTGAATAAGTTAACACTGAATAGCTGTTTGGGCATAACCAGTTTTAACATGTATCTATATTGTTAGCACAACCAGACAGAAAGGGCTGAAACTATAAACTCACTGAACCGAAAACTGAAGTGTATAATGCATACTCTGTGCGGACAATATGAATGAAACCAAATATGTTTCTTCTATGTAATACTATTCGGCACATTGCCTACAGTTCATTCAATTCGATGCTTGCTATCGCAACTGAATTCAGTGGTATAATGAAACCAAATATGTTTCTTCTATGTAATACTATTCGGCACATTGCCTACGGTTCAATCAATTCGATGCTTGCTATTGAACTGAGTTCAGTGGTAAAATGCATACAAATTAAAATAACTTCTAGCTGGAATCGAACATGAGAGCGATGCTGAGCTGCTGCCGAACACTCCCAAGGCCTCCTTGTGCTCTTCCTCTTAGTCGGTATACTTCATCTTGTGAGTCCTGGGAAGTCAATGGTGACAATGCCACCAACATCGACTTCATTGATAATATCCTAGAGCTCAGCTTCCATTTTGTTCTTCCTTGGTTGTGATGCAACCTGTAAGAAAGTTTAGCTGTGCTTAAAACAAACTAAATCTTCTTTAAAAAATGGAAAATATTAGTGTTGGCTAAGCATCTGATTAGAACAGATCACTTGTGGAAAAGGAATTGAAAAAACATGTTGCTTATTGCTAGTAGTAATGGATAAAATCAAAATGAGTTTGAAAGGTGCAAAAGAATATCTACAAAAGTAGTACTAAAATGATGGCTAATCTACAGCTCCAGTTCTTGTGAGCATTGCAACAAACAGGTACATGGCAAGCACACCCAATCAGAAACATCCGAGTGAAGCTACTTTTGGTCAGCGTCTAAGCAGCTTGGCACCGAAGAACTCGGCAAGAGCAGGCTGCAAGCACCTGGAGATGTTGATTGCCACTGCCATGCACCTGTACGGCGGCTGGAGAACCCTGGCGGCACGCACCCATGTCCGCTCCTGCTCGACCAACGCTCTGGCACTGCAGGATGCCCACCCTATAATCACGTGCTCGTACAGCTATGGGGATGCGGGATTGGGCGAAGAAGGGCACAGGGGCCTGCTGGCGACGGGTTAGTCGTGGTCGTGTGGGGGCTTCCGGCGGCGGGGTAATCGTTGTGGCTCGGGGGCGCGGTGACTAACGGAGGCGAGGAAAAGCGGGAAGTCGTGGGGGCTTCCGGCGGCGGGATAGGTGAGGCGGCACGGGGCTGCCGGTGGAGGCGGGGTAGGTGAGGCGGCACAGGGCTGCCGGCGGAGGGGCGGCGGCGGCAAACCCTAGAGCTCCCGCTCGCCTATCTTCTCCCCGTCTGGTGCAGGGAAAAATGTCGACGGGGTTGACGTTTCGGGGTTGGGCTCGCCTAGATTTCGGGCTGCGGGTTCATTTCCAGATTTGAGAGGGGCCAAACTACAAAATATCCAGCGACGTACGACGTATCACGTACCATGTCGCTAAGACAAATTATATAGTAGAGATTGTGAAAATGTACCTTCATAGTGTCAGCATTCTTGGAAATTCACCAAGTACAATAAAGAACTCCTTGACACAAAATACTCTTATTATTTGTTGTCAACACAACGATATACTTAGCCTTTGTTGTAGTATCCGTCACAATACTTTAGTTTTGAAAATCTTTCAAATCCAGCATGGAACTTTCTTCCAGCCTATTGTGCTACCCTTCATCACATATTTTAATTGAGATAAAATTACTTGAATAAATGATAAGACTATTAGTGTAACATATTACAACTAATATTTTGTCATTACTACATAGGAAAACTTATCCTTAGCATTTCTAAAATGGAATAAGGATCTATCCCACTGCTGTCTAATCATCATATGAATTATCCTGCTATAACATTTTATAGCACAGGACTCATCTGGTTGTGTACATAGCATGGAAAACATGACTTAGAAATATTAATTTCAATTATGCTCATCATGTGTCAAAACACTTGAATCTTGCTCAATTCTTTTTCATGTGGCAAGAACTCCTTGTCATTTCGATATTGACTTACTTCAATATTTCATCTATGTAATTTGGCTCAACCATATCAGGCGCTTCAATCTATCTCTTATAAATATCGGTGCCCAATATCTTCTAAGCCTTTCATCAATATGAAAATCTTAACCGTGTTAATTTAAAATACTTATTTTCCAATCAACCATATGTCATCTACATAAAGCATTGGAAATATGTCTTAGCGCTCCCACTTAATTTCTTGTAATTCTACAAGCAGCTTTATCGTTCATGGTGGAATCAAACTCTTTTGATAACTTCATTAAGGTCAAGATTAAAACTTCGTTATTCTCACTTGAACCATTGAAGTGTGCATACCTTTCCAGCAACCTTTTGAATTTTTAAAAACTCTCAGACTGTATCAGGTACACATCCTCGATCAAACTTCCTTGAGAGGAAAGTTGGTTTTTGTTATTCAACTGTCATATCATAATATATAACTTTTGCTAGAATTATCCGCAAAGACTAAAGCATCACTATGGAAGATCAAAATCTTGCAGTAGTCAACTCTTTGAACTTCGTCGAAAACATCTTTTCGACAAGTACAACTTTCAAAGGATGTTAATATCCATGTCTTTGTTGCTAGATAGACTCATTTGCTATCGCTAGGCATCATGCCTACTGAAAGGACTACCAAGTCACATACTTGATATTCTTACAGGGATACTATCGCGGATATAATGACTCGTAGCCAATTTTATGAAGTCAAGGCCCATCATTTGCTTCCTTTATAAGGTCCAGGTCCTTTGTTGTCAAAACAACACTTTAATCTTAAACCACAAGTTGGTCTAAGTACAAAGTTTTAGGACTTATGTGGTTCAGTTCGCAAACTCATCCGAAGTATCTACAATACATGTAATGTCTTCTACTTGGTCAAAATAGCAAACCCCGGAACAACTTCCAGTGTTGCGCTACTCTTGACATGGTAACGAAGATTCTCTAATCTCATTGAGTTTGTATTGTCTTCCCACTCACTTGTTTCGCAAGAACTATTTTCTCGAGAAATCAACCGTTTCTGACAAACAACATTTTATCTTTCGTTCGGTGATAGGAGAAATACCCAATGGATTCGTTGGGATAACCTTATAAACATATATATATCCTATTTTGGTTGTAAACATTTTACACATGCTATGCATACCAAAACTTAAGAAAAAGACAATTCGGGTCACTACCCAAACCATATCTTATATGGTGTCAATTTCAATGGATCATGATGGTGCTCTTTTCAGTGTAAAAGCGGTTGTCACTAATGCATAAACTACAAAATTATAATGGCATTCTTATTAATCTTACCATGTCCAACAAGGTTTGATTTTGTCTCTTGAATACTCCAAACTAATGTGGGGTATTCGAGAAGTATAAGTTGTAGAACAGTTCTGCAACTTCTCAGATATTTTGCTAAACTTGTAACCCAAACTTTATCCTTTATGATCAAATCATAAATACTTGATTATCTTGTTACAGTGATTTTTACTTCATACTAACAATAATTTGAACCAATTCAAAAATGTCAAACTACGTTCTCTTTAAATAGATATTCTCATATATCTACTCAAATCATCGACGGAATTTTATGAAGAAAAAATTAATCCACCACACACGACTACACATAATGGAATATATACATCAATATGTATAATCTCCACTAAATTAGTCGTCCATTCTACTTTGGCCTATGAACGGAATTCTAGTCATCTTTTGGAAGAGGTCTCACAAGCGTAAATTTATTCAGAACAAAATGACTCCGAAAGTCCATCAATATGGAGTTCCTTCATGTTTTCCTTTCCGATATGAACTAAAATTGTGGTGTCATAATTTAAGTTAAATTCTTTTACGTCTTGCAACGTTTAGCATTTAGTTTTATAGATGTTTACTTTACCAACATGATTTATATTAACTCACCCATCAATTATGGAATATGGTCATAGTTTGAACAATCTCATTTGTTCTCACAAAAGACCAGAACAAAATAACAACTTATTAAGCTCTTAAAATAAATCTTGAATGTTTGGTTCGATACGACAATGAACACAATAACACTTTATTTATGTTCTTGTCATAATCGATTCCACATCTACTACTAGTTCCTTTTAGGCCCTTGTATTTCTTGCATTGCGTTGCTTTGTATGACAACTCATACCAACCAATCTGGTATCAAAATACCCAAAAAAATACTTTGTTAACTAGTAATACATCTATAACTTGTATATCAAGCATATACTCCTTAGTTGGACTTTTCTAGTTATCTTCTTTTTCTGCCATATATATTTTTGTAATTCTATTTTCAATATTTCCTTTTCTTTACAAGAAGAATCATTCAACATCAAACAACGCTAGTCGTACTAGCTCATTTTCCTTGGCGTGTTAGTCATATACTATCACCCATTGAGTCATACTTTAAGTTTGATTGTTCTACTAATATCACTATATTAATAGCATTCTTCTAGATTCCACTCTTAGCAATCTCCAAGCAAGGTAAACGATTTTTACCCATACTTTTAATCCATCCCATCATAAGAATTTTATGATTAAGCTACTATAGCTGGAAGGAAGGAATTTAGAGGATATTTTTTAGCGCTCAACTTCTTGGAATATTCAAACGTCTAGCGTCTTTAATCATTGCATATATTCAAATAATATAAGCATACATTGTTGCGCTAAATTATACTCTGTCATGTTGCCACAAATAAGTTTCTAGATATCAATATATCTTTCACTTGATTGTTTCTGAAAACAATTCTTTTCAGTTCCTAAATCATCTTGATCAACAAAACATTCTTTTGAAGATAAAGTAATATGGAAGCAACCATGACTCTGGATTCTAAGTAGGAATTATTTGCTCTCTAGATCAATCAATCGTTAATCATATGGAGCTAGGTATAAAATACCTAAAATCTACAATAGGACTCAATTTTAAATTTTACTAATACGGTACCAATCTTAAATGGTTTTATCAGATCATAACAGTTATATCTCAATTAACAATCTAAGTGTAAGGTAGTTTTGTGGATTCCAATGAATACTACAATTTGTGCAAATTCACTTTGATTGGTTGTTCATGATAAATAAGTTCAAGTTAATTCAAAATTAATACGTGAACTACCACTCAAAAACAACATCCCTCTAGTCGTTTTTAGTGATTACACGAACCAAATTCACTACACCAAAACCGATCATCACGTGAGATGATGTAGCTGCAAAGGCGAACATCGACATGTTCATCATATAATCCATATGACTCATGATTTACCTTTCGGTTACGTGTTCCGAGGCCATGTCTGTACATGCTAGGCTCGCCAAGTAGAACCGTAGTATTGCGTGTGTTCCGAGGCCATGTCTATACATGCTAGGCTCGTCAGCACCCGTTGTATACGAACGTTGAGTCTGTCACACCCGATCATCACGTGGTGTCTCGAAACGACGAACTTTCTTAATGGTGCATACTAAGGAAGAACACATTATTATCTATATATTAAGTGAGAGGGGTCATCTTATAATTCTACCGTCTCTATCTAAGCAAAATAAGATACATAAAAAGGATTAACATCACATGTATGGATAATGTGATATGATATGGTCCTTCTTGCATTTGATCTCCATCATGTGCATCATGGTATGATCTCCATCATTCCACCGGTGTGGCACCAAGGTCGATGGAACCTACATCTTGATTGTCCATCAATAATAAGACAACCATATGGTTCCCTCCGGTATATCAATAATTTACAAAAGAGACCATCTCATAATCAAATTTGTAACATTGATCATATCACATCACATGCCCGGCAAAAACTAGTTAGACGCCTCTAATTTATTTTTGCATATTTTACGTGGTTTTAGGGCTTTCGAGGATAGAACCGTTCATACCTACGAACATCAACCACAATGTTGATAAACATATTTTTAACAACCCTTCGTAGATTACATCTTAACTATAGTTGGAGAAACGGACACCCCCTCAACCACAAGTGAGACAGGTCTCGCGTACATAGTACACGTAAAGTTTGCCTAGGGCAGCTTCATCCAACTATGCCACTAAGGTCATAAATACTCAAGGAGGCAATAACATGATCATCAACGCCCACATACACCTATGTGTTCTACCCGTGCAAAACATCTACGCATAGATCCGTCTCTGATACCACTGAAGGGTTCGTTGCATAGAAAATGTAACACCTGGGGTGTTACCCTATTAGAGAGTGTTTGTTTTCTTTTTGCTTGCATCATATGCATCCCATGAGCATTGCATTCTGTTTTTCAAAACAAATCAAACTTCAAAACAATTTAAACTTTCACCCCCTGCTCAAAATTTCCAATTTCAAAATTTCAAACTAAACCACTCAATTGTTTTTCACTGGTTGAATTTGTTTTAATCAACTTGCCTGTTACTAAAAAAAATTCCCTGTTATTCAAAACCCTATTGGCCAATTCCAAAAATTCAAATCAAACTAGTATTACCAAATCTTGAAATCAATAACTACACTTGTTTTCAACTATTGTTTTGCAACTTAATAAACTTAATTACCAAATAAACACCCTCACCACCCTATTTGAAAATTTCACTTAACAACTTTAAATCCAATTAAGCTTTCAAACTTGTGAACCAATGTAAACATTTGCTTAAATTTCTATTCTGAAAATTAATACAAACAATGCATAAAAGAAAGAAAACCCTAAACCCCCCCCGCCCCCCCCCCCCAAATTCTATTTCCCTTTCCCTCTTGCATCCTTTACAAAAAAAAAAGAGAGTTGAAGAAAAAAAATAACAAATAGAAGGAGGCAGCCAGCCCATTACTTCCTCTCAGCCCACCCCTCTCCTTTTCTTCTCCCCAAGCCCACTTCTTTTCTTTTCTGGCCCACCCCCTCTTTCTGTCGCTTTCTTCAACCTGTCGTCAGCACTGTACGACCACCATCAGAACCGGTCGATCACCTCCTCCCCCTCCAGGATCACTGCCGTACCACCCTCCTCTCCCCCATAAGTATCCACCCTTCCCCTCTGCTCGCAGAAACCCTAGAGCCCCCTCCTTCCCATCGCCGCCGTCCTCTCTATCCCCCCTCCTCTCTGCTAGTCCCTTTTCTGAACCTAACTGAACCACCGTGAGCCCACCTCTGCCTCCTCGTCGCGAGGACGACATGGTCACCTCGAGGAGCAACCGACGAGGGGAATGGAAACCCCACCTCGTTCTCGTCGGGTTTGGTGAAGGAAGGGAGGCGGGAGAGTGCCCGAGTTGGCCGCGCCGTCGCCGGCAGTAGCTCGTCGTTGCAGTACCTCGACAGCAGCAGTGGCAGGTGCGCCCTGTTCTTCCCCTCCCTCGCCTTTTTCTCCTGTACCGATCGCTTCCACACCCAAGCACGCCCCACGCTCGGCAAGTACCAGCACGCACAAGCGCATCAGATCGCTGGCCACCGCGAGCAGTCCCTGACCGTGGTCGTCCGCGTTTCGTCAGGCGATTCAGTTAACTGAATCTGTCCTCCGGTTCAGTTACAGCGTAGATACATGTTATCCTTCCCCGCACCCCCCTACTGACAAGCCACCAGTTACCACCGCAGTGGCAACACCCCTTCCGCGCGCACGCATCGACCCGGGATCGAATCCCCCCGGCCGCGCAAGGCCCAAACTTTTTCGCCAATTATCCCCTAGCCAAGCCCCACCAGCCAGTGACCCCCTCTGCCACGCAAGCGCAGCAACGCCACGCTGGCCCCCAGGCCCACGCTGCAGTGGCAGTGGCTAGGGGCCAGTACGGTGCAAGACGTTTTAAACGTTTCTGTTTAATTCCCAAATCATTTTAAATAACAGATTTAAACCCTGAAATTAAATCTTTAATAACTTTTAATCTATAAGTCCAACAAATAAAAGTTATATATGTTTTCTGTTCTAAATTAAATGATCTTTCCAAATAATCCATTTGTTCACTGTTTTGAAACTTCAAAATGCAATTTAAATTTGAATCCAAATAATTCAAATGCAAATTTCTAAAATCAATAACTAATTCATTATTAATCCAATAAATGCAAGTAAAATATGTTTTCCATACCATTTCACCTCACCTTTGCAAATATAATTTTTGTTTCCTGGTTTGAATATTTTAAATTGCCTAAATAATTTAATACTTGTTTAATTCATTTAAATTTGATAAAATCATAACTTGCTCAAAATAAAATAACTTTGAACATGCAAAATATGTTTTCAAACCATCAAAGTGTGAACTTTTCAAATGTGAGTTTGAATTTATGTTTTGAACAAATAAAACTTCAATAATATTCAAACTTGTTTTAAATTCAATTACAACTTGTTTAATATTGTTTAAGTCATAATAAATTCATCCTAACTCCTATTTCAAAATTTGAAACATGTAATCCAACTAAAATTTGATGTTCTTTTCAACAACAATTTTTGTTAATTGTTTTGCACACTTTAAGTTGATGAAAACAACAATTGCTTGTGTGACATGTTTAAGTAACCAAACTTTCCACACTTAACCAATAATTCCCAAACTTGTTACACCTTATTTCAATTGGTTCTATTGTTGTTATTTTGCTGTTTTCCTCATCCACGCATCATGCTAATCCACTTTCACCTATTGGTTAGTTGGAAAACAATTGTTTCAACCATAATTCATGGGCTTTTCATATGCAACTCAAATTGCATATGGGTCCATTTAAATCTGTTTATCTTGTCAACTAGATTATTTCTACGCATCAATTAAATTGTCATGCATCCATATCTTGATCATGCTGGATCTTTTGCCGTAGTAGTAATTGTTGCATCCGGTGTTTGTTCGAGGTTCGTTGCTTCTTCCCGGATAGGACGTTGAGATGATGTGAGCAACGACAAGTTCTGCTACCTTGCGGGATCTCAGGCAAGTATACTCACTTGCTGCCATATGGCTGCCTTTCATCACTTGTTACCGATTCTTTCTGTCGATTCTTTTCTGCTATCCTTAGTAGTAGTTGTTTCTGTTACGAACCCATCACATGAATCCCTTAACCTTGATATTGCCACACCTCCATACCTATAACCATTGCTTGTTGCCCGTGTCTTACTATCATGCTTAGGGTTGTTTTGCTCGAGCCTGTTACCCGTTACTTTCTGTTACCACTCTATTATGTTATGGGGGCTCGATGTTTAATCAATCAATCATGCTATGTTAATATCAATAATAAATTTGATGATAAGGCACCGGCAGGAGGCCCTTTGTGGTTTTGAGGCCGGCTAGTGTCGACCCTAATAGGAAAAGGGTCTTGTCTACTGATCCATGATGAGCGCACTACCCGCATGTGGGAAGCGAGTATGGGCGCCCCCCTCAATTTGACTCGATTCGCATCTCATCCAAATCGCCTCATTTAGTTCGGGTTTTCCATTTGCTGCATGCATGATCTTGCGAGCCCTTGGTACCCGGGTGGAACTTTCGTAGTCGGCATATAGGGGGACACGGTCTTAGAGTGCTATGAGGGTCCATTTTCTTCTGGGCTTGATTAGCCGTGCGCCCAAGGTGCTTTGGGCTTGATGCGAAGAAGAGTTGAGTTGTGTAGAGTACCCCGCTTGGTGGGAGGCATCCCATCTGGCGGGTTATTCTTGCGTGTACGGCCAAATTGGTGCAACCCTGCAGGGATAATCTTCTCGAGAAGCCGTGTTTTCCGCGGTTATGGATTACTTGGTGAAAGTACTGGCTAACAAGTACTCAGGACAACTTAAACATAATGGTTAACAATCTTTCACCCAATGATTAACAACTTGACTAGTAATAGGCTTATTGACACAATAATCTGAACCATCACTAATCCAACTGTGTGAGTTATCCTCGGATTGTTTCTTCGGATAAGGGGCGAGATCCAGGATGGGTTTGTTTGGAGTTACTTTCAGTTGGTTACAATACCCGATCTTATCTTCTTTCTGTTAGCCGGAAGTTGTAGTATCTCTCTGTAGTTGGTTAGCGCAGCCTGCTGTCGCTTATTTGCAATAACCCCTTCCTTTCCGTTGATCCTAAAGTATTTGTATCTTGTGATGACTGGCTACGCCGGTATCTTGTGAGTATGGGTTTTATCCCCCTTGCCAGTACTTAACCGTACTGACCCACGAATCTCTTTCGTGGCTGCATATTCAACATTGCAGTCAACAGGTTTGAAGTCTGACGACGTTAGCTTGGGAATCCCTCCGGCTTGGCCTGGGCAGGGATTGGACGCTCTCGGTTATCTTCAGGACTCTTAGTCCAATTTGTATCTTGTCCGTAGCCGGACGATGTGTTGTTTCTTCCGCTGTTATTTTGGATCTTTGTAATGTATCAGTTGTATCTTTGACCCGTTTGAGTCATCTTGTATCTATCTGTTTCTGTTGTAATTGTGGAATATTCGTGAACTGTTGTGATGTTATCATAAGTGGCAACCTGGAATCGGTTATTATGCGGATTTGGCGGGAATGCTGAAATCTGCATAGTGCCCGATCTCGGGGCGTCACAGAAAACAAAAAATTTCCTACGCGAGAGACACCCGAAAGGCCAAGATCTAATCTAGGAGATGAAAGAAACGGGCATAGAGAGGGTCTTAAGAAGAACATCCTCGAAGACACAAAGCGTTATAAGATCAAATCTCGTTGTTGGCGTAGTCATACTCACACTGATTTCGAGAGCGAGAAGATGCGCACCGCAACCCGGCGGTGCATCCGTGATCGGTCACACGTACAGTTGATGACGACCTCCATTCCCTCGATCCAGCGGGGAAGCGGAGGTAGAGGATCCCTCGGAACTCCAGCAGCAGGAGGGCATGGTGGTGGTGAAGAATCCCACGGTCAGGGCTTCGCCAAGCCGAAGACCATGGAATGGATCAGCGGGCGGAGAGAGGTGGAGATGACACCAATTGTGTGGAGAGAGGGAGGTCCAACCCCTCTTTATATAGGAGGGGGAGGCAGCCACGAATTTTAGGTGCCTCCACCTCTCCCCTCGTCATGTGGGTGGAGTCTCCACTCAACCCACTCATTCTCTCATCAATTCCCACTCAAAATTCCAAGGGCTTTCTTTAATAAATAAATAAAACAATTTTATTTATTTATTTTAATATTTTTTAATCCTATTAACAAACATTAACACTTAATCCCTTGAACTATTTGTTAATCAAACATTAACATATACCACCTTGAACTATTTCAATATTCCCCGAAACAATTCTGGTGACTATTTCAATATTCCCCGAAACAATTTCGGTGCTTGTCCAAACTTTTCTACGGTATCCCGTATCCTCTAAAATGCGTCATTGAAAATTAAGTGTGTCACCTTACGTTTCACGAATAAGATAGAAATGATCGAGACACCTCTCCGATCAATAATCAACAGTGGGATCTGGAGATCCGTGATGACTCATATATATTCAACGATGACTCTCGTGATCGTCTGAACCATCAACGTCGTAACTATTCCCTTTGTCTCGCGGCATTTTACTTGTCCGAGATCCGAACATTGGTATCAACCATAGACAAGTACTCTTTTACTTGTTCCGTGATATGACATCCTTGTGACCTAGTCACGTGCTTGCAAGCGGTATCGATGTGATATCACCGAGAGGGCCAGAGTATATCTTTCCGTCATTTGGATGGAAAAATCCCACTCTTAATCCATGAGCCTCAACTAATACTTCCGAATACCCAACGGCACCTTTATAGTCACCCTGTTACGGTGTGCCGTTTGATGACATCAAAGCACCCTTCCGGTATCAGTGATTGACATGATCTCATGGTCTAAGGAATAAGTTACTTTATATGTTTGATATAACAATGTAAACTTAATGACTTGATCACATTGCTATATTCACTTTGGGTATATGTTCATCACATCATTCTTCTAATGACATGACCCCGTTATTAACTACATGCAATGTTCATGATCAGGAAACCTTGATCATCTATTAATCAACGAGCTAGTTAAAAGAGAGGCTTTACTAGGAACCGTTGTTCTTTTATTAAACACACATGTAACAACGTTTCCGGTTAGTACAATTATAGCATGAGAAATAAACATTTATCATAAACAAGGAATAAGTTAATAACCACTTTATTATTGCCTCTCGGGCATATTCCCTTCAAAACGTTTGTCAAAATTTGAGACCAAATCTTATGAGGGTATTTTTGTTGGCTATGCCACAAATGCTCATGCCTGTAGAGTCTACAACAAGTCCACCGGACAAGTTGAAGAAGCTATAGACGTGGTTTTTGATGAGGATAACGGCTCCCAAGGGGGCGTATAGATCATGGTGTTGTAGGAGATGCAAATCCTCCCATCGTCATAAGAAGAATGGGGATTGGTTAAATAATTATCATTGAGGGTTACCGGATGACGGGGGGAGAAGGACTATGCCCCACTCAAGTGGAGCCATTGACTACACCCATTGATACACAAGCTGCCCAACAAGATGCACCAAGCCCTCAAGCCAATGATCAAGGTCAAGCAAGTAATCAAGGCCAAGATAATGATCAAGGCCAAACTTCTCATCAAAGTCATGATCAAAGTCCCATCATTGTTGAGAGAGCTCAACCTAGTGGTGATCCATCACCCATTAATGATCAAGGCCAAGATGAAGATGGACATGTCTCCGATGAAGAAGGTGATTCTCAAGCAATATCCAAAGAATCTTTGGAGGAGATACTAGCTCGTAGAGCAAAGAGAAGGCTAGAGAATCTTGAACGAGCAGGAGGGACAAGATACTTGGACAAGTTCCTGGAAGGGTTGTCTCTAGGAAGCAATTGGCGGATTTTAGCAAGGCTCATGCTTTTGTCTCTTTCATTGAACCCAAGAAGGTTTATGAAGCTCTCGAAGATCAAGATTGGCTTGAAGCCATGCATGATGAACTCAATAACTTCGAGCGCAACAAAGTGTGGAAGTTAGTACCAAGACCCAAGGATTGCAAGAATGTTATTGGCACCAAATGGGTGTTTAAGAACAAGCAAGGCAAAGATGGTATCGTCATTCGCAACAAGGCAAGATTGGTGGATCAAGGGTTTTCTCAAGTCGGAGGTGTTAATTTTGGTGAAACCTTTTCCCCCGTAGCTCGCCTTGAATCCATTCGCATCTTACTTTCTTATGCATCTCATCATAATTTTAAGTTGCAACAAATGGATGTTAAGAGTGCTTTCCTAAATGGTCCCATTAGTGAGTTGGTATATGTTAAGCAACCTCCGGGTTTCGAGGATCCCAACCACCCCGATTATGTCTATAAACTCGATAAGGCACTCTATGGACTTAAACAAGTTCCACGTGCATGGTACGAGCACCTTAAAGAGTTTCTAGTGGATCGTGGGTTTAATGTTGGTTTAATCGATCCCACCCACTTTACCAAGACGGTTGGAGGTGACTTATTCATATGCCAACTCTATGTGGATGACGTCATTTTTTGGTCTACTAACACTTTGTTCAATGAAGATTTTTGCAAGCTTATGACCGATAGGTTTGAGATGTCTATCATGGGAGAATTGGAGTTTTTCCTTGGCTTTGAAGTGAATCAATATCATGAAGAAACTTTCATCAAACAAGCCAAATACACTCAAGACATGCTCAAAAGATTCAACATGCATGATACCAAGCCTATGAAGACTCCCATGTCCACAACCACTGACTTGAAACCCGACCCCAACGGTAAAGAGGTAGATCAAAAGGTATACCGCTCCATGATTGGCTCTTTGCTCTACCTTTGTGCATCTAGACCGGATATCATGTATAGTGTAGGTAAATGTGCAAGGTTTCAAGCCTCTCCGAGGCGCAAAGTCATTTGGAAGCGGTGAAATGAATCTTTCGATATTTAGTTCATACCCAAATTTTGGTCTTTGGTATCCCAAGGGTTCAAGTTTTCAGCTCATCGGGTATTCGGATGCGGATTCTGCGGGAGAGAAGACGGATAGGAAGTCCACATCCGGGGGTTGCCAATTCCTTGGCCGCTCCTTAGTATGTTGGTCTTCAAAGAAGCAAAACTGCATTGCTCTCTCCACCACCGAGGCCGAGTATATCTCCGTGGCAAGTTGTTGTTCCCAATTGCTTTGGATGAGGCAAACCTTGAAGGATTATGGTATTCATTTTGACAAGGTGCCTCTTCTTTGTGACAATGAGAGTGATATCAAGATCGCGTACAACTCCGTTCTTCACTCCAAGACGAAGCACATTGAGATCCGTCATGATTTTATTCGGGATCATGTTGAAAAGGGTGATATTGATCTCTCATATGTATCCACCAAGGATCAACTTGCCGATATCTTCACGAAGGCCCTTGATGAACCAAGATTTCGAGCTTTGAGGAATGAACTAAATATCATCGATTCTTCCAACTTCACTTGAAACCTTGCATATGTACCTTCATTATAGGTGTTATTAGGTTTGGATGTAGGCATGGACATAGGGAGAGCGTCACTCAACTCATGAGTATACACTCCTCTTATTATGCAAAAATCAATTCATCGTTGCATATCTAGTAAATTTGTGACTCATTGTGCTTAATTGTGAGTAGTACTCTTGGACCCAAGATATATCGTCGCGGTGCCAAAGTACACACTCAAACATGGTGGCTCCGGCCACCGACCTCCTCCTCTCAGAGTTGTTTTTTATTTTGGCTTTTCACGCACATCCTATTCCCCCTTGACAACTTGTGCGGGCTCGGATTTTATTTCTTTGCATCTTGTGAACCCCCATCGATTAATGTCTCTCATATGACAGTTACAATCTTCCAACCCAAGCTCCCTTTGCCCAAAAGACTATTCCTATCTTAATGCTCTCGTTTTTCTGATCTCGGCGCACGAAAACTGGGTCTGGTGGAGGCTCCGGTGAAACCACCGGAGGCTCCCCTGCGCATGTCCACCGGAGCCCACCGGTACCTCCGTTGGTGCGGAATCCGCCCAGCGGATTGGTACTGCGCGCACGCTTCATGGACGGGGGGGGGGGGGGGCGGCGAACCTTCGGTGAAACCACCGGAGGCTCAGCCCGCTGCGATTTTGCGGGATAAGACCTAGGGCGAGCGGGGTCAACTAGATCTCAGATCTTACCCCCACTCGCCCTCCTTCTTCCTCCTCTAAACCGCCGCCGCCGGGAAGGGTGCTCCACCGTAGAGAGGCTCTCCTCTTGCCTTGGACCACTCCGGGATCTTCTTCCTCCTCACCTTCGACCATGGATGTGGGTATGTATGATCTCTCTCTCTCCCATCTAGTTGATGGATGGGGAAGCACTAGGAGCCACATGTTCTTCACATCTACATGCATTGATTTAGGTTTTGGAGTGGGAAATCACGAGTACGAACCCTAGAAACCTAGATTGTGAGTATTAGGCTTGAATCACTTTGGTTCTTAGGGTGGATTTGTTCATGTGCCCTACCCCTTGTTATTCATCCCTAATGTTCTTCATATATTTGTTTCTCGGATTTGTGTGTCACATAAACTTGAGCATTACCTCTTCTTCATGCTTTTCTTACTATCTCTCTTTCATAGATGCCTCTGGTTCCAAGGGCAAGGGCAAGGGCACTCGTAACAGGAGCATGGCTAGTCGGAAGGCTCCAAGGGTTGATGAAATCAAGGAAACATTGGACCCATCTCAGCCCAAGCGCAAGACGATATTTCCGGCTCCCGAGAAGACCTTTCCTCGCAAGGAGAAATCCGCCTCTCAAGTGTCCGAGGGAGTGTTCTTGGCGCATCGTCGCGAAAACCCCTATACTGTTGAACGCAACCGCTTGATGCCACGGTTCCGGGATAAAGATCTTTGATTCCACACCATGTTTCAAAGCCAGATTTATCATGAGATCTTGATAAGGAAGTCCAAGGAGAATGTTGCTCCTCAACATGCTATCAATTTTGGTCACATGGAGAGGAAGCCCGAGTACTTTGGAGAAGCACTCGAGATTGTTGATGCATTTGGCCTCGCTCCCATTATGCAAGTCCAACAAGATTATGATGAGGGATTGGTTTGTGAGTTCTTGGCCACCGTGCACCTCGCCAATGAGATAGAGCGTCATCTTATCTAGATGACCAAGGGACAACAGCTCACTGTCAAGTGGTCCGAGGTTGGAGTCCTTCTTGGCGGCTACCCGGATCACCGATCATGGACCCTTTGTCGGTGGACCGGAGTTTGACGAGGGTTGGTTCTGTGTTCATGCTCCCAATGCTCAATCACTCTCCAAGGATCAACTCACTCCTCTTTATCACTGGAAGAAGTTCGCTGTTGGATTTGTCAAGGGTCTCTATCCCACTTATGATATTATGCTCCGCATCTATCGAGAGACCATCAACCCAAATGCAGGGAACATTGATGAGATCCAAGGCTTCCTCAAGAATCTCATGCTTCTTACTCATGAGAAGCGTCTTTCCAGTCTGACTCAGAAGCTTGATGTGCTTGATTATCTGTGGAATGAGTTGTGGCATGTCATCATACAGAGGAAGAATGCTTGCTTTGGGCCTTTCATCATGAAGATCATCTTGAATATGTGGGAGAACAAGTTCCCAAATGATCCTCTTGATGATGCTAATTGGATCCCACATACGGAGAAAAGGCTTCTCATCAAGGACCACACCGAGCGTATTATGCATCCCACCCCTGCTGCTCGCAAAGGCAAGGCCAAGCCACGGGTCATCATTGATGAGGAAGACGAAGAAGAGGAAGTTGGTCCCTCTCGTCCTCCTCCCTCTGACGGTGCATTCAAGTGGATGGCAAGTGCTCTCAAGAAAGTGTTCCAAGTGAACAAGAAGGTCGAGCAGCACCAATGGGAACGTCACTATGACATGGAGCTTAAGCACCACAAGGCAGCGAAGGCCGAGAGACAGCTTCGTCGTGATGGTGGAGAATATGTGGAGTCCCTGAGAGAAGATAGCATTACTGACTGGGATGAGTGGCAAGCCAAGGATTTAAAGGGGAAGATCATCGAGTGGTCTGATGAGGAACCTGGAGAAGAGGTCCCAGCTCTCGCCGCCGCACCCGCCCTCCGAGCTTGGATAACTCCTCCGAGTGATCATTGGGACGTTGGCATCGGTCTCCTCCCTCTTTTGGTATCTTGATGCCAAAGGGGGAGAGATATCTACTTAGGAGCGGGCATTTTCATGGGTTCTATCTCAAGCCATGTTTTCGATTTGCCTCTTATGCTTGAGAGAGTTGGCTATTTGGAAACTTCGTGTGTTTAATTATTGTGCGTTGTGAACCTCGTTATGCATTATGTGAGCTTGTGAACTTAGTACCTTAATTTTATCACTTGTTATGTGCTCACTATTATATGTGTTTAGCTCTATATTGTTTAATTCTCTCAACATGAAGGGAGCATATCTCTAGGGGGAGCTCCGTCCATGTTGTGTGTGTTATAACTATGCAAAGAGGGATGTTGTCATCAATTACCAAGAAGGGGAGAATGAAAGATCATCTTCCGCTTTGATAATTAATGAAAACATAACTATTGGACTAATGTCTATTTGAGAGTACTTGCAGGTCCTATTTGTTATATATGAAAATGCCCAGGTTCATCAAGTATACAATCTCTATCGGTTACAAAAAATGTTTCGAATGGAAAGAGCTTGAAGAAACAAAGCTGGGGGCATTTTTGCAAGCAGCGGAGGCTCCGGTGAAACCACTGGAACCTCCGCCCCATGCGTTTCCCAGCTCATCCAGGCGCTGGCCTCCGTTGAAGGGTCCGGTGGAACCTCCGATAAAAACACCTTCGGGTGCATAAGAGCGGAGCCTCCGCTGGCTCCACTGCCCCACTGTGGGGCTAGCCTCCGGTGCGGCCTCCGCTGAAACCCCCTTCGGATGCATAAGAGTAGAGGCTGCAGCGGAGCCTCCGCCGTAGCCACCGGAGCCTCCGTCCTGCAGGATCCAGTTTGAAGAAAATGAGCTGCACGTGTGCGCGTATGAGAAGACCACCGGAGCCTCCGGTGCTGCGTGGACTGCACAACGGCCACTTGGGGGAAGGGGTATTTAAAGCCTTCCTTACCTCATAAATGCTTAAGCTTTTCCCATTCTCTCTCCTAGCCATTAATGAAAGCTTCAACCTCCTAGATCTCGCTCTCCAACTAGCCAAACACTCCGAAACTTTGTGGAGAGCTAGAGGAGACCTAGATCCGTGATTCCACCAAAGGAATTTCAAATCCATCCACCACATCCTAGTAGATCTAGAATCCTACTTGAGGCTTAGAAACCTTAGTGGATCTTGTGCTTGTAGCTTCCACCTTGTTGCAAGAAGCTTCGGATCCGTTGAGAGCCTCCATCCATCTTGTGGAGTGTCCTCAACCTTGTGTAAAGGTTTGGTCAACGCTTCAAGTCGACCTCATAGTGGAAACGAGAATCTCCCTCACCGGAGAAGCTCAAGGAGAATAAGGTGTGCACAACAGTGTTATTGAAGAGCGCCTAGGTGGCTCCCCACCTCTCCAACGTAGATGTACTTCTCTTGAGAAAGAACTACGGGAAACATATCCTTGTCTCCTTGTTTCCACTTGTGGTTTATCTCGTTGCCTTTTGTTTTACTTCCGTTGCGTATATTATCGTGTATCACTTAGGTTGCTCACCTATTTGCACATCTAGAGAACCTTATCTTATATTACTTAGCCATAATTAAAAGGAAAAGAAGAAGAAAATGGTAGTCAACCTATTCACCCCCCCCCCCTCTAGTTGACCATAGTGCACTTTCACCGCGCACCACCTATCTGACGACGACAAGTCGCCGCCGCCAACCACCAAACTCCACAGCTCCCTCTGGCCGGTGGAACATCCAAGCCGAGGCCCCAAGAGGCTAGTGACGCAGAAGCGTCGCCCTCGTCCGATCCCGCGAGGGATCTAGGGTTTCCCCCGGAGAACCCGGCGGCGGAAAAGCGAGGGACCCCCCCCCCCCCCCCCCCCCCCCACAACGACGTCTTCAAGAAGAACGTGGTGCCCGGAGGCGTCGCCGTCGTTGGCCCCGGCCGACCGCTGAGGCAGGGCTTTCGCCCAGCGATGTGTCGCAAACCTAGCCAACCGCCCGACGGGGACCGGCCAGACCACCAACACCGCAAGCCGCATCACCCACGACACCTCTCGCCACGGGCAACACCTTGCCAACCGCGACCAGCAGTCGCAGATCGGGGCCGCCGCCCGGCTTCCTCCTCCCCAACGAGCACCACCGACGCCCACACCACCTCCCCACCGGAGTTGGGGCCCGGATACCATCCATCCCACGCGCGGCGCACCGCGCCGCGCGGAAGTGCCGGTCGGAGAGGACGACGCCTCCCAGCACCATGCCGGCAGGAGCTCTAACGCCACCAAATGTCGCCCACTACCAAGCAGCCCACCGCCGCACCCTCCCCCAGCCAGACGCACGCAGCATGCACCAGTCGTGGCCCGCCCAGCCCGAGCACGGCCCAGATCGGGGCCGTCCTGCCGCCGCACGCCCAATGCAGCACCAGGGCGCCTCCAATCCACTCGCGAAGACCGACGGCCTGCCGCCCACGCAGCACCGGCCGACCTCCCGTGATGAGCAGCAGCTTCCCGGGGCCGCCTCCCCGGCTTACCCACGCCAGATGCGAAAACGAGGGGCTCCTCCGCTCAGGAAACCGCGCGTGACCCACTCCCTTTGGGAGACGAGTCCCGCCGCCGCCGCCGCGGCGAGGAGGAGTGGAGGGCGGGGGGACCGGCGGCGCGGTCTTGACGGTGGCGGCCCGTGTCGCCCGTGCGGGAACGACGTGGGGGCTTCTTTCGTGTGCGTTTTTGGTAACAAGAATTATATGGCTTCTTTTTAGGAACCGAGGTAATAAGACGGAGAAGACTCAGGAGTAGAAACTATGATCGCCTCTCGTTACAAAAATTTAATACTAAAACCGTAAAGGGCAGCGTTGTGCGTCCTCCGGATGATCCGGGGGCAAAAATCCTCCGGGTCCTCCACTTGACACGTGTCTAGTACCGCTCTCAATCCCGCTTTTGCTACACTAACAGCAAAAAACGGTTCGTTGAAATAAGAAATTTTCACTAATGTAGCAATTTTCCAAATTTTCTCCAAAACCCGCTTTTGCTACACTGGAGCAAAAAACGGTTCATTGAAATAAGAATTTTTCACTAATGTAGCAAACAAAAATCGTCCACATAAAAAACCAAAAGAACTCGTCGGAGACCTCATAGCAGATTCCTTATACTATTATAGTAAAAATGGAGGACGGCTGCAGGAAAAACAAAATGCTATTATAACAAAATAATAACTTCCTCGGAGACATCACGGGAGATCTCGTCGGAGATATTATAGCAATCACTTTGTACTATTTTAGCAAAAACGGAAAACAATTGCAGCAAAAGATAATTTGCGCTATTGCAGCAAAAAATGGGTTCGTTGGAGACATCGCCGGAGATTCTCGCCGGACACTTCGTAGCAAAAATACTATGTTATTTTAGTAAAATTGGAGACCAATTGTAGTAAACAAATTATTCTATTATAGCAGCATGTGTTACCGTGTCAAACTGATGTGAAAATATGAGCCCAACTGACGTGGAAAAATTGGACCTGTTAATAGCCCACGATCGAGAAAACAGGCCGTTTATAAAAATAGGAAAAAAAATAAGAGTGCGGGTGGACCTACATGCCGCGTGGGCTTTTTGACGCATCAAACCTGCCGCGTGAAGAGCTCCCGACGCGACTCACCCGATCCTCCGGAGGAGAACGATGGTTTCCCAACCGTAAAATCCGATCAAAAATCAAAATGTTGTTATACTTGTGCTTCTGCTCCACTCCTAGGTTGCATGTAGACTTGTACAAAAAAAAAAAAGGTTGCATGTAGACGTCATGCATGTGTTACTTCGTCTCCGAGTAGACGGCACGCTGCCGCTGGCGACACAGCTGCAGCTCCTTTATTACAGATCCCCTGTGCTCGCAATAACTTCTCATGGATCGCTCCATCGGTCGATCTACTTGTTCATCTCCGAGTTATTGAGCCATAGCCTGCCGTCTAACAGCATTTACTCTCCCGCACCTGTCCATCTCCTCCTCCTCCCCTTTAAACTCTCGCCTCGCGCGCACTCGCCTGAGCAGCTCAGCATTGCAGGAGCCCGGCCCTGCCACAGCACTCTCGCCTCCTCAGACTCAGTCACTCAGACACAATGGCCAAATGGTGGTGCGTCGCCTCCCTCCTTGTGTGCCTGGCCGTGGCGGAAGTGGCGGCCAGAGGCGTGCCTGCCGGTGACGACTGTGACACCGTTGCTGCTGAGGCCCGCCGCGACAGCGCTGGTTTCAACGAAGCCAAGACCGGCTTTGGAGGGAGCAATGACGGCGGCCTCTTCGGCGGCAGCATCAACGGCGGCCCGCTCGGCTCGGGCATCGCTGGCTTCGGCCCGCACGGTGGTTTCGGGGCCGGCGGCGGGCCGTTTGGTGGGTTCGGCGGCGGCTTCGGGGCTGGTGGTGGAGGAGGGGGAGGAGGCGGCGGCGGCGGCGTGGTGCCTTAAAGGTGGTCGGGGCACGAGCGCGCGTGTAAGCGTTGGTGCATGCTTACGTGCATTTGTTAGTGTAATAAGAAGTGTTTTGTGATTGGCAGTGTCATACTGTACGTGTGGCTCGTATATGTCATTGGCCTCAGTTTGTGCGTGTCTAATTAGTTAAATAGTGGCCGAGTGATGTATTGGATTTGGCTTGCATGAAGTTGAAACGTGGTGATGCAGTGTTTGAGCTAATTCAGCTCCTAGTGTTCAAATTAGGAGCAATTAGTATAAAACTACCACTTTATAATTCAAATTTACTGAATGATATCTCTTTAGTGATATAGCACATAAATCTACTCCCATCTAGATACATCCACTTCGGCACCTATTAATATGGATCGGAGGGAGTACCATATTTTGTCCAGGAATTCGCAGAAAAGACTGATCCAGTATTGATAGCGAATTGACACAAGAGCTGACAAGAAGGGCCCACAATATGCTGACGTGGCGGACTAAGAAAAATCAAAATCAAAATAGAAATAAAACAGGGTCGTCTCTTACCTCTGCCCACCAGCGGGCACTGCCCTAGCCATGGGCCTGCTCGCCGGCGCCGCTCCCCGGTGCAGCTCCATGGTTCACCCGTGCCCCGTCCGGAGATCCCCTCCTCCACCACATCGACGGGCTACCGCGGCGTGGACGGCCGCCGCCACCACGAGCCGAAGCCACCATGGGCCAATCTGGCGGAGCAAGCGGAGAGCTTCAGCCGCCTGCACGAAGCGCCGACGTTGATGACGGCATAAAGCCCCTTCCCAAGGCCCGAACCCGCGGCACAAAGCCCCTCACCCCCTCCCCCCTCCCCCACCCCCGCCCGAACCTTTCTTCCCCGTCTCCGGCCAAACTCGCAGCCGCTTGAGAGTGGCCTTTGCTCGCGGAGTGCTCACCGGCTGCACGGGGGAATAGCTTCGGCGGGAGCGGCACCACCGAGCTCGCTGGTTGCTGCGTGCGGCACCTCTTCGGCTTGATCGGACGCGTAGCGTGGCCTGCCGTCGGCGACGACTGCGTGGGGGGCGGGGACCCCTTGGAGGAAGACGACCTCGAGGTGGGAGACGGGGAGGTGCTGGACGAGCTGACGGTGGGGAGGAGGAAAGATGTCATCGTCTTGTCCGATGACGGCGTGGGGCCGAGGGAAGCGTGGGCGGGACGGCGGGTGGCCTCGTCGGACATGGCCGGCCGTGGGTCTGCCGCCGTGTGCTGCTGCTGTCGCCGTCTCGTGACCCTGGCATTGCTCGAGTCACCTCGCTGGAGCCGGCCGCCCGGGGTCAATGCCGCCACAGCGGCCAGTCAAGCCAAATCGGGAGAGGCCTATTTTTTTAATTTTATTTTTTACTTTCTAAATTGATCAGACAAGTGGGACCCACTGTCAGTTTTCTTAATTGGGATGTTAATTCACCGTGAATCCTGGATCAGTCTTTTCTGCAAATTTCTCGACAAAATGTGATAGATTTATGTGCTATATCACTAAAGTGGTATCATTCGGTAAATTTGAGTTATAAAGCGGTAGTTTTATGCTAATTTCTCTTCAAATTAGTGTCATTTCCCCTTGATTCCTAAGCAGTGCATTGGCATGCAAGAAGTTGGATTCGCGTTCTACTGCTTGTATTCACTTACTATGCTCCAAAGAAAATCTAGTGACGTACTCTCTTTGTTCGACAATATATGACTTTTATTTGTGAAAATATGAATGTATCTAGACATGTTTTAGTGTCTAGATATGTCCATATTTAAACAAATGAAGTCGCGTAATGTTGAACGGATGGAGTATTTTCGAGTCGCTTTAAGCTTCCTTGATTTACTCTTTCTATGTTGTTACTCCACACGAGAAAGACGGTTTGATAAATGGTTTGTGCTAGAAATTATATGCATGTGTATTGTTGAACTAACTTTTTTTTTGAAACGGAAAAACCCGGCCCTCTGCGTCTAGCCGATACACACAGCCCTTTATTACACAAAGTCAAACTCAGCATACGGAATATAACTTATTACACATCAAAGATAACAAATTGTGGCCACATAGACCACCAACGAAACAGCAATAACATCGAAGAACTACACATATTGTAATCTCCTAGTGTGCAACCAGCCACACTGGTGGCCAGCTTTCAAATTGTTAAAAATCACATCATTTCTGCAATTCCAAATTGCTCATAAGAAAACACATACACCTATGCGTATACTGGTTTTAGTTTCTTTATCCACCTTATTCAACCAATTCTCAAACAAATTAGTAACAGAAGAAGGTGGAGAAATACTAAATATGAAGTGAATTAGTCTCCAAATTTTCCTAGCAAAAAAAAGGAAAAAAATAAATGATCGGTAGTCTCCTCCTCAGCACATTTCGTACGTCTTATCCGTTGGTCGAAAACTGTGAAGCTTTATGTTGCACCACAAGAAAGATCTAGTATTCCTTTTCATTTAGGAACGGAACTCACAGCAAATTTATTAGCCCGTGACACGCCCGTGCTCTTCTTCTTCCTCCCTCCCTCCCGATCCCATGAGTGGTTCCCTCTCCATGGCCACCTCCTCCGATCACTCCGTCGCCCTCATCCCTCCCGGCATCTCCATCCATAACCTCACCATTAGCAACTACATCGAGTTCAAACTCGACCTCACCGGCAAGTTCTTCCGTAAGTGGCGCAATACTATCCTCATTCTTCTAGCTCGTTACAATGCTCACCATCATGTCGAGGAGGAGACCGAGCCCCACCTCGCCGACGACGAATGGCGCAAGACCGATTTCTCCATCACCCTCTGGTTCATCGCCACCCTCGCCGACGATCTTCGGGAGATCGTCCTCTCCCCCGACAACACCGCGTACCAAACCTGGTGTGCCGTCCTCACCTTCTTCACCGCCAACAAGGCTGGACGGAGCATGCATCTGCGGAGCGAGTTCCACGACCTGCGTCAGGGCGACATGGCGGTCGGCACCTACTGCAGCAAGATGAAAGCCATCGCCGATGCGCTCGGCGACGTCGACGATCCGATCTCCGACGCCCAGCTCACCATGCGCCTCCTCGACGGCCTGAGCGACGCCTTCGCTCTCCAGGCCGAGATGCTCCAAACTCCGCTCGCCTCCTTCGTCGACACGTGGTCCCGCCTCCTCCTCGCCGAGATCAAGCAGAAGGCCAAAGCGCAAGACGCCGCCGCCCAGGCCCTCCTCGTCCACGGATCCACTGGTGACCGCGACAAGGGTGGGCAACGTGGCGGCGCCACCAACGGCAACTATGGCGGCCAGCAAGGCGCCCAAGGCGGCTCTGGTGGCCATCAGGCCAACCACCAAGGCGGCCACGGCTACACCTCCTACGGCACTCACGGCTACGGTGCAGGCGGCTACGACTCCGGCAGCAGTGGACACCAGTACGGCTTCGGCAACGGTGGCCGCGGTCGCCGTGGGCGCGACTGCGGTCGTGGAAATTGGGGCCACGGGCCGCAGCAATACCCGCCGCACTACACCCACCATGGCGCCTACAACCCGGGTTTTTGGCCGCATTACATCCCCAACCCATCGAGCATCCTCGGTCCGCGCTCAGGAAGCCACGCCCACGCCTACGTTTGCGAGCCACCCCAACTTCTACCCGTCGCTCGGCTACCATCATCCTGCGCCTCCGCCTTACTCGTGGGACCACAACGCCATGATCAGCGCCACCCCGAGCTACGCACCACCGGAATGGACAATGGACACCGGCGCCTCATCCCACATCACCAACACCCCAGGTACCTTGACCACTTCTCATTCTTCATCTAGGCATAATTCTACGCATACTATTGTTGGTAATAGATCACGTCTACCCATCATTGCCACCGGCGATGCCATTCTCCACACTCCACCAAACACGTTCCACCTTAACAATGTTCTTGTTTCCCCTTCTATGGTCACTAATATTATATTCGTACGTAAATTCACTCATGACAACGCGTGCTCTATCGATTTTGACCCCTTTGATTTCTCTGTGAAGGACCTAGCCACCAAGACTACCATTCTTCGGTGCAATAGTGATGGCGGCCTCTACTCCCTCCATGGTGGCTCCCCCTCTACGACAGCTCTCCACACCACCACATCCGGTGACCTATGGCACCAACGACTCAGGCATCCCGAGCCTCGCACTGTTTCTCAATTGCCGCATTTCCTTCCTTCATGTAATAATGTTGCACCCTCCTCCATGTGTGAGGTGTGTCAACTAGGAAAACATGCTAGGCTCCCCTTCTATTCTTCAAATTCTTGTACGACCGCACCATTTCAATTAATACACCGTGATTTGTGGACCTCTCCGGTGCCTAGTTTTAGTGGTTATAATTATTACCTTGCCATGCTTGATGACTTCTCTCATTATTCGTGGACCTTCCCCCTCAAACAAAAATCTGAAACCACATCCACCATTCACCCTTTTCTCTTATTCATTAAAAGCCAATTTCACACTACTATCCTCTCTCTCTCTCTCCAGCCTAGGTTCGCCCCCCCCCCCCCCACCACCACCACCACTCCGGTGCAGCCACGTCACCCCGCCCTTCCCCCTCACGTTGTTCCGATACAGCCACCCCAAAACCCACACACAATGACCACAAGGGCCAAAAACGGTTTCCACGTGCCACGTCGCCTCTTTTCACTAAACACCACTACCGACGCTATTTCTCCTCTCCCATACAACTACAAAAATGCTATTCATGATCCTAACTGGCATGCAGCTATGCTTGAAGAATTTAATGCCTTGATTAAGAATGATACTTGGTCTTTGGTGTAAACGTTGTGACGGGCAAATGGATCTTTCGTCATGAAATGAACCCCGATGACACATTGGCACGATACAAGGCACGGTGGGTCCTCCGAGTTTTCACTCAGCAGGCCGGGGTCGACTACGACGAAACCTTCAGTCCCGTGGTTAAACCCGCAACAATCCGTGTGGTTTTGAGCCTTGCTACCACTCATTCTTGACCCATGCACCAATTGGACGTGAAAAATGCTTTTCTCCACAGAAATCTTCAAGAAACCGTCTATTGCCACCAACCATCCGGCTTCACCAATCCCACCCTTGCCAACCATGTTTGCCTCCTCAAGAAATCCCTATATGGTCTTAAGCAAGCACCTCGCACGTGGTTTCACCGATTCACCCAATTTCTCCACTCCCTCGGTTTCTTGGCCTCTAGGTGTGATCCCTCACTTTTCATCTGACACCGTGGCTCCTCCATTGCTTACCGTCTGCTTTATGTAGATGATATTATTCTCACGGCCAACACAACATCATTTCTACATTCACTCATCCACTCTCTCAACACCGAATTTTCCATGTCTGGCCTCGGAGATCTACACCATTTCCTTGGCATTAATGTGCATCGCAACACTCACGGCATCCTCTTGTCCCAACAACAGTACGCCCTGGAGCTACTCGATCGTGCCAACATGAGCAATTGCAACGCTATCTCGACTCCCATTGATACTCGCTGCAAACTCTCGCCCTCGGATGGTTCTCCCTTTGCCGATCCCTCTCTGTACCGGAGCTTAGACGGCGTACTCCAATACCTCACCCCCGGCCCGATATCTCCATGTCGTGCAACATGTGTGCCTATTCATGCACGAACCTCGGTATGTCCACTTCCAACTGATCAAACGCATCCTGCGTTACCTCAAAGGCATGTCACACTTCGGTCTTCAGCTGTACAGAAACTCCTCCACGGACCTCCTCGCTTACTCTGACGCCGACTGGGCGGGCTGCCCGGATACGAGGAAGTCGACCTCTGGGTTTTGTGTATTCCTCGGCGACAACCTTGTGTCCTGGTCCTCTAAACGGCAACCCACCATGTCTCGATCCAGCGCCGAGGCGGAGTACCGCGCCGTCTCCAACTGCGGCGTTGAGTCCTGTTGGCTCCGACAACTGTTAACTGGACTTCGAAGGCCTCCTCGCCGCGCCACTGTAATCTTCTGCGACAACATCAGCGTTGTCTACTTGTCATCAAATCCAGTACAGCATCAGCGGACCAATCATGTTGAGATAGACCTGCACTTCGTCCGCGATCGCGTTGCTCTCGGCGAGGTCAAGATCCTGCATGTTCCGACGTCATCTCAGTTCGCCGACGTCTTCACGAAGGGCCTTCCGAGCTCAGCGTTCGCTGATTTTAGGTCCGGTCTTCACATCTTGCCGTTCGATGTTCGGACTGCGGGGGGGTTTTGAACGTTACCGATCACACGTGTATTCTCTGTAACGTTTACTGACTTAGACTTAGTCTGAAGATCCTATTCTTCAGGATAGTTCAGTTGGAGCCCTCGCATGCACCTGCGCGTGCCGCTGCTCCCGCTCTCACGTTCTCCATCTATCTATACTTATATTTGTAACAGTACAGAGGCAATACAATCTGTGTGAGAGTCCATTGCAATTCAGCTATTTTGACAAATCTGACATTTCTTAAAATCTTCAACATAATAAAATAAACTCGTTCAAAAATTCAATCCGACCTTCTTTTGTTCTAGGGCTATTGTCGAGAGTTTTAGGCCGTGAAACCACCGATTGCCTTGGTGGTATGACCATGATATTGCCGACGGTTTCGGCGGTACCGCATGAATCTTATGGTCCACATTTTACGGTCCACATTTTGATGGCAGGAAAAAGGTTAGGACCAACTACAAAATTGAAAAGGTTTTTTAGACTACAGTTTAGTGGAAAGGTTAGATTTATGACTCTGGTCTTGTTTTCCGTGATCATGGCTTGGCTGCTAGGAGAGCATGTCTTTGCCTCTCCCTAGTGCTACCACCCATTAGATGCTACTATCATGCTCGCATTAAAAAAAAGAACTTTAAATGTTTTACAAAAATTCGAACAAAATGTGAATGCTTATCAGGATTGTGTCTACAACCATAAAAAATTCCAGGTACGAATTCGAAAAGCAAGTTAAGAAACGAAAAGAAAAATCCATATTAGTGTCAATTTTGCTTTTGTCTTTTTTATTTCTCAATGTTTCTTTCGAATTCGGACTAAAATGTTCGGAGTTTGTAGACACATTTCTTATAAACATTCACAAATTTTCTAATTTTTTGAAAAATAAAAATAAAAAAATCTTTAAATGGGAGCATGTGAGAGGTGGCATCGCTAGATAGCTTGGCCCTGGCTTGTATACTGTACACATGCGGTCAAAGGATGGACCTGGCTACAGGACGGTGGCATTCGACTGCACGACCAGTGCAGGGCGCCTTGAAGCCGTTTATTTATGAGTGGCAGAAATGGCAGCAGAGGAAGAGGGGTTTATGTCTTCCCTTCTTAAATTCGCCCTTGCGTGGTCGGCCGGACAGTGTTGCGTCGAGCAGGGAACGGTAATCTGACGGCAGTTTCACAGGCCACACGAAGATATCTTTATTTGTTCATGCTTCCAGGAGGCTAAAACGAAGTACTCCCTCTGTCTAAAAATATACTACATCCATTTCCATCCAATTCAACGAAACTTATTTTGAGACGGAGGAAGTACATGATTCGGGGTTTCGGGGCTGGATCGTGTTGGGCGTCCCTGGGCTCTAAAATTTCCAGCCCTCGAGTCCCGTGCTGACACGTGTCGCTCCTCCCTCCAAATCTCGTTTTTGCTCCGGTAGCAGAAAAAATACCTGTTTTTACTCCGGTAGCAAAAAAAAATACCGGCTTTCGCTCCGGTAGCAAAAAAAAAAGAAAAATCGTCCCAAAAAACCGAAAAAAGACAAAATCTCGCCAAAAACTCGCCGGAGACCCGTAGTAAAAAAAATTGCTACGATAGCAAAAGTCGATTTTCGGGCCAGGAGACTCTCGCTCCTCGGAGAATCTAATAGCAAAAAAAGTATACTGATATAGCAAAAATATACACTAATTATAGCAAAAATTATATTCTAAAATAGCAAAAACCCGACCTCGCCGAAGATATCACCGTAAATTCTGATACATAAAAAGCAAAAAAATATGAAAATGTAGCAAAATTTCGTGGTAGGGGGCCATCCCCGGTGGCGGCAGAATCCGGGCGCCATGGCCTCCTGCTCCTTGCGGTCCATGCCGCCACCGCCCTGGCAGGGCCGCACTAGAAGGCGGCAAACTCCCGCATGTCGACGAACCCGTCCCTGTCCCCGCCTCATCCCTTCTTGAGCTCCTAGAGGCTTCAATGGCCGGAGCAGAGACATCCCGGCAGAGGCCCGACGCCAGCGAGGGAGCCTTTCCGGCGTGCGCAAGGGAGCCGCTCCGACGGGAAGGAGCGACCTGGTGCGGCATCCGCGAGCAACGCGCGGGGGAGGGACGAGCTGGTGCCGCCTGGGATGGAGATGCCCACCGCCAAACTTGGGATTCTGGCGAGGTCACGGTCATGCGGGGATTCGTCGAAGTTGTTTGACTTTGGGGGCTCGGGTATAGAGGAACACGGAGTATCAAGGAAGAAAAGAATAAGAGAGGAGCGGTCATGAGTGTTCTGGGCGGTCGTGCGCGCGTGGACCCACTCGACCCGGTCGATGAGCCCCCAGGGGTCTCCGAGCGTTTCCCTTCGGGGCTAGGCTATTTGGCTTTCTCCCTATCTATATACTCTCTCCGTCTAATATTAGTTGTGTCAAAATTGGACAAAAATGGATAAATCTAACACTAAATATGTCTAGATACATCCATTAATATGAGACGGAGGGGTACTATAAAAAAAAAAAAGACGTGCATTCTCCCGCCTTCGGTGAAAAAAACAAAGTACTACACACGATTCACCAACGAAACTACTAGTACATGCACTTAACACTGCCATAAGCTCGCACTGATACGAGCTATGGACGGGTAATAACCTTGCAGTTCGATAATGAAACGCCCTATTAAGTACTGCATATATATAATGAGTACGAATAAAAACGTTGGCAGCTCCTGTGTTCCGATGGCAAGGACGAGCACGACACGACAACACCTCAGGTTCTTCTGAAAATCTGAATATGCGTCCTAGGCTGACCACTCGGAACACATGCCCAGAGACCAAAGCACGGTCCAAGTTAGGCTCGTAGCTCATAATCAGATTGAGGGTGAATACTCCCTCCGTCTCAAATTAAGTGTCGCAAAGTTTGACAAAAGTGGATGTATCTAACACTAAATTATGTCTAGATACATCCATTTTTGTCAAATTTTGTGACACTTAATTTGAGACGGAGGGAGTATTATTTCGCTATGGCAACATTTTTCTGGCGTAACATCTACTCATATAGCGGCAGAGTGAAACAGGGTAGCAAACAAGCTATACATCAATAGCACCCAAAAATACAGGATACTCCCCACCCACAAACCCAGTCACTATCCAACACAGCGATCAGCCACGACATCAGAGGGACACTATGACAACCAAGAATCAGGACAGGTGGACCACTCACGGCTAATAAACAGAACAAAAAGAACCACACCGTCTCCTTTTCGCCCCAACTAGGCCGTATCCTCACTTGTTGCACTTGAAGCCATGGCACACGGACAGGATGATGATGAGAATCAGCGCAATGATTATGCCCAGAACGATGAGCTTGATCTTCATATTCTGTAGCCACATCTTCCTCCGCACCTGTGTGCCCTGCTCTCTGAAATCCTGTGCCTGCAAACCAGCGTTTGAATTCTTGTGAGATACAAATAACATATTTACCCGCAAAAAAAAACTACTCCCTCCGATCCATATTAATAGGTGCTGAAGTGGATGTATTTAGACATGTTTTATTGCTAGATACATCCACTTCAGCACCTATTAATATGGATCGGAGGGAGTAACAGATTTGTATGCACGAATCAAAGTAAAGTATTGTGACACATATATTTCTTTAATAATATTGAGCCAGTATTACTTTATGTAGTAACACTTCCAGGTTTACCACCGACAGTTCCTAGTTGCAAAATCAATTATAGGAAGAGCCAAGGCAAAATCAAGGTTCAATATTCTTCGCTTTTTTTTCTTTTTGCAGAGTAATTCTTCAGCTATCAATTCGACACAAGTGAGCAACATGGATGGAAGGGACACATGTCAACATATAACCACCAAACAACTTTCACCAAGACTGCCAGTGTGTATATAGTAGCCATCGTGCATAATTGTGGCAGTCAAAATTGAACAGGTATATTGGGTACATTTTTGTAATCTAGATGCATATCACCTTATCATACATAATGTACTGAGTTCAGATATTGGCATCTGCCTAGAAGCTTGTTAGTCATTTGACCAAAAACTGTTGGTATAGCAGACTACATGATCTGTTACTCGTTATGACAATCATGTGTGGCATGACGCGAATGTACGGCTAAAATTAACCATATTATAGCAATGAAGACGTTTAAACTTACAAAATACAGGAATCCATATTGTTGTCATAGTGAGGTTTCAGCAAACAAAACAGATATAGCTCTGGTGACGTGTTTTAAGGGACTGATTGGAACAAGAATTCAAAACCTTTTTAGTGATTTACAGATCCACATAATACACATGTCTCGTACCCTCACTGGATAGATTCAAGAAAACTGGTGTCGGGTACTTTCTCTTCAGGATATTAAGTACTCGTCGCTTAGAGATATTAAGTACTCGTCGCTTAGAGGTTTCTCCACAGTGTTGCCAAAGCCAAATTTGCCACATAGATTTGTTTGGCATTAGGGCTAAACTTGCTATGTTATCTACAATGTGTCAAAGCCAATGCCAAATTCCCATATTGTGTGGCCCACCATGTATAAAGTAATAATAAACTATTTTGGGCTGCACACTCTCTCTCTAGTCTCACCCCTCCATCCAACTATTCTATTCACTAAAAAGAATTTGGCATTGGATCTTCTAGTTGCTCCTACGCCAAATTATTTGGCTTTGGCACCAAGATTTGGCAACTCTACAATGTAGGGAACCGATGCCAAAAGCCAAATAGGGTATTTGGCACCCAAATTTGGCACACACTGTGGATGCCCTTAGACACTATTTCCATGCAAAAATACAGTAATGCCAGAGATTAAGTAAAGTAATATTAAACCTGGGAACGCAGGTTTTCAGTTTTATCAACAAGCAGTTCAATCTTCTCACCACGGTCAAGAACCTGAATTCAAATTTGTAATTCCGAATTAGAGAAAATTTCAAAAAGATTGTCACTTTCAAACAGCATAAGTGGAGTTCCTCTTGATGAGTTATACTTAATACAATACCTTCTCAATGTTTTCCATCATAACCCCTTTGACTTCCGAAACTTGAGCTTTAACCTTGGCAAGCTTGTTGATTTCCTCGGGGTTGTCGACACAGTACTGCATGTGCTCTTTAAGTTTCGATCTTTCAATATTAAACAAACAGATGTTAGTCATGGCCTCATGGAGGCAGGGAGCATCAGCATCATATCTTGCTTAAATACATTATAAGCTGCACAAAGAACATACCCGAACTCTCGGTTGAGGCTGCTTGCTCCAGCAGTAGCTGCCTTGCCACCACCATATCTTTTGCTGAAATCATCCTTAACTCTGTCCAGAAAAGCAATGGGGGTTTGCCGCCCAACAGACTCAACAGCAACCACACAGTACGCTGCAAGAAAAAAAAATTTCAATGCATACTAAGAGTTAAAACCCTCCATTCAGAGATATAAGACGTATTTTGACCATAAATTTCGTGTACAACATTTTCTCAAAAGATACAAAATAGCGATAGAAAAATGCTTTGGACTAGAAATCTAACATATCAGTTTTCTGTTGCATAACCCACATATCAGTGGATTAATTGTTCGTCGAAGCTTGGATTTGTAAAGTTACTATTCCCCTTATATTTCTGAATGGAAGGAGTAGATGCCAGCGAAAGAAACATGAATATTTTTCGAAAATGGGTGTATCAGTACAAGTGTACAACTAAATGCCGAAAAAACTTTTGGGCATGGTGATTCATTGTGTACACATATTTCTACAACCCGCTCCTTTTACAGCACCCTCATTCCATTAAGCAACCATGTATTTAGAGCATAACTAGTAGAAATGATTTGTTGAGCACATACGATTGCTTGTAGCAAACCCGCTTAGACAATATCTTACCTTAACTGTTATGGAACAATGCAATACAATCAGACAGGAACTTGCGCATTTATTACAGAAGAGTGCAACCTCTTCTTTAAACCAATGTACTAAATGGAGAATCGATTGAGCCACATAGCCGTGACCTCAGAATAACAACCAGAGATGACACAGTCAATAGCTACTACAATCACCTAAAAGCATATACAGAACAGCATGCCCAACATGTAGGCACGCAAATCTCCCTCACCAATCCCTGATCTGGCAAAGTTGGTGACAGATGCCTTAGACATCGAAGATACACACAATATTAAAAGAAAAAAAAAACACCTCTGTAAATACAAAGACTCCTATATTTTCTCCTAACATGCCTAAGAATAGTAATGCCAATACCTCCTCTCCCTTCCAACTCAACAGCACGTTTCAACCAGAACTGAAACCTAGACGGGTACCTTGCTTGGTAAGCAACAACCCACGTAACTCAGATCACAATCGACACAGGCGGAAATCCAAAATACTTACATCCTAGATGTTATCTAGGCAGATAGGCTTGCTAGGAGATAAACCTAGTTAGGCAGATCGAGCGAGATCTACGCGCAGGGGAAAGCCGCATAGAGCACGCAACGCTTCAGATTCAGATCTAGGCAGATGGGCGCAGGACCGATCGGGATCGAGAGGGGTGGAGGTGCACTCACTGAAGCCGTCCTCGACGAGGTAGTTGAAGGTGTGGCCGTCGCAGTTGTAGGTAAACTTGTTATTGCTGGAGGGGAGCTTCTGGAGGCACTGCGCGGCGATGGTGGTGAAGTTGCCGGTGAACTCCGTGTACTCTGCCAGCACCGCCGTGCCGCGCGCCACGAACGCGTAGATCAGCGACTGCTGCCCCATGGCCCTTGCCTCGCCTCCTCACCGTTCCTCTCTTCTCCGACGCCGCGGACGCCTGTTGACTGCTGGAGCGCGCCGGTGCCGGAGAGGATCGGATGGGGACGGCGAACCGAGGCGTGGTGGGGCTTCGAGAAAGGGAGAGGACGGGGTTAGAGAAAAGGGGCAACGGGAATGGTGGGCGAGGTGCGCGTGGAAAAAGGGTGAAAGAAATCGAAATCGAGGTGGGTGGGGCTGGCCAAACGGGCCGCCCGGTATGGCACGGCCCGCTACAAAGAAAAGACTTGGCCCGCCTACCACAGAATACGGCTAGCCCGATTAGTAAACGGGTTGTGCCGGGCCGGTCCACGTGCCTCGACAGCTGCTTCGGTGTGGCACGATGGGCTAGGTTAGGCACGAGGGCCCTGTTTATAGCGAATTTCAAATTTTCGGGTTAAATGGGTCAATTATGCTCGTTCTAGGTTGTTGTGCCCTAAATGTGCAGCCAATCAGGCCGCACCTGAGCTTCCGTGTCGTAGCCGTGCCTATGGCAGGTGTCATGTCAACTCATTAAGGCTCGGCTCGTTAAGACTCATGATTGTTTAGACTCAAATCATTAAACTCATTAAGGATAACAAGATAAATATAAAGATTGGCTCGGTTTGTTATATGTTCGTGAGCGCTCGCGAGCAACTCATTAAGAAAATGCATCACGAAATACAACAGATTACGTGCGTACAGTTAAAAACTTACATAGGTACGACTAGTTGAGTTTAAGAAATCGAGAAGATGGGAATACGAAGAAGATATGAATGTGGAAACTAACTCATCCAGAGACCCATGAGCGATCAAAGTAACGGAACATTTATCTATAATGACTGAAATCATGATACTATTGAGCTTAACGAGTATCTTACGGAACTCACAAGCTCGATCATTTAACTCGTCAGTGTTAACGAGCAAAAAATGTTGCTCAACTCGGTTCATTGAGAAAACGAGTCGAGCTCAAACGAGTCGAGCAGCCGAGCGCTCACTAGACTCATCGAGTTTCGAGCTTTTTATAAAGCTCCTACATGTAGCGCCCTCACATTTAATAATGTAAGAACTACTGTGTTAAGTGCTAGTCTCTGGATCAATGCTTGCACCACAGAACAAAATGTAAAGTATCATTGTAGAAGTATCAAAAATTATTACAAATGATCCAGAATAGCCAAGTATAGCTTTATTATAAAGTGCATAGTCTTTAAATAGTAGCCAAACTCAGAGTTCTAAACAACAGAAATAAAGGTAGCAATGAGCCTCCATCTTCAATCATGCGCCACTACGGATGAGAATGGGCCCCGAAACCCGCAAAACCGACGGGTACCCGCCTTAAATGGGGAGCGTTTGGTAAAATGTTCGACCCGCCAGGTCTAATGGGACGGGTATGGGGGTGGCAAACCCGTACCCGCATACTCGCAGACCCGCTCTAAGCCCTAATCATATCCTAATAATCATATTCCTAACCACACATCTACGAACTATGAACCACAAACCTCACACATCACATGGACGCGTTGGAATCTGGAGTCCCGGAGACAACACACGTACACACGTGTCGATTCCGACAAACTCCGTCCCAATATTCCATTGTTGTATTCCCCGTATGTGTCGGTGTCGCTCCTTAAATGGGTACCCGTTGGAGTTCCGAACCCGGTCGGGTCGTGGGTCTGGTAACAAATGAGACCCGACAAGTTAAATAGGGCGGGTATGGGGGCGCCGACCTGGCCCCAAACCCGGTGGGTGCCATCCGGATACGCCACATGCATTACATGTTGGGTGTAGACTCGAGTCCAAGCACTTGATCAAACTTCATCCTCAGAATTTCCTGCGCGTTGCAATATGCAGCCCCCGAAGGAGAATCAGTACAAACAATGTATTGGCAAATGACACTATGGTGGATATAAAATGACAAGTCTAAACTACATGCATATCTGGCTTGGTGGAGTTTAGCCTATTTGCAGAAAGAAAGTTTTTCCCTAACACTTTTGAAAAAAAAGTTTGCTTTCAAAGATTGGCACCATGGGACATACCCATGAGCACCACGACTAATGTTTACTTAGCCAAATTTTACTTCTTTAAAACGTTGTTGAGATCCTTCTATCCATCTTTGTCCAACAGTTTGAAGTCGTCCATTACCGGGGACACGACTATGATCATAGTTTCTAACTCTGCAGAAGTTGTGCACTTTCACCCTTTGTCTTCAATTAGCCCAAACATCCTATACACACAGAGTGCATCATGGAAATGAGAGAATTGAGACGGGATCTAAAGGATTGCTACACACTACTTGGGATTTTGCATAGCATAATAATAACTTAGTAAAAAAAATCTCTATCATGCATACTACTCAAAAACACTAGTAATGCATAGTAAACATATGGGAGATTTGATGGTATGTCACTTGCCTTGGCAACAGGATGAACAATCACAACAATTATAACAGCAACAAGAGTAGACTTGCTACTCTTCACAATCTAAGAAGCAAAACAAGCCACACATAAACATACATAACATACATAACAGAAAAAACAAAATAGCAATACAAAAACATGTATGCATGTTATGCAATGATCAAATTAATGCACAAAATACACAATTAGAAATAAATACTAATAATGATGTTCCTAATGTTAATAACATGGTTATGATGTATGCAAAACAAATTTATTATCAAACTAAAATTATTAGTATTGCTACGATTTTATTATAGGCAAAACTCAACATTAATAGAGTTTATGTTACAAAGTTGCACAAATAATTTTCCAACGCTTCTACCGGATAGAGGACATCAAAACAAAACCATAGTAATTGATTTCACCTAAAAAGGATTTATATATTAAAAGTTATGCCCAAATTGAATAGCCTATATTAATTTACACATTGTGCTGATTTCAAAAGGTCCAAAATCATCGAAAAAGGATTTATAGAACTCGAGATATGAATTTTACAAGTTTTAAACCAATTCTGTTTTATTTTGTTTTAAACAAAAATATGATCGATCGGGGGGATCTCAACGGAGCGTTGTGATTGGTCGAAAACGTTTCGTGTGGATTGCGCTCTGCGGAGCGTTAGATCTAAAGAAGATCGTGCGGCCAGGATTCCTCCGTACCGCTTCAGTGCAGCCTTCTATCAGAGCCCTCTGATGAAGATCTGACGAATGCGGTTGTTCCTCCTCTTCTGGGTCGCCGGGGTTATCCCCGGAAATGTGGACGCGCGGCGGAGGTGACAGAGCAAGCATGGCGGCGCTAATCTACGGCACTATGGAGAGCACGGCACTTAGCAGGAGGTGTAGGACGACAGCGCGGACTTGATGGCGCGGTGATTTTCTCCCTCGCTTCTTTTCCCGTTGGTGATGGCTCGCCGGAGAAGTGTGGGGCGGCGGGCGGGCTCGGACGCGGTTGGTGCCATTGATTCCCTGGACAAAACAGCGCACTAAGATGTCAGGCACGTGCGTGACAGTGAGGGGAAGCGAGAGAGGGCAGAGAGGAGGGGTGATCACGGCGGCGTTCACCGGAGGGAGCTCGAACACGACGGCGGTGTTGGCGAGATCGGAAGCTCGATTACTAGCGATTTAGAGCGAGGGTTGAGCTAGGGTTGGTAGAGGAGGTCGCGTACGTCGAGGGTGAGGTCTTAAATAGGGGCCTAGCGTGCGGGAGGGGCTAGGGCACGGAAGAGGCGGTGGCGGTGTCCGACGGGCGCACGGCGTCAAGTTCTTCTCTGGAACGGTGAGGGTAACGTCATTGTGACGTGGGGTTTACGTCACGTGTGGGGCCGAGCTGGAGTGAGATAGACTGAGGGGAAACCGGGGCGGGCTGCGTTCCTGGTCTGGTTACCGGGCTGGCCCAATGGCTGGGCGCTGCGCGCACGCGAAAAATAAGAGGGGGAATTGGGCTGGGCCCGAGATAAGGAGAGAGAGAGCTGGGCTTGCGCTTGGTGTTTTTTTTTCTTTTTTCTTTTTTTCTCTTTTTTGTTTTTAAATAAAAAATATTCAAAAACATTGCAAAACCCAACCAAAACAAATCAGAAAAATAAATAAAAATATGTTTTTAAAAGCTTAGGACCTAAGGAACATTTTGGTACTATTCTTTCCCAAAAATAAAATACTTTACTTTAGAAAAAGATTTATATCCAAAATATGGTTTAATAGGTAATATCACCTAAAATTTTGTCTTTAGCAAGATTAAAAACCAATTCTTATGCAAACAAAATGAAAGTATGCTATGATGATCATGAATGCATGAGGGTTTTGAATTTTTCAAGATTTTCAAAATCCTGGGATGTTACAGACTACCCCCCCTTAAAAGGAATCTCGTCCTGAGATTCGAGAAGGTTAGCAATTAGGTTAGAAAAGTTATGGGGTGGGCTATCCCCCTTAGAAGAATATACTTGAGATTGTACTTCCTCCATGCAATTGAGGTAATGGAACATGGGATGGAATAAGATGAGTTACGTTTACCATTCACCAACTCCATGTTGACATGATTCACATGCCCTTTCTTGAATGGGTTGGGCTTGGCAGCTTCTGTAGTCTTCTGCTCTGGGCAATCAGTTGCATAATGTCCCTTGTTTCTGCACTTGAAACACATCACTTGACTAAGATCCCTCTTCTTCTCATGATTGTGGTTGGGGTGTCCATTGCCATTTGAGTGACCATTGCTTCTACCATTGTTTTCCTTGAGTCCTTCAACGTGATCATGACCATTATGCGTGTGTCCATTCCCACCAGTATGATGGTTCTCATGTTTGTGGAAATTGTGTCCTCCATTGGATGTGTGCCTCTTATATGAGGGTCCAGAGTGGTATTTTCCACCATTACTGTACTTCCTCTTCCTGTTTTCCTCCTTCGTCATGTTGTTATCCAAAGTAATGGCTTGATCCAATAGAGTTTGATAATTTGGGGCATATGCTACAGATAAAGGTATCTTCAGTTCTTCTTTAAGTCCATTGAGAAATTTTTCCTTCCTCTTGGCATCAGTGTCAATGTCCTCTGGTGCATACCTTGATAAAGAATGAAAATCATCCATATACTCCTTTAGGGTTCTACCTCCCTGCTTCAGACTACGAAACTCCTCCTTCTTGAGGTTCATTATCCCACATGAGATATGTGCATTGCGAAATCACTCCTTGAAATCATCCTAAGTCATGCCTTCCAGTGGATGAGTCACTTGATAAGTTTCCCACCACATTGCAGCAGGTGCTTCTAACAGATGTGCGGTGAATCTCATCTTCTCTGCATCAATGCATTCACAAGTTACTAAGTCCTTGTTGATTGAGCGAAGCCAATCATCTGCCTCAATAGGATCAGTAGCATATGAGAACCTGTTAGGCCTAAGTCTCAGAAATCTAGTAATTCTGTCCACTGTGGGTGGTGGTGGCGGATTGTTGTTGTTGTTGTTGTTGTTCATTGGTGCTACAGACTGAGTCATCATCTGTAGCAGTTGGGCGTGGGAAGTGAGCATCTGGTGCAGGGCATCATTGTTGTTGTCCTCATTGTTGTTATTGTTGGGGTCGCGACGAGGAGGCATCTGTGAGTTTTTAGCATAGATGAGTAAAAGATAGATAGAGCTATGAGAAGAAAATTTTCCTACCCATGCACAATACAGCAAGACAACCAATCAAGGGAAAACAACAACTTAAAAACATTTTATCTCTTAACAAAATTTCAAAATTTGGACTTAATGTTTTTTGACAAACTTAAGCAAAACAACTTAGTTGCAAACCAAAACACTCTAGTATTGCCATATCACAAGTTGATAGGTCAATACTCAAACAAAAACTCTAGCTAACGCATTCTTCCATGGTGGTCAACTACTGGAAGGGATCATAACTCTTCACGATGATCTCTATGTTCTTGTACATCTTCAACTCCTTTTCAAGGGTGCTGATCTCTTCTTCAGCTTCCTGGAGATCTTTCTGAGTGTGATAAAGTCTCCACGTAAGTCTTTCTCCAAGTTCTGTGATAGCCTCCCATGCAGCGCATCTAGCTGACTCGAAGAATGAAGTGTATTGTTGTGGGTTGGTGAAGATGTAGTCCCCTTCGTTCTTGTGGTCATACTCCTTGCTTCTGTATAGGTGAAGTTGTACCACCAATACTCTTGGCCATCTTCAATGAAGGGGAAACCTTTGTAGAGTGTTGCTCCTCCAAAGCCCAATCTATTCATTAGGTTCTTCAATGCCTTTGGAAATTCAGTCTCACAATCCAGAGTCATGGTCGTCAATGGGCCCTTCTTGAGTGATTCAAGGAGGTTGGTCATCTATCAAGAAGATAATATATTAGAAGATTGAATAATAGGTAGAAGTGCTAGAAGAAGAGTTATCCTAGCTATGTTAGAGTAGAGTAGACATTAAATCATACGGTCCTTGGTGGTGGTGAAGTTGGAACTCTTCATATTTAAGTTGGAAGTCCTTGGCGATTGCGTAGTTGAAGCTCCATCATCATTGAGTTGTGAAGTGTAGGATAAAAAAAGATAAGTCGTAAAGCATAAGGTAAGGAGGTACTAGATACGAGACGAGTAAGAGTACTTTTGAAAATATTAAGCCATTTACATGGTGATCATCAGATCATTAACAACTTATCAAAATTTGGATTTTCACTATAGTGAGAGATACTAACACCCGCAAGCCAATCAGGAAACCGGTCTCATGTACGTGGAATGTAATGTTGGTCCGGGCCGCTTCATGTTACTAGGATCCAAAAAATACTCAAAGGAGTTAATAAATTTGATCAAGGGTTTTCCCATCCTAAGGGATCGAATCTTAAGGAAACGCTTCGCTCTGATACCATTTTGTAGCGTCCTCACATTTAATAATGTAAGAACTACTGTGTTAAGTGCTAGTCCCTGGATCAATGCTAGCACCACAGAACAAAATGTAAAGTATCATTGCAAAAGTATCAAAAATTATTACAAATGATCCAGAATAGCCAAGTATAGCTTTATTACAAAGTGCATAGTCTTGAAAGACTAGCCAAACTCAGAGTTCTAAACAGCATAAATAAAGGTAGCAATGAGCCTCCATCTTCAATCATGCGCCACAGGCATTACTTGTTGGGTGTAGACTCGAGTCCAAGCACTTGATCAAACTTCATCCTCAGAATTTCCTGCACGTTGGAATATGCAACCCCCGAAGAAGATTCAGTACAAACAATGTACTGGCAAATGACAGTATGGTGGATATAAAATGGCAAGTCTAAACTACATGCATATCTGGCTTGGTGGAGTTTAGGCTATTTGCAGAAAGCAAGTTTTTTCCTAACACTTTTGAAAAAGAGTTTTCTTTCAAAGATTGGCACCATGGGACACACCCATGAGCACCACAACTAATTTTTTCTTAGCCAAATTTTACTTCTTAAAAACGGTGTTGAGATCCTTCTATCCATCCTTGTCCAACTGCTTGAATTCGTCCATTACCGGGGACACGACTATGATCATAGTTTCTAACTCTGCAGAGGTTGTGCACTTTCACCCTTTGTCTTCAATTAGCCCAAACATCCTATACACACAGAGTGCATCATGGAAAGGAGAGAATTGAGACAGGATCTAAAGAATTGCTACACACTACTTGGGATTTTGCATAGCGTAATAATAACTTAGTAAAAAAATTGCCTATCATGCATACTACTCAAAAACACTAGTAATGCAGAGTAAAAAATATGGGAGATTTGATGGTGTGTCACTTGCCTTGGCAATAGGATGAACAATCACAACAATTATAACAGCAACAAGAGTAGACTTGCTCCTCTTCACAATCTAAGAAGCAAAACAAGCCACACATAAACATACATAACATAGAAGACAAAATAACAATAAAAAAACATGTATGCATGTTATGCAATGATCAAATGAATGCACAAAATTCACAATTAGCAATAAATACTAATAATGATGTTCTCTGATGTTAATAACATGGTTATGATGCATGAAAAACAAATGTATTATCAAATTATAATTATTAGTATTGCTAGGGTTTTATTATAGGCAAAACTCAACATTAAGAGAGTTTCTGTAACAAAGTTGCACAAATAATTTTCCAACGCTTCTACACGATAGAGGACATCAAAACAAAACCATAGCAATTAATTTCACCTAAAAAGAATTTATAGATTAAAAGTTATGCCCAAATTAGTGATTAATAGAGATCTATAAATAACATGTGAGTGTACGTTTCAAATTTGAAAATTGAATAGCCTGGATTAATCTACACATTGTGCTGATTTCAAAAAGTCCAAAATCATCGAAAAATGATTTATAGAACTCGAGATATGAATTTTACAAGTTTTAAACCAATTCTGTTTTATTTTGTTTTAAAACAAAAATATGATCGATCCGGGGGTAGCTCAACGGAGCGCTGTGATTGGTCGAAAACGTTTCGCGTGGATCGCGCTCTGCGGAGCGTTAGATCTAAAGAAGATCGCGCGGCCAGGATTCCTCCGTACCGCTTCGGTGCGGCTGTTAGAGTACGTGATGGGCCTAGGCCTGTTAGTCTTAGAGTTTGCTTAGGGGTCAAGTAAGCCGTGCTTGGGAGTCAAGTAAACCTCTCTATATATGGAGAGGAGATGTATCAATCTAATCAAGCAAGAATTAAGAAGGAAAACCCTTTCCCTCTTGCCTGGTCGTGGGAAAGGATCCCCACGGCCGGCTCTCTCGCGCCCTTGCAGCTCTCTCTCTCCCGCTCAAAACTAACGACGATTCGACTCTACACAAACCTAACGCCTAAAAAAACAAGCCTTTTACATCTCGGCCTATTGTATTGACCTGAAATAAGCTAACTCGGATGAGACTCCGACGCTTTATTTTTGACTCGGAACAATAAGGCGAGAATCCTCCGCGCGCCGAACTTGTGCGTTTGCAGCCCCCTGGATCCCAAGGACACCATCGGGAGCAAGCGAGCCCTCGCGGAGGCCGACGGCGGAATGCAATGGTGCTACGCGGTGTGCTCCTGTCGGTGACACCATGTCTTCTCCCCGCCGGCTGACTGTCGATGGCGCAGACCTGGAGGTCACCGCCCGTGGGAAAAACAGCATGCCCGCCGCCTGTGGGAGAAACCGCATGCCCAAGATCCCCCACGCAGCGGACGAGATCGAGGTCCGTTGCACCGGGAAGCGCAACTTGGAGGAGCTGCAGCTGCAAATCACGCATCTCCCGGACATGCCGACGCGCTAGGAGGCCGCACGCAGCAGACTGTAGCCTCACCGCCGCCGACACGTGGTGGGTAGCGATCCAAGCCGGAAGCGGTGACGGCGACGACTGGAACTTGATCTGTTGGATGGGATTGTCCTGGGACGGCGGTGGCGCTGCTGGGAACGAGGTCACCGCAGTCCCGTCGTAGGAGATCCCATGCTGAAATGTGATGACCGGCGCCGTGGTCGCGGCCGAGGGCGGTGGCGGCGGCCATGCGGGGGTCGGCGCCGGTGATGGCGCACCGTCGGGAAGGACCGGCAAAGCGGGAGGGCCCGCCGTACTGTTGGGGTGGCGCCGGTGGCGACTGGATGTGCGGCGGTGCCTAGGCCGCCGTATAGATCGGCCCGGGGACGTACAGTGGCAGCGGCGGCTGCAGCAGCCTGGCGTCGAGTGGCGGCGACGACAGCAGCAGCATCGGATGCCGCGGCCCGGCGATTGTGGCGGAGGCCGCCTGGTGCGGCGGCTGCCACGGCAGCCACGCCGGCCCATAGGCGGTGACTGATGGCGCGGCCGGCGGCGGTCCGTAGGGACCGGCCAGGAAGAGGCAGATCCCTTGGACCGCGGTGACAAGGTCGTTGAGGACCCCGGTCATCTGCTCAGGGGTGTAGACGACGGCGGCCGGGGCGGGGAAGGACGCCGCCATGGTGGCGGTGGCTGCAGTGGAGGCCAGCGGCGCCGTCGGTTGGGGCGGCGGCATGGTGGTGGTGGCCGGCGATGAAGACATGATCGAACAAGGGCGCTCTGATACCAAATGTTATGGTTGCTAGGGTTTGAGTGGGAGAGAGGGAGAGAGCTACGAGGTTGCGAGAGAGCCGGACGTGGGGATCATTTCCCACGGCCAGGCAAGAGGGAAACGGTTTTCCTTCTTAATTCTTGCTTGATTAGATTGATACATCTCCTCTCCATATATAGAGAGGTTTAGTTGACTCCCAAGCAAGGCTTACTTGACCCCTAAGCAAACCCTAAGACTAACGGGCCCAGGCCCATCACGTACTCTAACAGCGGCCTTCTATCAGAGCCCTCCGATGAAGATCTGACGGATGCAGTTGTTCCTCCTCTTCTGGGTCGCCGGGGTTCTCGCCGGAAACGTGGACGCGCGGCGGCGATGACAGAGCAAGCATGGCGGCGCTAATCTACGGCACTAGGGAGAGCACGGGACTTACCATGAGGTGTAGGACGACGTCGCGGACTCGATAGCGCGGTGATTTCTCCCTCGCTTTCTTTTCCGTCGGTGATGGCTCGCCCGAGTAGTGCGGGGCAGCGGGCGGGCTCGGACGCGGTTGGTGCCGATGATTCCCTAGACAAAACAGCGCACTAAGATGTCAGGCACGTGCGTGGCAGTGAGGGGAAGCGAGAGAGGGCAGAGAGGAGGGGTGATGACGACGACGTTCACCGGAGGGAGCTCGAACACGGCGGCGGCGTTGGCGACATCGGAAGTTCGATTGCTAGCGATTTAGAGCGAGGGTTGAGATAGGGTTGGTAGAGGAGGTCGCATACGTCGTGGGCGAGGTCTTAAATAGGGGCCTAGCGTGCGGTAGGGGCTAGTGCACGGGAGAGGCGGTGGCGGTGTCCGACGGGCGCACGGCGTCGAGTTCTTCTCTGGAACAGCGAGGGTAACGTCATCATGACGTGGGGTTTACGTCATGCGTTGGGCCGAGATGGCAGCGAGATAGAGTGAGGGGGAAACGGGGCGGGTTGCGTTCCTGGTCTGGTTACCGGGCTGGCCCAATGGCTGGGCGCTGCGCACACGCGAAAAATAAGAGGGGGAGGGAAATTGGGCTGGGCCCGAGACAAGGAGAGAGAGAGTTGGGCTTGCGCTGGTTTTTTTTTCTTTTTTTCTTTTCTGTTTTAAATAAAAATGATTGAAAAACATTGCAAAACCCAACCAAAACAAATCAGAAAAATAAATAAAAATATGTTTTGAAAAGCTCAGGACATAAGGAACATTTTGGTACTATTCTTTCCCAAAAATAAAATACTTTACTTTAGAAAAAGATTTAAATTCAAAATGTGGTTTAATAGGTAATATCACCTAAAATTTTGTCTTTAGCAAAATTAAAAACCAATTCTTATGCAAACAAAATGCAAGTATGCTATGATGATCATGAATGCACGAGGGTTTTGAATTTTTCAAGATTTTCAAAATCCTAGGATGTTACACTACGTGTCCTGACGTGCCCCATGACGAACGTTTTGAACAAGGCCAGCCCGCCGCAGATTGAGTTTCGGTCCAAGCACGACCGTGCTCGTGCCGCGTCGCGATCCATTTAGCCCACGCCGCGTTGTACGCGGGCCAGGCCGAAAATTACGTTCCTCGGGTTGGCCTGTTTGGCCAGTTATAGTGAGGACAAGTGGGAGTTTTGCCGCGCCGTCCTCGGGGCTTGCACAATTTCAACTATAAACCTCCTTTTTTAACAATCAATAACATATCTTATTGTAGCAAATCGTACATGGTAGATACTGATGACCCACAAGTGTAGTGAATCGCAACAGTCTTCGATGGTAAATATAGCTCAATTTATTGATTCGACACAATGGGAGGCAAAAAATATTTATAAATCTTAACAACCGAGTTGTTAATTCAGCTGCAGCTGAAAAGTATTATGCATCACACAATTTATTAGTAGTAACGGTGATATAATGGCAGCAGTAGTTCAATAGTAAAAGTGGCCGTAAAACAATTGTAGCAATAGTAACAACAAATGTAAACAAATTAAGTAACAGTGATAAAAACACCGTAGGCATAGGGATAAATGTACGGGCGTTGCATGAATAAGATTAACCATGTAATAGAGGTAACAAATGGCAGCACCAACATATAAGAGGGTATCCAAGTCCCAAACTATCATAGGCATGTTTCCCAAGAATTGTCGTACGTGCTTGCAATAAGAAATTGCACGATGTCTTTTGTCCTACCATCTTGTTGTTGCGGGGCCAAAAAGAAACTAATGGTAATTAAGATACTTATTCTACCAAACACCGGAGCAAAGCATTAACATGCGGTGGAAACATGTAATCCTCGAACTAGAGTCCATCTCTTCCGATATCCCAACCTGTCACCTTGGGGTCTCGGGTTCCGGACAATCATAAGCGTACACAACTAGTAGATATGATCCAAAATAACAATTATAATCGTTAAAACATAACATGTTCAGATCTAAAATCATGACACTCGGGCCCTAAGTGAAAAACATTAAGCACTCCAAGTTGCAACAACAATAATAAACAACAATAGTGGATACTAGGCATCAAGCGGTAACAATCTCGTGATCTATTACATGACTAATCTCATCCAATCTCTACCATCCCCTCTGCCTACAGTAGGGAATTACTCACACATCGAAGGGAAAATCATGGAGGATTGATGGAGAGTTGTTGGCGATGACGATGGCGACGATCTCCCTCCAATCCCTGTCCCGACAGGGTGCTAGAACAGGAACTTCTGTCTCTCGAACTACGGTTTCGGGTGTCGGCGGAGCTACGGTTCGTATTCGGGAAAATCCTTCAAGGTTCTGCGTTTCCGGGACGAAGGAGTCTTTATGCCAAAGGGGACCCTGGGGGTGGTCCTAGGTCCCAGGGGCCCACCAGGCGCGACAGGTGGGGCTGCGGATGGCACCCCCTAGGGGGCAGTGGCCCCCTCCAGCTGTCCTTTGGGCTCTAGGAGTTTTCCGTGGAAATATAATTTTCTGAATTTTTCTAGAATTTTCTAAGGAAATTGATTTTCTGCACAAAACTAGACACCAATGGTATTTCTACTAAAAACAGCGTTAGTCCATGTTAGTTTGATCCAAGTCATGCAAATGGGAGGAGAAACATCAAGAAAAGTGTTTGGAAAAGTAGATACGGTTGCAACGTATCATCTCCCCCAAGCTTAGTTTATTGCTTGTCCTTAGCTGACAAACTAGACGCGACAAAAAAAAACTTTGACAAATACTTTTCACATTATACGGTGTGCATAAGATTATTCCATGATTAATATTTAACAAGTACATGGTAATTAACATAAGGATAATAAAGCTCACGGACTCATTCTAACTCATGAAAAGTAAACAAATAACTAAAGGTGAACAATATGAAATTACAATATCAACTAGGTTGGAATGATCATAATAAAACATGGTAAGATGTTATCCGACTTGCCCTTAATTGTATAGCAAAACATAAATGACAGGACACCTTCAAAGTTTAAGTGGTGACTAGATATAATAATTTCAGGAGAAACAATGTAAACATGCCTTAAATAATAATATTTTGCGGTAATGCACATTATACTCATAATGACAATCATGCTCTCCTAACTGGTGCATAAAGTAAGAAGCCGGAGACCCAACATAAAAGTAAAAGAAAGACCATTCGCAGAGGAAAGCAGGGATTACTCATGTTTTAGAGCTTTTTATTTAATAAAACAAAGGTATTGAAAATAATTTTTGAGAGAGGTGTGTGTCTATGTCAACGAATGGTAATGAAAAACTTATCATTCAAGCAAAGTTTTTAGACTTTTGAGAGAGGTTTCCATTAGCACTTTTTCTTTAAGATTGGCACTTCCCCCCACCTTGCCTTTCACAAGCCAGGGCTAGCCGTATCCACGGGTGCCCACCAACATTCATCGATCAAAGGGGAGTGCCATTTTTATACTATATTATTTGGCACCACCTCTCGGCAAATTTAGATGAGCACAAATTCCATACTCATCGGGTGAAATAAGGGAGAAGAATAATGCTTGACATAAACCATGATAAACTTTAAACTACTTCCCATGAGCTAAAACAGGAACAACGAATAAATTCCAAGTTGATTTGTCCACACATTTTAGCAAATAAATCATTTTACACTTTAGTAAGTTGCTCTAACTGAGTCTGAATCATTTCAAAGTGTTTTAACAAGACCTTTAACATCATTTCCAAGCAACTCAGCTCTGTCTCACGGGCCTGCTCCTGTGCACATCACCTCACCAGCTCTCTGCAGATTTAGATGAGCACAGATTCCATACTCATTGGGTGAAATAAGGGAGAAGAACCTTGCTTGACATAAACCATGATAAACTTTAAAATACTTCTCCATGAGCTAAAACAGGAACACGAAACAAGTTTAATAATTTTGAAGGTTTTAAATATAGCACACGAACAATTTACTTGGAATGGAGGTGAAATACCAATATGATTAGTTATGGTAGACACATTGGAAAACTTCTGTTTTGGGGAGTTGGATGCACGAGTAGAGATCATACTCAGTACAGGGTGAAGGCTAGCAATATACGGGGAACGACCAACTAAGAGAGCAATAACAGTCATAATCATGCATTGCGACAAAACAATATTGAGTAAAGCATGGATGTAATATTATAACCCTGAAAATAAAAGATTACTGAGGCTTAAATTGACTTTCTTTATAGTCTTACATGCGTGAACATGTGCCAAGTCGATCCAAATAAATTTTTTATAGGGGAATACCATCAAACTATACTGTCTTATAAACAAAACAACACATGTGACATTTTAATAACACATTGAGCACTCCTAATAACTTGAGACTAGTCATAAGAAAGCATGAACTATTAAACCAATATTATACATACAGTTACCTATCATGACAAGCTAATATAAGATCATGTGAATAAACATATGTAAAAAATGAAAAGAAAAGAGTTCATACCAGCTTAGTAATCTCGTCCACTTCATCATATATCGTCATTATTACTTTGGCACTTGCGCAACCAGATGATACAAAAAATATTAAAATAGTGCAAGCGCCCCCGTGGACATGAGCCGAACTCTGTAAATAACTATATAATAACAAGAAGAATAGAAAATATTTTTGTTGTTTCTTGAAAGGTGAAACAGAGAGAAAAGGAGGAAATATTTTTCTTTTTTTAGTGTTTAAGAAACAACAAACAAGGAGCAGTTCCTTAGGGGTTAGAGTGTGAGTTTGCGATAGCTGAGTTGTGTGCAATTTTTGTTGTCGCTCTCTATTGTAATCAACACCTTCTGTCTTCTATAAAAATCTGGTATGCAATTGCACACCCTAAAAAAACAAAGAGAGAGAAACACAAATGAAGAGACGCGAAAAAAACCAGGGAACAAGAAAACAAGCGGAAAGAGAGAATGCGGAGAGAACAAATAAATATTTTGGTGTTTTCTGAATAAGCGAGGAAATGATAAAAGCGAAGAAATAACAAGTTACAAATCTTTTTGGGTTTTCAACAAGAAACACAAAATAGAGGGCAAAACAAGGTAAAACTGAAGAGAACGAGAACACGAAGAAGAAAACAACTAAAAATCGAAAACAAGATAAGAAATAAATACTAGCAGGTATAAAAGAATATACAAGGTAATATGACCCATTTTTCATAGCCTTGCTGATGACAAACGGTCCCTCCCAGATTGGGGCTAAGTTGTGCTTTCTTTCTTGCACCAACCTTAGCACTAAGTCGCCTTCCTTAAAACAACAATGTTTGATTTTCCACCTATGGTATCGCCACAAACCCTGCTGATAAATGGCGAATCTTTGTAACACAAGTTCTCATTCTTCTTCCAAGAGATTGACGGCATCCTAGCGTGCATTTTCGGCATCCGTCTCATTGTATGCCTGCACTCTAGGGCTATCATGGATCATGTCCGTTGGAAGTACTGCTTCTGCACCAGAAATCAGGAAAAGGCGTTTGCCCCGTTGATCTATTCGGTGTTGTTCGTATGCTCCAAAGCACGGAAGGTAGTTTTTCTACCCATGCTCCAGCTGCTCTATGAAGAGGAGATTCGAGTCTTGAGCGTATACCTTGCAATACTAAACTATTCATTCATTTAACCTGGCCATTGGACTGTGGGTGTGCCACAGATGCAAGATCGAGACAAATTCCCGTTTGCTGGCAATATTTTGTCAGGTCTCCAATTGCAAAGTTAGTCCCGTTATCCGTTATTATGCTATATGGGACGTCGTATCTCATGACTATATCAATGATGAATATTCTGGCAGTCACACCATCAAGTTTTTATATGGCTTTGGCCTCCACACACTTAGTATACTTATCTACTGCAACGAGTAGATGTATGAGTCCGCCTCTTACAGTTTTGAATGGTCCCATCATATCTAGCCCCCAGACCGCAAATGGCCATGTTATGGGAATAGTCTTGAGTGCTTGGGACGATATTTTTGTCTGCTTGGCGTAATACTGACATCCGGCACATGTGTTAACTATGTGATCTACGTCTGTCTTGGTTGTAATCCAGAAAAACCCTGCACGGAATGCTTTCCTAACTATGCTTTTTGATTGAGCATGATGTCCGCAATCTCCGGCATGAATTTCTTGCAGGATTTGTCGTCCTTCTTCTAGCGAAATACAGCGCTGAAAAATTCCGATAGTATTGCGTTTGTACACGCAACCGTTAATTACCATGTATCCTTTGCATCGGTGTTTTATCTGCCTTTGCAAGATTTCGTCTGCTTCGTCCGGGAACTTCTGATCAACTAAGAAGTTCAAGTATGGAATTGTCCAATCCGGGATAACGAGCAGAACTTCTATTGACTCAAATACTAAAGGATAGTTAACATCTCCGTCTTTTATCGATGGTTCATATAAATATTGGACGAATACACCAGGTGGTAATGTTTTAACCCTTTCTGAGCCCATTCAGGCTAAAGGATCTGCGTTCTAGTTTTCTTCCCTTTTGACGCGATTCACCATAAATCTTAGGAAGCAAATAGCAAATTCATCGACGGTCCTCCGATATTCCACCATTATGGGGATTTTGGCATCCCATGTCTGGTTAAGCTGGTGCTGCACTAAATCCGAAGAATTTATTTGATCGATTCGTGGTAAAGCGAACCTATCTTTTGGGCACAATTTGTTCAGACCGGTATAATCTATACACATCCTACTAATACCGGGTTCGCAGTCCAATCAGTATGTATGACTTCCCGGATAAAATCAGTTGCTAAAGGCCAGATGATTTTCTTGCCAATAGCCTTCCGTCTTCTTCCATCAAAATGACGGAGACCTTGTTTGATGGGTTTTGATCCTGGTATGACCTTCAATTGGTGCTCAACAAGTTCCCCGGGTACACCTAGCATATGAGCAGGACACCAGGCGAAAATATCCCCATTCTCACAGAGGAACCCGATAAGCGCGTTTTCCTATTTGTTAGTCATTCCAGTTCCCGCAATGACGTATTTCGCCGGGTCTTTGGGATCCAGGATAATCAGTTTTGTATTCTCAGATGCTTTGAAACTGTTGGTCGGCTTCCGGCTTACGCACCCGGTATTTAAAAAACATATTTTAAAATGTCAAAAATATTAAAAAATGTCCGCGCATAATCTTAACATAATATATGTGCACAAAGTCGTTCATGAAAGACCAGTATTTTTTTGTGTCGTGTATAAAGAAACAAAACGAAACTCGCGAAACGACTTCTTTTAGCATCAAGTTTTCTCTTTTTATGCAAGGTACATAAATGCCAGTTTTTGCGAAATAGACTTTATAAACACATAGCATATTTTAAATATATGGTGCATATACACACAGGAGCCAAAACTTCTTCCCAGTAAGAATCCACTACACACGTTCTTTTTGGATGTTGCTACTCGGTCCTTTGCCCCATGTGAAATTTGGTACTAGTGGATCACGCTTGTTTTAAGAAATGTCTCCTCCATGTAACCACCATAATCGCCGAGATAAAAGACGGAACTTCTAGATAGCCACTTCGAGTGTAAAACATCTCAACGATGAGAGTAGGTATTTCTTTCTTTTTCTCCGTTGTTGGGTGGATCGTATACTAATTTAAAAATCATAATTAACAATATGTGTCAAACCATTTACACCCATTTAGGGATGTTTATGTACATATCCCTTGCATGCTCCTTTGGAGGAGACATTGGTATAGGATATTTTTTATATAATTCTAAGCATTTATATTTTGACCGGGGTCTTCCTCCAATCCTAATGTGCATTTGGTGTTGTGTGGCCCATAAACATGACATGGTTTCATTTCCCTGGTAACTACAATATCTAAATGGGAGCAACCCACTAACTCTATTTCTCCTAGCATGCAGACTGTCCACATCAGCAGCTATCTAATTGGTCCACGTCATCGAACTCAATCCCCACTAACCTATTTTCTCTAAATATATTGATTTTCATTATTTTCCCGAGGCACCGACATCTTCTCCGTGACGCCGTTGGTCTCCGCTCAGGTTAATTTCCTGTCCTCTGTATCTCCTCAGATTCCATTCCACTAAAGCTACCTCCCGCCTCTTCGTGTTATCCTTAAATTCGGTAGAGAGTGTTCCTTCTTTCCATTATCCCCTTCATCTCCCCGATCCCCCGGTCAATAAATCTCCGTGGAACCTCACAGGTCCTCAACATCACACATCCTGTTCCCTTCCCCACAATGGCGCAATCGCAACCCCATCGCCTTCTGACTTCACCCCCGATCTCATATGTGCTCCAGCATGTATTTCGACTCTTGCACCACCTGCCGCCTTCCGCTCCTTCCCCACCCCCAATCTGTTCTCCTTGGCACGCCTGATGAGGTAACAACGATGTGCTACACGGAGTAGTCAGACAAGTACATGCTCACCTGAAAGTGCATGGTTTCCCCATATATGGTTTTGGTAATTAATGACAATCCTTATAGACTAATGTTTGCATTGAGTTATCTTTGTAGATCTTGTCCATAGGAAATAATGGAGTTCATGTGTTGAACTCTATTAACTTCCTTGATGGCCATTGTTACATTCAAGGATTTATATCAAGAATGGTCATGGTTTGAGTTGAGCTTATTGCTAGTGTGTCTTGAAGAAAAGGATTATGTGATCTTTCATTATCTTCTTCAAGACATCATCTTTAGAAGTGAGAAGCAAAGATACAAGGTTGATCAAGCAAGCGATCAACACACAAAGCTACAAGTTGTACCAAGTGGGATTGTGTATCTCATGGTATGGTAAGCAATTGTCAAATATAGCTTTGTGAACTAACCCATGATATGTGTGTGTCGCATCTCTATGTGTGGTTAGGTATCTTTCCATGGGCATGAACCAAAAGGAAGATTTCATTTAGCCCATGGTCTATGTCGTCGTCAAGCGGTGTTTGTCATCTAGCTTGACGTGGAAGCTCAAGTGAAGCATCTAGAAGATATCCTATGCTTGATGCTTGCCACCCTTTTGGAGATTGTGGCCTTGTGAAGATTTGCCGAAGGGTCTCTCCCATAATGGTGTATGGGGGAGCTAGTCTCTCCCATAATGGTGTATGGGGGAGCAACTTGCAAGTCTTCATGAAGCGGAGTTTGTGCTAGCAAGCGCAATCAAGAAAGAAGATCCAACTTGAGAGAGTCAAGATCGTCATCATCTAGCTCAAGTGGAATGCTCAAGGCAAAGGTATAATCTTGATAGGTTTTCTATTTTACCGGTCTCGTGTCTTTGGGAGACCGGGTTATAGGATAGATAGTCGTACTATCAAGAGGGGCTCTCAAGTGAGTAACTCGATCGAATCGTTATGGAGAGCTCAAACCTTTGCATACCTTGCATATCATCTTTCTTGGTTCTTATTTGGATTTTGTCTCCTTTGGGTTTTAGTGCTTGTCGTGATCTTCATGACAAGCCTTGGTTTCTCGAAAACGGATTTCGTAAGAAAACTTTGTTGCGTTTTCGGTGGTGAAAATATTCCGTTCGTCTTTGAGAATGTTCCCACACCTTCCATGTGTGGTAACTTATCCATACTTTGAGGTATCAATATTTTCACCTTTTATTTGGATACTCCTTGTTGTTATCTTTCCAATGCATTTGGACTCACCTAATTCGGAATTCATTCGCAAAAGTTATGTGAGTTTTCGTGTTGGAAGTTTTACCGGTTGTTCCTTTTAGAGAGGTTAAACCTTTCTATATTTGGTTTTAGTTTCCATTGTTGGGCAGTGATGTTTCTCTGCATGATCTTGTAGAGTTTTTCATTACGAACTCAACGAGCCAAAGATCATCAAAAACGGAGTCCGGACGCAAAAGTTATGAAGTTTCTAGTTGAGCCATTTTTTCGGTACTGACATGAACCGGATTATTGGAAACCGGATTTTTCGGGGCATACCGGATATTCCGGTTTCGACGGATTTCAGACCAGTTTTCGCTCTGGAGTGAACCGGATTATTTGATCCGGATTATTCACTTCGGACCGGATATTCCGGTCCCAAAATTCCTGCACAACGGCTAGTTCTTGTGGGGACCTATTTAAGGGGGCTTTCTTCCCCATTTGTCCCCAAGTCTTCCAAGCACGTTTTTCTCCCTCTCCCCCACCATTGTTGACCTTGGAAAGCTTGCCCCTCTCCCAATCCCTCCTATGATTCTTGCATATCTTTGAGGGAGAAGGTAGAGGAGATCTAGATCTACATTTCCACCAATCCATCTTCCTTCTTAGTGAGGGAAACTTAGTAGATCTTGATCTTGGAGTTCTTGGTGTTTCTCCTCCATTGTTCTTCCTCTCTTATTCCCCAATAAGCATTTGTTGCTTTGTTGGAATTTGAGAGTGAAGGATTTGAGCACTTGTGCTCTTGCCATTTGCATCGGTTGCATCGGTTTGCTCTCTCCACGAGGATTCGTGGAAGTGAAAGATTGTGAGCTTGTTACTCTTGGGTCTTGGACCCTAGACGACTTGTGGTGTTCTTGGGAGCCTCCAATTGAGTTGTGGATGCGTGCCCCAAGATTGTGGTGACACCGAGAGCCTCCAATTGAGTTGTGGATGCGTGCCTCGGGTTTGAAGGTTGCCAATAGTGGAAGGTGAACTAGGCTTTTGTGGCGGGGTTCATCGGAGAATAGGGTGAGGCCTTTGTGGCATTGAGTAGGCCTTCGTGGTGAGCTCACACCCCTCCAACGAGACGTACTCCCCTTTGTGGGAGGAACTCGGGAATACATCTTCGTCTCCGTGTGCCTCGGTTATTTCTATACCCGAGCTTTTTACTTATGCAATTTACATTGTGATAGCCTTCGAGCTTGAAGTTATATATCTTGCTATCACCTTGTTACTTGTCTTGCTTAGCATAAGTTGTTTGTTCATCTAGTTTACCCTAGAATATTTAGGTTGTATGCTTGTTAATTTAAACACCTAGTTTATTTCCGCATTTAGTAAGCATTAACCGGAAAAGTTTTAATCGCCTATTCACCCCCCCCCCCTCTAGGCGATGTCGTTGTCCATTCAATTGGTATCAGAGCCTCGTCTCTCTTTATTAGGCTTTAAATCCTAGAGAGTACGATGTCGTTTAGAGAAATAGAACATGATTCCGCTTTTATATTCTATGGTAGAAACTTTGATGTTTGGAAAATTCGCATTCTTAAATTTCTTACGGACATGGGTCCAAAGTATGTTAAGAGAGTTGTAGATATGGATTTTCCTCCTCCAAAGGATTCTCAAGATTTATCTTTAGAGGATAAGGAAAACTCTTATCTCGATACTTTTGTATCTACTGGTCTCTTGTGCTTTTTGAGCGATGTAGTTATTGAATCAATCATGCCTTTTCGGAACGCTCATGAGCTATGGACAAAACTTCAAGATATATATGATGTGTCCAATATTATTGAGGATGATTGTTCTCCATCCATTTCCGGCCGTGATGAGCTCACATCTTTCTCCACTCCACCAACATGTGATTTGTCACAAGGTAATGATATGGTGAGTGGTGATAGAAATTGCATTGTGAATAGTGAATTTGCTATTGACTATACTTCATCTCTATCCCATTGCAATGATCTATCTTTGGACTTAATATCTTCTAGCACTCAAAATTCCATACATGCTAGTGTTGATAGTCCTTGCATATCATGTAATAGTTGTTTAACTAAATCTCATGATGATATGCTTCCTATGTCTTGTTTTCATGAAAATAATGCTTCCATTTCCTCTAGTACTTGTGTGGCTAACAATGTAGAGGAATCCCATTTTTTTGTGGAACAAGACATGGACCTTAATGGCTCTTCTAGTATATCTTCATCATCGCCATCCATTTCTCATATGTGCCTTATGGCTAGGGATTCAAAGGTATCACCACCTTTGGAACCCACTACATCTTGTGATGATGAGGATGAGGATATATTTTATGGAGAGTATGAGGACGAAGACTCTTTAATGGAGAAGGGTGAGTTGGTTCTTCTTGATCTCCCTAAAGGTAGTAAAGCTATCACTCCTTTTAGTGAAATATTGGCTTTTGCTATTTATAGCGCTAAAATCATTGAAAAGAAAGGTGAGATTGAAAGAAGTGATGCCAATGAAAAGGCATCCCTCACTATGTCTCTTGAGGAAGAGTATGAGCTCCGAGTTACTCTTGAGGAGAAACTTGAATCTATTGAGGAGCTCTATAATGAACAAATATCCTATCTCACTAAAGCACGTGACCATACCCATGCTAAATATAAAGTGCTTAAAAATGAAAAGGTTGAATTTGTTGTTGGCAATGCTAATCTAATTGAAGAAAACTCTAGGTTAAATAATGAGCTTGCCAAGTTATCTTCTTCTATTTCAATTGATGCTTGTGCTACTAACTCCACATCTTGTGAAGCATCTATTTTGAAGGAGAATGTTGAGCTAAGGGATCAACTTGAGCTAATGACTAGCAAGTATGGGAAATTGGAAGAAAGTCATGAAAAGCTATCTAGATCTCATGAGGATCTTCTAGAATCTCATACCAAGCTAAAATTAGCTCTTGAGGCTATCACTACAAAGGTAACATCTTGTGAGCCTCATGTGGTTACTAGCACAATATCTTCTAATAATGCTATATTGACTTGTGCTAGTATTAGTAACTCATCCTCTCATAATGTTTCTACATCTTGTGATGGGTTGCTTTCCTTGCCTTGTTTCTCTAACAATGAAGCATCTACTTCCTCTAGCTCTTGTGTTGTTTCTAACCATGTAGAGGAAAATAAAGAGCTCAAGGCCCAAGTCACTTCTTTGAAGAAAGATTTGGAAAAGTGTCATGAAGGGAGTTCCACACTTGACAAGATGTTGAGAGTGCGAAGACTTCCCAATGACAAGAGTGGACTTGGATTCAACTCCTATCTCAAGAACAAGTCCATTATTGACAAGAAGAAGGGCCAAGAACAAGTCAAAGATCCGGCCAAGATTATTTGCTTCAAGTGCAAGATTGAAGGGCACCATGTTAGATCTTGCCCTTTGAAGAAGAAGCCTCTTAGTGAGAAGCAACTAGGGAAGAGGCCTCTTGTTCAATCTTATGCTCAACCACGAGTTGAACAACGGCCACCTCCTAACAAGACTCAAGCCAATGCTCCTCTTGTTGAGAAGCCTATTGAGAAGAGAGAAAAGAGTCGATGTTGCTACCTTTGTCGCAACAAGGGACATTTTGCTTCTTCATGCACTAATGGTACATTATCCAACCCTATCCTTGTTGATGATGTTTATTCTATTAGGAAGGATAATGTGGGCAATGTGTTTGCCAAGTATGTTGGTACTCCAAGTGGTGTCAAGAAAAGAACCATTTGGGTTGCCAAACCTATTGTGACTAACTTCTTAGGACCCAACTTTGTTGGGGACCAACAAGCTCAAACTTGATCAATAGGTGTTGTTGGAGGTCATTGGAGACTTGGCTATTTTATGAAGAATTAAGGTATCTTCATCAATTATATTTCCTCAAGCCAAGTCACTTGGATTATATATATCTCTTACCCAATGTTCCTCCAAGCGGTAACTTGTATTTAATTCTATATACATTGAAAGTTGCTTGCTCCCTTGCATATGTTAGTTTTGTTTCTAGCATGTGTTTGTATATGTTGTGCTTCCTACTTACCTATCTTGAGTAATCTAGTTATGTTTGTTGGTTTTCACTCCGTGTACTTGTGTTCTTTGTGTTGAGCCTTCTTTGCTTTCATTGCTTATCTTAGTTGGCTCTTTGGGAGATTAATGGACTATCCCATTTTGGGGGAGTAATATGCTTTGCACTTTACTATCCTAAAATGTGTGTACATGAGTAATACCACTTAGTGGTGATATATCAATATTATCTATTGTCTATGTGGTATGTCATTCTCATGAGAAATTCATTTCTAAAATGTCCATTAACTTTCTCTAGTTGAATTTATTTTCTTTGCCTCTTGTTAAAAAAAATGGATTATCACATTATGGGGGAGTAATAAGCTATGTGCATATTACAAGCCTAGAAAATGTGAACATGTGAGGTATTGCCACCTAGAGTTGATATTCTAGTTATCTTGTTCCTTTGTGGCATGTTGCTCAAACAAGTTCCATATTTGCTTAAAATATCTTGTGTCTCTCTTCTTTGGTATCTTGTTTGTTAGAGAGTTTCTTGTTGCCTTGCTTTTTCGAGTTTTATTTGAAGCCTTCAAGAATCTCTATCTAAGCATGTTTTTATTCCTATCTTTTACCACATGCTTATGTTTTGTGAATATGATTGTGAACAAATCTACCACCGATAAATATCTCCATACATCTCTTGTCTTTGACAAGTTATAATAATTTGTGGTAAGTTTATTGATCATATTTACTTTGGCCATTGCTCTAATATTGCCTTGTTTCTTGCCAAGGATTTGTTTGGTTCAAACTACTTTGTGTCTTCCTTGCTCTACTCAAAATTTGTTTCATGCTTTCTTGAGTTAGGAAAAGCAATGATCCCATACTTGTGCACTTGTGTTCAAAGTCATACTTCCTTGGGTTGCACTATTCTTGGGGAAGCTATCCTACATTGAGTAGATCACCATTCCTTAAATTGGTATTGCATATAATTGATTTTATTTAAACATGACTAGTGTTTGAATAATATATATGGAGAGTAATGAATCCATTGTATGCATTTTGTATTCAAATGCAAGATCATAAATAATGCACTATGATTGGAAGAACTATCCTATATGCGTTTGAACACTTGTTGTCTTTAAATTTGTTTGTTTTCCCAATGACTTGTCTCTTTGGAAGACAAACACTTTTCGTCTTGGTACTTTGTGTGCTATCATGAAAAGTGTAGAGGGGTTGTTCACTCTTTCATTTTTTTTGGTATCCTCTCTATGTTGGTTTCCTCAATCATGTGTTGATTTGGGTCTTGATATTTTTTGGACAATTCTCTTTCTTTTCACTCTTGTGAGTGGCTTCTTGGTTTAATTAGTTCTTTGTCCAATTTGTATCTTGTTTCGGTTCTTGAAAGTTTTGTGCATGCATATTTACTATGTATATCTTTTGGCATGATTACTTTCGTTGATCCAATATATAGGATAAACTCCATCAAATCCTAAATGGCTAAGATGTGCATGAAATTCAAATTCATATTAATATGCACATATTTATTTGGAGTTTGTCTTATGTATTGTAGTTGTTCTAACTACTTTGGACCCAATGAGTTTGGGTACCATTTTGTACTTGAATTTATTTTAGGTACAATGGAGATACATTGGTTGCTTGCTCCATTCATAAGGAAGGTGTTCTCACCATGGTATTATAGGAGTCAAGCTTCGATGATTATCAAACTCGCATCCTCTTCATCACCAATGTCGTCTCGGTAACAAGTATCTATCTCATGCATACATTTCTAGATTTCAACCTTGTGTAGGTTGCTTCTTGGCATGATTTCCTTTGTTGCATTTCATTTGGTTCTTGCAAATGTCTTATCAAAAACATCTTTATTGCAAATATGAGTAAGCCGGGATGATTACATATCTAGGGGATATTTATAATCATTTTATGATTCACCAATCCCAAGTATATTAATCTAGCAACTTCTACTCGAAGTCTCTCATATGCAATATTGATGAATTCTCAAAAACCATTTGAATATTTTGTGATATGCGTTACCTTTCTCGAAGCATTCCAACTATCACTTTTCCCTTGTAATATTTGTGATGCTTTGATGAGTTTTGTGTGTTCATCTATATCCCCTTAAGATTAAACTAAGCTTAGTGCTTTGCTTTCAAGCAAAAATCTTATTGGTATATTAATGAACCTCTCTTGGATATCATGTTCTTCATCTTTTGTACCTATTTTGTGTGTGCATGTTTCTTTGTGGATATATATCTTTGTGATTGTTGTCCACTTAGAAACTTATACACACGATAATAGTTACATCTTTAATTGATATTCTATTTCTTTAGTGACCACTTTTTATTGCTTTATATTCCTTTGTGGTTCCTAAAAGGCACAAACTTTGCTTTTGGTTTGGTATTCCTTTTGCATCTTAATAAGCTTGTGGACCTATGTGCTTTATCATTTGATGGTTTGTGTGTATGGGAAAGACATGATATGCACTATGTGCCTCCTATATTGAAAGACTATGTTGATGATTCTATCATCCTATTAGTCTCCTAAAAATGTTTTTTCCTTGTCACACGCATCTATTTCGGTTGAGTAAGTATTTATTTGTCACTTCTTGATCTTCATTTCTCAACTTTTGTTTGTTTTCAAGTTGCTTTGCTTCATCTCCAATCTATTATCTTGCTCTTGTTTGTGTTCAAAATTATCTAGAAGGGAGTGATGATTCCATGTTGTGCACATTATATAGTAATTCAAATCTAACATTGTGCATGTACCTTGGGGATTTCCCTCTTGATTTTCTAGAACACTTGGTTGATCCTATCAAAATATTGATGTTGGTCAATCGGTTTTTCGGATCCTTGTGGTTGGTTGCTTCTTTGTGAAAGTATCCTTCAATTTTACTTTGCTTATAAATCTTTGGATCCTCAATATAGTTTGATCTTCCTCCATCTATTCATAGTTGGAGATATGCACTTGATTTCACTCATATCATGAGGAATGCATACACTATGGGGGAGCTCTTACTATTGGCCTTCTAATCTTTTTGCCCATTTCGGCAATGGATGCCAATGGGGGAGAAGTTTAGAGGGTTTAAGGGAATTTGGTTTATGCTTTAGTTTCGTTCTTAAGCATTTGCCTTTCCATGCTATTGCATCCTTGCTCTTGTTTAGCATGTTTGCTTTATTCATCATATAAACCCTCGTAAAAAGGGATTGTCATCAATTACCAAAATGGGGGAGATTGAAAGTGCATGGTTTCCCCATATATGGTTTTGGCAATTAATGACAATCCTTATAGACTAATGTTTGCATTGAGTTATCTTTGTAGATCTTGTCCATAGGAAATAATGGAGTTCATGTGTTGAACTCTATTAACTTCCTTGATGGCCATTGTTACATTCAAGGATTTATATCAAGAATGGTCATGGTTTGAGTTGAGCTTATTGCTAGTGTGTCTTGAAGAAAAGTATGATGTGATCTTTCATTATCTTCTTCAAGACATCATCTTTAGAAGTGAGAAGCAAAGATACAAGGTTGATCAAGCAAGCGATCAACACACAAAGCTACAAGTTGTACCAAGTGGGATTGTGTATCTCATGGTATGGTAAGCAATTGTCAAATATAGCTTTGTGAACTAACCCATGATATGTGTGTGTCGCATCTCTATGTGTGGTTAGGTATCTTTCCATGGGCATGAACCAAAAGGAAGATTTCATTTAGCCCATGGTCTATGTCGTCGTCAAGCGGTGTTTGTCATCTAGCTTGACGTGGAAGCTCAAGTGAAGCATCTAGAAGATATCCTATGCTTGATGCTTGCCACCCTTTTGGAGATTGTGGCCTTGTGAAGATTTGCCGAAGGGTCTCTCCCATAATGGTGTATGGGGGAGCTAGTCTCTCCCATAATGGTGTATGGGGGAGCAACTTGCAAGTCTTCATGAAGCGGAGTTTGTGCTAGCAAGCGCAATCAAGAAAGAAGATCCAACTTGAGAGAGTCAAGATCGTCATCATCTAGCTCAAGTGGAATTCTCAAGGCAAAGGTATAATCTTGATAGGTTTTCTATTTTACCGGTCTCGTGTCTTTGGGAGACCGGGTTATAGGATAGATAGTCGTACTATCAAGAGGGGCTCTCAAGTGAGTAACTCGATCGAATCGTTATGGAGAGCTCAAACCTTTGCATACCTTGCATATCATCTTTCTTGGTTCTTATTTGGCTTTTGTCTCCTTTGGGTTTTAGTGCTTGTCGTGATCTTCATGACAAGCCTTGGTTTCTCGAAAACGGATTTCGTAAGAAAACTTTGTTGCGTTTTCGGTGGTGAAAATATTCCGTTCGTCTTTGAGAATGTTCCCACACCTTTCATGTGTGGTAACTTATCCATACTTTGAGGTATCAATATTTTCACCTTTTATTTGGATACTCCTTGTTGTTATCTTTCCAATGCATTTGGACTCACCTAATTCGGAATTCATTCGCAAAAGTTATGTGAGTTTTCGTGTTGGAAGTTTTACCGGTTGTTCCTTTTAGAGAGGTTAAACCTTTCTATATTTGGTTTTAGTTTCCATTGTTGGGCAGTGATGTTTCTCTGCATGATCTTGTAGAGTTTTTCATTACGAACTCAACGAGCCAAAGATCATCAAAAAACGGAGTCCGGACGCAAAAGTTATGAAGTTTCTAGTTGAGCCATTTTTTCGGTACTGACATGAACCGGATTATTGGAAACCGGATTTTTCGGGGCATACCGGATATTCCGGTTTCGACGGATTTCAGACCAGTTTTCGCTCTGGAGTGAACCGGATTATTTGATCCGGATTATTCACTTCGGACCGGATATTCCGGTCCCAAAATTCCTGCACAACGGCTACTTCTTGTGGGGACCTATTTAAGGGGGCTTTCTTCCCCATTGGTCCCCAAGTCTTCCAAGCACGTTTTTCTCCCTCTCCCCCACCATTGTTGACCTTGGAAAGCTTGCCCCTCTCCCAATCCCTCCTATGATGCTTGCATATCTTTGAGGGAGAAGGTAGAGGAGATCTAGATCTACATTTCCACCAATCCATCTTCCTTCTTAGTGAGGGAAACTTAGTAGATCTTGATCTTGGAGTTCTTGGTGTTTCTCCTCCATTGTTCTTCCTCTCTTATTCCCCAATAAGCATTTGTTGCTTTGTTGGAATTTGAGAGTGAAGGATTTGAGCACTTGTTCTCTTTCCATTTGCATCGGTTGCATCGGTTTGCTCTCTCCACGAGGATTCATGGAAGTGAAAGATTGTGAGCTTGTTACTCTTGGGTCTTGGACCCTAGACGACTTGTGGTGTTCTTGGGAGCCTCCAATTGAGTTGTGGATGCGTGCCCCAAGATTGTGGTGACACCGAGAGCCTCCAATTGAGTTGTGGATGCGTGCCTCGGGTTTGAAGGTTGCCAATAGTGGAAGGTGAACTAGGCCTTTGTGGCGGGGTTCATCGGAGAATAGGGTGAGGCCTTTGTGGCGTTGAGTAGGCCTTCGTGGTGAGCTCACACCCCTCCAACGAGACGTACTCCCCTTTGTGGGAGGAACTCGGGAATACATCTTCGTCTCCGTGTGCCTCGGTTATTTCTATACCCGAGCTTTTTACTTATGCAATTTACATTGTGATAGCCTTCGAGCTTGAAGTTATATATCTTGCTATCACCTTGTTACTTGTCTTGCTTAGCATAAGTTGTTTGTTCATCTAGTTTACCCTAGAATATTTAGGTTGTCTGCTTGTTAATTTAAACACCTAGTTTATTTCCGCATTTAGTAAGCATTAACCGGAAAAGTTTTAATCGCCTATTCACCCCCCCTCTAGGCGACGTCGTTGTCCGTTCATCACCTGGAAACCTGCGTTGCGGAAGACCAGTGATAGCCCGTCATCATGGATTGCCTATGAGTTGCGCGAACTGTAGGTTCCAGTCCTCCTTGGCGATTGCTAGATCATGGGTCCTCAACTCCTCGATCCGTCTTGACGGCACGTCATGGGTGGCGAGCAGGTGGACACGCCCCAGTAGGAAGGCACCGCAGACATTTTATCAGTCGCGAATCAGCGTCCTTACGCCAAGCGACTCCGCCTGCCAGGCATTCCGGCGAGGTAGGCATCACAGACGAACTTGACGTCAAGGTGCATAGCTTCCTTGGACGGTGCATAGCTGCACGCGCTCTTCCTTTCTCGCGCTCCAACAGGTAGACGTTCAGGTGATTATTTAATATGCAGTTCCTCATTTCTTCACTGGGCGGATCATGCCCTCCAGAATGAAGCATCGATGTGCTGTTATTAGCTCTAGGGTGAAGAGAGATCACGGGATATCTATATGCCCAATTTACACTATAATTGGAAGAGTGCTTTGATTATTTAACATGTCTTATCTATTTATATTGAGGCAAAAAATCTTTGGATATATATTTTTATAAGCTTACGGTATCTTTAATTGCTCGGATGGTATTGGCTTATTTCTATTGACAAGAATTAATACTGAAGCAACACACGGCGGTAACCACCATTTTTCAAACATAATACTAGGCTTCAAAGGTATTTCGTTCACCTATGTGTTATGTGTACATCATTACCATCATTGATGTTGTGTTGCAAATTTACCGACATATATAATTATATCTCTCCCTGTCATTTTTTTATTGCAGATGGTTTTTGAGATATGTATACCTATAGTTTCTCTTCTTTGTTTCTAAACACTTCTTCAGGTTAGAGCTCAACGTACTACCAAGAGAAAAGGTCACGAGATTCATGTACAATTATTATCTCTTTCGTTGTATGAAATTGCAAATATTTTCAATACTATTTAATTTCGCTAGCAGGCTGCGAAATAGTTCGGTTCCCTGGTCAAATAAGATGATTTCATCCAATATCTATAACAATGAGACTACTCGATGGTTGGAGTGCAACCAAATTGCTGATATTCCATCTAAGCTGACATAAATTATCCCATACAACGTTTATTCATCACAATTATTCCAAACAACTTTTCTTCAACACATTCATTATATCCAAAGAGTCCCGCAACAACGTGCGGGGTACCATCTAGTTCTTATAAACCTTTTACCCATTTAAGTCGTGTTTGGTTATACCCTTCCATGTGGGTATTGACCTGGACCCACGGGTATTAGCCTGGCGGGGAAATTCTCTCGGTCAACTAGTTTATGTTTGTTCGGTTACCCCAGCATGGGGTGAATCCCTAGCCCAAACCATGCCCATCCCCGTCTATTCCCCGAGGGAAAAATAGTCGTGTGTGGACCCATGGAATTAATTCCCAGATGGACGGAAGAGAGACAACGCGAACTGGACCACGACCATATCGGCGCAGACTGACCAGCGACCGGCCGGGAGGGGCAGTGGCGCAGTAGCTCCCCTCCTCCTCAATCTCGAGACACACGGGCAGTTCACCCTCGTCGATATTCCGAGGCAACAGGAGCTGCAGCGCGTGGCGGTGGAGACAGAGCCCGCGGCGGCGAAGACAGCCCACTGCGGCGGCACGACCAAGAAACGACGAGTATGCCCGAGCGTGTAGCTTTCATCCTCGAGGAACCGATAAGATGTAGCTTCCTGCGTGCGCGGCGTCTGGTTGCAGACGAATCGGCCGATCTCGCTATCGGCGCGCACCTTTCTGTCCGACCTGGTGGACCGATGTGCTACGTGTTGTGCGACGATGTCGCCGGAAGATGTCAACCGTCTGGCGTGGCTAATAGGGAGCAGGATGAGCTGGGCACCAATGACGCCGAGCATGAGCTGAAGCTCACCACAGCTAGTGGACCACGCTGATCTGCAGCGTGCAACGGCAACCACGCCTTACCGTTGGTGCAGCCAAATCTTGAGCCGTTGCCGCCGGAGAGCATATCCTCGATGATGGGGTGTCGCCCCAGGTTTTGGAGAAGAATTTTCCACGGGGTTAACTAAACAAGAACTTTATGGGAGATGTTTAGAGAAATTTTGGGGTTTAATCCATGGGTGGGGGAGCAAGGATCACCCGAATCCCATGTGGATCGTATTTTCTCGTATATTGTTTCCCTACTAACCAAACAAGCCCTTACCCTAATCTAGTACTCTAAAACGGAAATAAAATGGTAAACTTATTAACCATTTACCCTAATCTAGTACTTTGAAATGGTGCGGAAATGGTAATGGGTTGGCAGTCTTAGTGTGAAAGAGTCATGGACGATTTTGCCTTAGCGTGCAAGTCACTTACCTTTTCAACTTTGCCTAGGATCCGTTTGTTTTGTTACTTGCCTTGTTGTTATTTTTCTGTAAGCCGCGAGACACTAGGGGTAATGGGTTTCTCTTGGGACAGCTAACATTTCTGTTTCCATCCGAGACAACGTGTTCACCATAATGCAATGGTTTGGCATTTGCGCGTATGTTTGAAGAGAATGTACACATGCACGTGCTTTAAAAGTGAATCGTTTTTCTTACTCACTTAGTGACTGGCCGTCCAGCTTGACCATCTACGACGGTCGACCGCTCCACTTTGCCCCTTTCCCTCTCCAGCCCGCCTTCCTCCGGCGCTGCTATGAACCCACCCTCCCATCCCTCCCCCGTGCCACTCCTGGTGGCCGCCAGAGCCCGATGCATCGTTGATTTGGGATAGCGATGCTGCGTCGATATAGATCGATTCAGAAAGTCGCCGCTGCTCATCGGTGTATTGAGGTTGATTTTTGGTCACCGGAACTCCGCTGTCAGCCACTCCACCGTCGCAACCGATCCGAGCGAAGATTACTTCGATCGGTGTCGACGGCGAGGCGCCGATAATTCTCTCGTTCGAAGTCGACTTTCCGCTGGTCTTGCCGAATCATTTTCGCACTTGGGTCGCTACCATCTAGGCTCCGACGAGCAGCCAGCTAGTTTCCTCCTCCTCGCACGAGACATGTTCGATGAGACGTGGTGCAACTACCCTATTTTATGGCAGATGTGGGAGCCAGGGGCGGATCCACACCCCTCGCAATAGGGGCCATTGTCCGGGGTGCAGGGCTTTTCTCTACATATATATTTATGAAAATTGTTGATTTGGTGCAGCCCTTAACCTAAGTATAACACTAAATGCAAATTTTGCCTACAGTTTGGTTCGATCCTAGATCCGTCCCTGGTTGGAGCCGTTGTGCCCTATTTGATGTCCTAAGAGCGTCTCCAACGGACGATATATTATCGCGCGTTGTATAGTCGTGTTGCAGCGCTGCATTCGCCTGCATCTCGCGCGGCGCTCGGCAGCTGTCCAGCAGAGGCGGCAAATTCACGCGCCGGTTTTCTGAGCTCCAACAGACGCGCGGTTAACAAACTTCATTCAACCAAAAACGCGCGTTTACAAAGATCAAACGACAGAAAAAAAAAACTAAAAAAAAAAACAGTTCATCGATTCAACTAAACAGCGCGCTAGTCATCCCAATCGAAGCCGTCGGAATCGGAGGTCGTGTACTCCGATTCGAGCCACAGGCCGTTCCACCGGGGATCCTCGTCATCCCATTGCCGAGTTGGGTCCTCCTCGGCGGCTGCCTTCTGTGCGCGCATCGCCGCCCTCTGCGTATCCCAGAAGGCGTGCTCCACCGCGACGTCCTCCGGGAACTGCTCCGCCCACTGCTTCATCGCGGCGGCGTCGCGCTCAGCGATGACGATGCGCTCCTACTGCTCGCGGTTGCACCGACATTCCTCCGCGGTGAACAGGCGCGGCGGCGGCGCGAGCCTCCCAGCATGCTCGCGCGTCTGCACGTCGTTGAAGTTCATGGAGCATCGGGGACGTCCCAGGACCCAAGCCGCGGCGTCGTAGGCGCGCGCGGCCTCGTGCGCCGTCTCGAATGTCCCGAGGGACAGGCGCGTCTCGCCGGAGCGAATCTCCGCGGAGAACGTCCCGAGGGGCGCGCGCGGACGCCGCGGTACCTAGTGCGGTTCCGGCGACGCGGCGGCATGGTCGCTAGCGCGGCGGCGGCGGTGCGGTGGATTCAGTGTGCGCGCGGGAAGAAGAAAATGGAGGGGAAGTAGGCGGTTGAGCGGCGCGCGCTGGAGTCCACGCGCCATTTAAAGCGCGTGCGCTGCCCCGCGCACGGCCTCCGAAAAAATTGCGCGCGCTATTTTGCCGCCACCGCTGGAGTTCGCGCGCAGGCGCGGGCACGCCAAACTGGCGGTTATTCCCGCGCGGGGCCGTTTTACAACCGTTGTTGGAGATGCTCTAAGGACAGCTGTTGGAGATGAGTATTTTCTACTGCCTAAAAGACAGTTTTTGGTGTTTTACTCTAAACAATTTTTGATGCTTTAAAATATAATGGAGATGCTCTAAAGTGTGATTTTTCTCGAGGAAGTTCATTTGCTAGCCGCACGCCCTCGAACCGGTCCGAGCAGACCCAAGTCCGACCCATCCACCACGCTAGTCAATACTCCTAGCTTGAAAAAAAAACTCGTCCTTTTCATTTTCCATTTTCTCTTCTCTCTCGCTCTGACACGGATCGCGGCTCTTCTTCCAGTCTTCAGTAAGCTCCGAGCCGCCGCCGAGCCGCCGCCGCCTCCCGATCTTGCCGTGCCGCACGCGCGTGAGCGCTCAACCCTGAACCCCTCTCCCGCGCAGCCCGGCGCATGGACCCCGCCCCGTCGCTCGCCGCCGACCTCTGGCGGCCGGTCCACCGCGAGGCATCCTCCGTCGTCACCGACCGGAGCAACGGCAGTCGCGGCGTCGGCCGGAGGAGATCCCGCGGCGACGCGGATGTGCACGAGGGTGACTCGTCCAAGTTCGTCTCCACCTCCGGCGACGGCGCCGGCCAGGAACTGGTGAGGCTATTAGCTCCTCCCGTCTCCCCCACTCGCGCGGCCATTGTGTGTGATCTGTCTGAGATTGGGTGCTTTTCTTGCCATTGGCAGCTGGAAGCTGCAAATTGCCTCTATACGGGTCCTGTTGATGTGATCTGCTTGTCCATCTGCTCAGATATGCTCATGTTTGTGTACGTCAGTGTAGTTAGCTTGGGCGATGCAACCTGATTAGCTCAAATCAGAGCAAAATGTACTGAATAAGAATGCATACGGTCGATGTGGATTCTGGAAAAATCCTGGCTGTTGAGCAATATGGGGGTCAGTGCACTGTAGCAATTCACGGCCCACCGTTTCTTGTTCATGGTTGCACTTGTTTCCAGTTTTTAATGCATGAAGTGGGGAATTGTATGTGTTTCAATGTGGATGTTTGATGTGTATACTTGTCTAACTGCCCCCCTCCTCCATCCCCCCCCCCCCCCCCCCCCCCCCCACACACACAAAAACTGTTCTCCTGCTGCTTGAATTGACATGCCCTCTTCTGCAGGCTGATCCAGAAGCAAAACGTTTGAAGAAGGTGAAGTCTAGTGACGACGATCACGCTCAAACTGATTCAGGAAATGCTAGTAAGGCTGTTCATAAAAACCCTGCACCACTAGAGCCACCAAAGCAAGACTACATCCATGTGAGGGCACGAAGAGGTCAAGCGACTGACAGCCATAGCCTTGCAGAAAGGGTAAGCTTTTCATACTGGAGATTTGTGTATTTGGCTACAGTATTTAAGTTCTGATAATCCCTTGTAAAACTATAGCAGTGCACTAGTAGTGCTGAATTGATCAACCAATTTGGAATGCTCAAATGTTCCTATAGTGCATGATAGATATTCAACCTGGTGTCCCAGCAACTCAAATGTTTGTTTATTGACAACAGGCACGACGAGAGAAGATAAGTGAACGGATGAAAATGCTCCAAGATCTTGTCCCTGGATGCAACAAGGTTTACTTTGCATAACAATAATGCGTTGAGAATTTCATGTCTCTGAAAATCCTGCTGTCCTAATGATGCCCTTCTGAAACGTTCTGTTTCATTTGTTAGGTTATTGGGAAAGCATCGGTTCTTGATGAGATAATAAATTACATCCAGGCTTTACAACGTCAAGTGGAGGTATGGGGATTTTAGACTCGGGCCTTGTGTGGAATTGTCTCCTCATCTATGTTTAGGACTCGATGAACCCAACTTATCTGTTTTGTGCAGTTTTTGTCAATGAAGCTTGAAGCAGTAAATGCTCATGTGAATAACGGAATTGCCTTTCAGTCTAAAGATGTAAGTTTGGTCGGTGATTCTACATAGTGTATATTCATGACTGAGCTTCCTGCTATCTGGAAAAGAAAACTGAGTTCCTGCATTCTAGAAAAAAAACTGAGCTTCCTGGAGATCATGAAAAGAATCATGGCTTATTGTTTCAAATTGACCTATTTGCCCAACTTGCAGTTTCTTGTCTTGCCCCTATGCAAATGCTACCCATCCCAAGTTTGTCCTTGAATGTGGGTCACATTACTGTTTTAATTCTGATTTATTCTCGATCTATAGTATTGTTATCAAGATATCAGACAATCCATCTGGTCCATCGAGAAAGTTCTTGGTCACGACATGTTCCTAAATGCTTATGCAAAATTTCTTACTGAAACATAATCAGCACTAATAGTATCTTAATTTTGGAACCTAAATGGCCAGAGCCCATCTGGCATTTCCATATGTTTTTGCTCTGGCCAATAGTGTTGTGGCTCAAGTTGTTTTATTTTAAGGCTAATGCATAGTTGAATTGGCATGTTTGTTCCTTTTTCTTTCTCGGTGATGCCTTCTGCTCATCATGTGAAATGTGCCTGCAATCTTAAATTAAGGCCCCGTGCCTGCTTTTTTGTAGGCTGGTGCTCAACCATATCATACATCTCTTGGTTTGACATTAGATCCACAAACGCCAAGGGAATACGCCCAGAGCTCAACACCAGAGTGGCTTCACATGCAGATCGGCAACACATATGAAAGAGTAACATGAATAAACACGGAGTTGGATTTGACGAAATTCCTTTTGTGGGGCCAATAAAGAGTGCCAGTATCGATCAAATCCATGGTCTTAGGTTTCTTTTCTCCAAGTTAATGTATTATGGTTAGTTGCATAAGGACTGCAAAAAAAAATCACTGAACATGGGCTGTTCAAAATACCATTTTTTTTTCTGGATTCTTTGCGGGAATTAAAGTTGAACTGTTAAATGCAAACGGGCTGATAAGAACGATCTAGTGCCTCCTGAATTGGAAGGCGTGGTCGCAGCATTTGGTTTCTTGTCCCTGTTTCGTTTCTTCTCCATTGTTACATGAGAAATGCTCGCCTATACTTTTCATTTTAGCTTCTTGTAACTACAATATGCGGACCTCAGGGCACCGTTGCATCCCCCCAGGACGCAAAAAACCCCCCTTTTTTCTGCGCCGCGGCGCGAAACGGCGCTATTCTGGAAACTGGGGGGGGGGGGGGGGCGTTTCCCAGCCATAGCCCACCCAAGCAGCCAAAATGGGGGGGTTTTGCATGCAAAGTGGGGCAAAAGTAGGAGAGAGAGGCATCTTTGCATGCAAAGTGGGGCAAAAGTAGGAGAAAGATTTCTTTTTGCATACAAAGCGGCGCATTTTGCCCCCCGGGCCAAACCCAAGGGGCTGGGTTTGGCTTGGGTGCGCCGGCGCAAAAACGGCGTTTTTTCAGCTCCTGGGGGGCTGACTGGTGGAATTCGGCGCTAAAACGACGCTTTTTGACCCAAAAACGCCGCTTGGGGGCTCTGGGGGACGACCGGAGATGCCCTCACGGACACAAGAACCTACGCTGGATCAACCCCTACGGACACGAGAACCGCTGTATTAAAAACAAAGTTCTCAAGTAGCAAACAGTCCAGTGAACTTATTATAAAAGCGTACCATCTAAAAAAAACTTATTACAAACCAACCAGCAGGACGGGTGACCACAAAAATCAGACATCAGAAAAAAGAAATCACACTTTAGACTGCTAAACGTCTAGTGTGCAGCTATCCATCCGTGCGTATGACCGTCATCAATCGAGAACATTTGGCATCCAAACGTCCAGGTTGATCGTCTAGAAGGAAGGAGGAATGACCACAAATGGATTCAATGTGTTGCGCGATGACCTGCAAAACATGATCAACTCTCAAATTATCAAAAATCACATCATTTCTGCAATTCCAAATTGCCTAAAAAAAAACACATACACCAATGCGTATACTCGCTTTAGTAGACTTATCAACTCCATTTAACCAATTACCAAACATATTAGTAACACTAGTTGGTGGAGTAATGCAAAGTGAAGTGCACCAATCTCCAAATTTTTCGAGCAAAATCACAAGTAACAAACAAATGCTCAACCGTTTCATCCCTATCACAAAACACACATTTTCTACATCATGTCCATCTTCGTTTAACTAGATTATCCTTAGTGAGTAGCTCCTTATGATTAAGAAACCACATAAAGATTTTAATCTTGAGTGGTACCTTTAGTTTCCATAAATATTTGCGTAAGAACCTAGTATGACCATTCATAAGATTAGCGTAAAAAGACTTAATAGAAAACACTCCCGGATTTGTTAATTTCCATGCTATTGAATCTTGCTCCTCAGTCAGAGAGACATCCATTAATCTCTCAACTAAATGAAGTCACTAGATCCATTTGTCCCCATGCAAGGCTCTCCTAAAATCAATGTTTGGATGTTCATAATCGAGGACTTGTGCAACAACCACATTCTTATGGCGCACAACATTAAAGAGAGTAGGATACTACAGGGCTAATGGCGTTCCATCGAACCATGGATCCTCCCAAAATCTAGTGCTTTGGCCATTTTCAATGGAAAAGGAGATGCGATCGATTTTTTTTCTTAACCCCCATAATCCCTTTTCAGAATGGAGAGTCCATCGGTTCAGCCACGGTCTGAGCTAAGTGCAAACTTTTAACATATTTGTTACGTAGAAACTCATGCCACCCCCATCCTCCGTTAAAAGTTTAAATATCCACTTCGCAAATAAACATTTATTTTTAACATCAAGACATTCAATCCCAAGACCACCTTGGTCTTTAAGCCGACACACTATACTCCATTTGGTAAGCCGATACTTCTTTTTGGTCTGATCATGCTGCCAAAAGAAACGAGGACTATAAAAGTCTAATCTCTTTTTCAACCCAACAGGTATTTCGAAAAAAAAGAGTAGAAACATTGGTAAATTTGACAAAACCGAATTAATAAGGTCAAGACAATCTCCATATGAGAGCAACTTTCCTATCCACGAACTCAGTTTCTGCTCAAAACAGTCCTCAATAAGTTTTCATTCTCTGTTAAGCAGTTTACGGTAATGTATCGGAATCCCAAGATATTTAAAGGGAAGAGCACCAAGCTCGCACCCAAAGACTTGCCTATACTCCTGCTGAAAGTCATTAGCAAGTCCAAAACAGAAGATCTCGCTCTTGTGAAAATTGATCTTTAAACCCGACAATTGTTCGAAGATCCTGGTTCCAAAAAGCGTACGCTTTAGCGCGCGTAGGCGCGAAGCGCAGGCCAAACGCCCTGATTAGTACCTAAGAGCAGCTTAAAGCGCTAGGCGTGATTAGGGGCTCCGCTTTTTTTTTAAGCTTGACTAGGAGCGTTGTGGCTACACAAAAGCGTGTCGAAGCGTTTCGCGGGAAACTGGCACGAGCGGCAAAGATACGCGGGAACTTGGTGCAGGCGAGGTCAACTTGGCGCGCTATCCTCTCCGTCCCTAGGGCTGAAACAAAACAGTCGTTATCCTCTCCCGTCCCCTGCACAAGCCCCTGGCGGTGCTCACAGGGACATCGACGCCGTCGTCCCTGCTCTCCCATCTGCCTGCCCCATCCCTTCCTCCCCCGTCCCTGCTTCAAGGCACGCATATCCATGCCCTTCATGGTTGTCCCTGCTTCAAGACCGCCCACGCCAGTTTTGTTCCTGTCCATGTCTTCACCGCCCCGGCTGCAACATCGACGCCGCCGGCCTCGCCCATCTTCACCGTCCCTGCTGCAGTGAAGGTATTGCTCTTTTCTCGTCCCATTCTCTTCCCCCTTCATCCTCCCTTGTCTCCTCCCTTCTCTCCCCCTATATCCTGCCTTTCCTATATATGAATGTGAGTAGCAGGTAGCAGCAGCAGATCAATTCTACCTGTCTATCTTTGATAATTTGAGTGAAAGTAGCAGCAGATCAATAGAATTGGATATTTTCTAATTTGAGCACATCAATACTCAATAGTATGGGCTAATTTGGGCTATTTTGATTGAATGTAACAGAGAAATAGTTATGAACACTAGTAAACTACAATTCCTGAATTGGATTCTCAGATTGTGTAGTTGTTTGAATCATTGGTTTCAACTTCCAAATTCGGTTGGTCTGTAGGATGCCAACAAGTGATGTCGAGATGGCAGAAGGAGAAGGGGCAGCAGTGCAGCCTAACACACACAAGAGGAACTCTTATGACATGGGATGGGAGCGGGGATTCGTTCCTGAAGACAAGACCAAAGTGAAGTGCATACTTTGTGGACATGAGAGCAGTGGAGGTATCAATCGGCTGAAGCATCACCTTGCACATATTGGCAGTGGTGTGGCGAAGTGCAAGAATGTCACCGAGGAAATAAAGGCAAAGTGCAAGGCAAATATCGAAGGAACCAATAAGAAGAAGAAGGACAAGGTAATGCAAGACAAAGAGATCAGATCTGCTGTGCTGCTTTCGGCAGGGTACACAGAGGGTGCAGAATCACAATCACACTCAAGGGTTGGGAGCACTGCTGAGCCTAATAGGTTAGGCCCCATGGATAAATACACATGCCCCATTGATCCAAAAGCAACCATGGCTGAAGCTTTGAAGCAACAAAATATCAATGACCCACTCTGGAAAGAGAGAACACAACAAACTCAAAGATATGTTGCAAGGTGGATGTATACACATGTTATTCCCTTCAATTCTATCGATAATGATGAATTTGTCGAAATGGTTGAGGCAATTAACTGCTTTGGTCCTGGTTTCAGACCTCCTTCACAGCATGATCTGCGAGAGACATTGTTGAAATCAGAATATGCAATAGCTCAGAGTTTGTTGAAGGCCCGTGAGGAAGATAAGCTGAAGAATGGTTGTTCCATTATGACTGATGCCTGGACAGACATGAAGAGCATGAGTATAATGAACCTGTGCACAAATACAAGTGAAGGGACAACTTTCATGAAGTCAAAAGAGATGTCAGATATGTCACATACAAGTGATGTGATATTTGAACTGGTTGACAAGGCCATAGAGGAGGTAGGAGCAGATCATGTAGTGCAGATTGTGACTGATAATGCATCCAACAACATGGGAGCAAGGACAATGATGAAGGATAAGAGGCCTAAATTTTTTGGACCTCTCGTGGAACCTATACGATCAATTTGATGCTGCAGGGAATTGGCAGCATGCCAAAGTTCAATAAGACACTTGAGCTTGCAAAGGTCTTTACCATATTTGCGCATGGACACCACCGCACATTGTCTTGTATGCGCTCCTTCACAAAGAAGAAGGAGATCATAAGGCTAGGAGTGATCAGATTTGCATCATCCTTCCTCGCTTTGCAAAGTATGCTAGAGAAGAGAGATCAACTAAGGAGGATGGTGGTTGATCATAAGTGGGAATCACTAGCAGACGTGAGGTCAAAAAAAGGCAAAGAAGCAACAACTACAATCCTAAGTCCACACTTTTGGAGTAGTGTTCACCTTAGCTTGAAGGTTCATGAGCCTTTGGTCAAGCTCCTTCATTTTACTGGTGGTGATATCAAACCAGCAATGGCTTTCCTATATGGAGTACTACTCAAGATGAAGCACCTAGTTAGAGATGCATTTGGCGGTACCGAGAAGAACTACAAAGACGCCCTGACAATTATTGATAAAAATTTCAAGGGTAGACTAGACTCTCCATTGCATGTTATTGCATACTTGCTATATCCATACTATTCTTATCAAAATACCACAATCTTTGATGATCTGAATGTCTTAGAAAAGTTCATCAGTTGTGCTGATTTTTTTTACCATGATGATGATGATAAGGCATATAATGTTGTCAATTATGATTTTGACAATTTCTCGAAGAAACGTGATTCCTTTTCTAAGAGGACGGCAAGAAGCTATGAGAAATTCGAATTCAATCCAGGTGATAAAATATTCCAGCATCTTGTTTGATTGCATTTTTTCTTGTTTGTAGTCCTATTCCAGCAACTTACCTTGTTGTTTTTACCATTTTCTTGTTTCTAGCATCTTGGTGGAGGCTGTATGGAGGCGGAGCACCGGATTTGTAAAGGATGGCAATTAGAATTCTTTCACTAACTACAAGTTCTAGTGGTTGTGAAAGAAATTGGAGTACATTTGAAGGAGTTAGTCTATTTACTTTACCTACTCTATTTGTACAGTATATATATGTAGAACTACAACAGGCAACAACCTTTAGTCTTGTATTTACTAACAATTTAACACTTGGCAATCTGATTTGTAGATCCATACGAAGAAAAGGAATAGGCTAACAGTAGAAATGATGAGGTGTTGACCTCTAAGTTGGCCCGATCTTCACGAATCGACAAGAACGAACGAAGAACGCGATGAACACGAGAGGGGGAATCGAGGGAAAATCGAGGGCAAACACATAGAAACACAAAAGGGGAAGATAACTCGTGAAGCCTATGAGGGATTCCAAACCCAAGTCAACAACACGCTAATTGAAACCGATTCCTCTCATCGGTTGGTCCACCGATCCAACAGAAGCCCAAAGGGGAAGGTTGGCAAGCGCTACTAGAATCACTATGTGAGAGAGTAGCTCCTTGGAGAGATCTTGATACGGTCCTAGATGAACATCATCAACATAGGAGTAGCCTCGTAAGAGGAGTCACCTCACAAGAGGGATACAAGGGCAAAGCCCGAAGTTCTCAAATCATCCCTAACCCTAGATCTAGCCACCGGAGTCCCTTATATAGCCTAGGGGGTAGGTGGGTGAAAATGGGGCCAAAACGGTGTATTTCCGCACAAAAACAGGGCATCCCGGCCTGGGAGGCCGGCCTGAGGCCGGGGTGGGGGCGCACTCGGCCTGGTGCCCGGCCTGGGGCCAGGGTGGGAGGCCGGCTCCCTCGGGCTGGTGCCCGGCCTGGGGCCAGGGTGGGAGGCCGGCTCCCTCGGGCTAGTGCCCGGCCTGGTGCCCGGCCTGGGGCCAGGGTGGGATGAGGAGGCCGGCCTAGGGCCAGGCTAGCCCGTCCTGGGGCCAGGGTGAGGCCGGGAGCCCCCTTTTCCCTCCGTTCTTCCACCTCGGAGCTCCGATCTTGACGCCGTCTTCACCCACTTCCTTCCTAGCTTCATGTGCATCTTCTTGGATGTGTTCTTGAGCATCTTGGGCACCTTCTTGGGTCTCCATGTGATGATCCCACATATGCATGTAGAGGGGTATTTCATGAGGTAGAGCACCGTTCACCAAGTCACCGGAAACGTACGGAGATAGGAGTGAGTTCACCTTGTTGCGTATCGATGTTGTGCTTGGTGGAATACGGTGGGCTACATCATCTCCCCCCCTTGAAAAAGAGTCGTCCTCGACTCTCGTTCCATCCATATGTGAGCGGGAGAAGGAATGCCGACGACGAAGAGGTCGTTGAAGTTGAGCCGCTTGTCGAAGCTCATGTGACGGTAGGCTCGTAGTGGGGGTGGTCCAAAGGTGATGAAGATCATGAAATTGCCCCCCTTGGATGGGTAAGGAAGATCTTGCGAAGCGGTGTAGTCGTTGAAGTTTAGCCTCTTATCGAAGATCATGCCAAGGTATTCTCGTGGAGGGTGTGGTCCAAAGGCGATGACGATCTTGACATGATCCTCCATGGGTGGGTGAGGATGAGCTTGCGGAAGCGGTAGAGTATAGTCGTGGTGATCATTGTTGTTGACACGCTTGTCGAACTCCAAGTACATCTTGACGAAGGGGATGTAGACGTGGTAGTCATTGTCGTTGACGCGCTTGTCGAACTCCAAGTACATCTTGACGTAGGGGATGTAGATGAAGGAGTCGTTGTCGGGGATGCGCATGTGGAACTCTAAGTACATCTTGACATGAGGGTTGTAGTTGTAGAAGTCGTTGTCGTGGATGCGCTTGTCGAACTCCATGCACATCGAGACATGTGGAATGTAGGCGTAGAAGGCGTTGATGTCGAAGAGCTTGTGACGCGCCGTGTAGATCTTGACTTGAGGAGTGTGGATGGAGGATGCTTTGTCGTAGAAGCTCTTGTCAATATCCATGTGGATCATGATGAGCGGAATGTGCTCCTTCCAACCCTTCAAGTCGGTGTTGATGTTCATGCGATGTGGAGAGCCTTGTATGTGGAGAAGTCCATGAGGTCGAGGAGGCGTGATAGGGGCACCAAATCTCTGCAAAATAGACAACAAAGATGGAGAGAAAGTTGGTAAGCCGTTAGTGTCGATAAGCACACATGGGATTTTGCTCTCAACTCTCGTCTCACTATTGGTGGCTATCAAGGCGAGGCCTCTACGAACACTCATGCTTTTTCCACTCATGATGGGATTGTGGCTCTCACTCACGTGATGGTGGATCTCTCTCTCACAACTCATCTCACTAGAAGCTTGAGAGGGGACACTAGAAGGCTCCAAAGTCTTGGCACAAGAGGTGTGCGGGTTTGTCGAAGTCGTTGCATTGCTTGGAGTCGGTAGTGTCATAGCATGTGGTGAGGAGGACTCAATCATCTCATCTCTTGAGTTGAGCTCCAATTGAGGAAAGGGTGGCTTTCTTGGAGGAGGAGGTAGGGTCATGGCTTGTGTCGAAGGAGGCTCCATCATCTCCGTGATGTGATAGTGTAATCCATGCCTTGTAGCATCCTCAAATGGTCGATGATGATGATGATGATGAAGATTTCCTTGGCTAGAATGGTGGCTCGAGCGTGGCCTTGTGGAGGTTGGCATGAGATGCTTTGAAGTCAAGGGAAGTGTGTCACCCAATTCGTCACTACCTCCATCAATGATAGATGGGCCATTGACGCCGGCTCTAGAGAGGTTGCATCGTTGGTCCTTATCTTGCGGATAGGCTTGAAGAACTCGTTTCAACACTCGCGATGAGTTCGCGGCCTCATTGCAATAGACGCTTTCGTCACCATTGGTCGGCATGTCCAAGGAATTGAGAGCTAGTTGGTGCAAGGCATAGTATTGGCCTTCACTCGTGTAGGTATGGTCACCATTTTGGTTGGCAACCATGATCATCTCATTGGTAGCATTGGAAGCTCTCTTGTCGATGGTCGGAGTTGTCACTTGTGTCATTGGAGACGAAGAAGAAGAATGCCTTAGAGATGATGGCAAGGGATGAGCCTCATTGACAATGTCACATGCATCAACGTCTTCATCATAGAGTGGTAGAGTGGTCTCCTCATGCATATGGTGATGTTGATCTTGTGTCATGGGAGGAATAGCTTCGCACTCTTGATGTTGTTGTTGCGCTTGTGGCGATGATGGAAGCTCATGCTCTTGATCATGAAGGTCATTGTTCATCCTCAAAGAATGTCGCTCATGGAAGTTGTGGATGGGTGTCGGTGACGAAGTGTCTCTTGCCTCTTTCCTTGATGAAGTAGTGGTATCATAGTGTCCATGGCGAGGATGATCTTGATCCTTGTCGAAGGCGGGGTGCGAATAGAAAGCACAATCTTGGTGAAGATGAGGTGGCGGCTCCCATTCCTCATATGGATGATGACGCTCATGGTCCTTGCACCTTGTAACATTGAGGCAAACGGCGCTCAAGTCGTTGTCTTCATGGCCTAGATGATGTGGTTCTTCATCCAATATGGGAGGAGAAGAATCATGGATAGCATCTCCATTTGATTGATGTTGATGAGGTCGCTCATGTGGGTCCTCATCAAAAATAGGAAGTGAGAGGTCATCTTCACTTGCTTGTTGTTGAAGTGGTCGCTCACGAGGTTCCTCATCAAACATGGGGAATTAGAAATCATGAGTAGCATCCATGCCTAGTAGTGGTCGAAGTGGGCGCTCATAGGGGTCTTCATCAAAGAGAGGAAGTGAGAAATCATTTGTAGCATGCCCACTTGGTTGTTGATGATGGTGGTGCTCATAGGGGTCTTCCTCGAAGATGGGGAAAGACAAGCCATAGGGAGCATTCGCACTCGCTTGATGTTGAGAAGGGCTCTCATTTGGGTCTTCATCAAAGATAGGCAGTGGAAGCTCATGAGGGTCATCCTCGTTGGTTTGGCGATGGCGATCATGATGGAGAGGACGGCGCCGGTGGTCATTGTGGTGGAGTTGAGGGAGGCATTCACTAGAAGCCATGTCGAGGTCACCTTCTTGATAATGGCCTTGGTCTTGGTGGTCATTGTGGTGGTGACACACATTTTGCCTTGGAAGCCTTGAATGTGGGCAAGCACCATCCACGAAGCCATGTAGACCATAGTCATGAGTCGAGCTTGGAGAAGGTGGGTGATGAACAATATCCGGTCGTAGAGGGTGATCTTGAAGAGGGTCACCACGGCCTTGTCGGTGTGGAGGTCGAGGTAGCGGTGATGGCGAGCGATGCTCAAACCAATGTCGTCGTGGAACTTGTGGTGGAAGATGCGGTGAGGTGGGTGTACCACTCTCTTCCATATGTCGATGATGATCATGGCGACAATCTTGGTGATGATAGCGTGGTTGATGACGAAGCTTGCGGCGCTCCCGCACTTCATGTGTGGGATGACTCCGCAAGTCATTCGGATGCCTTGGCTTCTTGGCCTTCTCGCTTGATGGAGCCTCGATGATGTCCTTCTTGTGGCGCCGTCTTGATGTTGAAGGAGACCATCTTGACGTTGCCAACTTGTCGGATTCTTGTCGTTGCGCCATCTTGAGGTTGAAGGTCGTTGTCGTGTCTTGGCCTTGGCAATCTCTGAGGAGTTCCTTGGTGGCGAGCATGAACCATCGGAGTTTCTTGACAATCGAAGCTTGGCGAGGAATTTCTTGTAAGTGAGCTCATCCATGTCGGAGTCGAAGTAGCTTGGGGAGTCGTTGTTGGTGTCGTACTCCGTCATGGTTGTGGATGCGTTGTCGGTGTAGCATGGCTCCATCTCGTCATCCAAGCTTGTGATGTCGTAGTTGTAGTAGTGGTTCATGTCGGTGGAGCTCATGGAGTCGAAGTCGGCGTGGTGGTTGTGGTACTCCTCCATGTCGATGATGCTTGGGGAGGAGTAGTCGGTGTAGAGCTCGACGTCGTGGTCGTAGTAGTGGTGGTGATCCACCATGTCATGCTCGTAGTAGTGGTCATCCACGATGTCGTGCTCGTAGTAGTGGTCGTCCACCACGTCGTGCTCATAGGAGTGGAGGTCCATGTCTAGCTCGTTGTAGTCGTAGTGGTGCATCATGGACTCATCATGATCATCATGGCCTCCAAAGTCTTCGCTCTCGCTATACATGGTTAGTGACAAGCGCAAGTGTATATATAGAGTGTGAGGACCTAAGAGCTCAACCCTCACCTTGTAGCAAATGTTGGAAACTACTGGACCAAGCCAAGAGAAACCGACAACAAAAAGAATGAAGTGACTTGAGTTCGAAAGATCCCAAAAACACGCTCCAAAACACACACGGCTTATGGGTGGATGGCAATGGGTTAGAAATGTGGCGAGAAAACGACAAATCAAAAGAAAAGTATGTTGTAAAACGTGGAGAAGAATCAAAGAAAAGTTAGCACGAAAACCAAACCTAGTGGAGGAAAATGATATTTTTTTTTTTTTTGAACAAGAGTTGGGCCTAGTGGAGGAAAATGATATGGTGGAAAAGAAAAACACACACACACAAATGATAAATGGGGTTAGTGCGGCCAATGGACGAGCGGAGATGAAATGTACCTATCGAAGACTAAGCTCAATGCCACACCAACGCAAGGAGGACGCTAGCTCGAACCGCAATTAACAAGAGGCAACAAGATTCACAATGTGGCAACCGGTCACTCTCTTCTCTCTCGCAAATCGAAGCTATGCGTTCCTACAAATGATAGCAATTGGCATCGATCTTTGCTTCTTTTGGCTCTTTTTGCTTCTTGCTCTTTCTCCTTTCTTTTTCTTTTTTTTTGATTTTTCGCTTTTTGATGATGCGGAGATGATTCCCAAATGCCAATGCCTACTCGTAGCTAGTCTCTCACAAGCGCAAAAATCGCACTCTCGGTGCCACAATGCGATGCCAAGCAGTGTAAAAGAACTAGTCCGAATAGGTAAGTAACACAATGGGGTGGGGTGGTTCAAGCGGAAGCAAGTTATACCTATGCGGTGGATGATCTCGGACTTGCGGCCGGTGGATGTCGATGTCGTGTGGATCTGATGATGTAGATGCGTAGGCGATGTCGATGGCGACACGTAGGAACTTGCCTCACTCAAATCGGAGCAACGACGACAAAGAAAAACAAGATACAAAATCTGTCCAAGAATCGAAGAGCGGGATTTTTCTGAAATTTTTGCTCAAATTCGAAATTTCTCCCAAATCAAGAAAATTTTTGGACTAATTCAAGAAATGTGGCTGAATAGAAAGGTGGGGAATGGTTTTTGGCAACAAATCTATGAAACAAAACCACGAAAAACTCAACGAATCAAGAGATCGGTCGAAATCCCTTTCGGCTATTTTTGGTCAAATTTTCGAATTTATGGTGGATAGAAGAAAAATTGGTGGTAGGGGAGGGGGTGGGGTGTCGGATTCGTGTCAATCTAGATCTGGATACCAGATGATGAGGTGTTGACCTCTAAGTTGGCCCGATCTTCACGAATCGACAAGAACGAACGAAGAACGCACGACGAACGCGATGAACACGAGAGGGGGAATCGAGGGAAAATCGAGGGCAAACACATAGAAACACAAAAGGGGAAGATAACTCGTGAAGCCTACGAGGGATTCCAAACCCAAGTCAACAACACGCTAATTGAAACCGATTCCTCTCACCGGTTGGTCCACCGATCCAACAGAAGCCCAAAGGGGAAGGTTGGCAAGCGCTACTAGAATCACTATGTGAGAGAGTAGCTCCTTGGAGAGATCTTGATACGGTCCTAGATGAACATCATCAACATAGGAGTAGCCTCGTAAGAGGAGTCACCTCACAAGAGGGATACAAGGGCAAAGCCCGAAGTTCTCAAATCATCCCTAACCCTAGATCTAGCCACCGGAGTCCCTTATATAGCCTAGGGGGTAGGTGGGTGAAAATGGGGCCAAAACGGTGTATTTCCGCACAAAAACAGGGCATCCCGGCCTGAGGCCGGGGTGGGGGCGCACTCGGTCTGGTGCCCGGCCTGGGGCCAGGGTGGGAGGCCGGCTCCCTCGGGCTGGTGCCCGGCCTGGTGCCTGGCCTGGGGCCAGGGTGGGAGGCCGGCTCCCTCGGGCTAGTGCCCGGCCTGGTGCCCGGCCTGGGGCCAGGGTGGGATGAGGAGGCCGGCCTGGGGCCAGGGTAGGCCGGCCTAGGGCCAGGCTAGCCCGGCCTGGGGCCAGGGTGAGGCCGGGAGCCCCCTTTTCCCTCCGTTCTTTCACCTCGGAGCTCCGATCTTGACGCCGTCTTCACCCACTTCCTTCCTAGCTTCATGTGCATCTTCTTGGATGTGTTCTTGAGCATCTTGGGCACCTTCTTGGGTCTCCATGTGATGATCCCACCTATGCATGTAGAGGGGTATTTCATGAGGTAGAGCACCGTTCACCAAGTCACCGGAAACGTACGGAGATAGGAGTGAGTTCACCTTGTTGCGTATCGATGTTGTTCTTGGTGGAATACGGTGGGCTACATCAAGAAAGGATGGACATGCAGCCAACATTCAGTTCAACAACAGAATGTTCTCCAAGAAGGAGAGAATTAGCCGGAGTAAGTCGTACGAAGTCCTCTTAGCTAATGATGCATCTGAAGCTCAAGGATTCCTCTTTGAGGGAGGAGATGCTCATGCATTGGTGGTGTTTCATGATCTAGATAATGGCCTAGTTCCTGGTACAAACATACCATGGCGTGTGGATGGAGAAGCTGTTGGAGCTGATGAGCAACTTCAGCCTCGTAGGAGTGCAAGGGGGTGAGAGAGCTACATGAATATGAGTGGGAGTATGCACATGAAGATTCTGAGGAAGAGGCCGATGAAATTGCATATGATGAAGATGAAGAAAATGCAACCAGGGAAGTGGCTGGCTTTGTGTGAGCAGTGGGCACTGAGAAGTGTGCCAAGTCAATGGCATGGTGTCATCATGCATCGATGCTATCAGGTATCTTTATTTTGTTGGATTGTAATCTTGTAGTGAACTATTGGCTATTGTGCTCATGTTATATAATATTGGTACTACTTGGCTACTTAAATTGATGATTGCTATGGTGTGTTATGTATTGTGCTCCTATTGGCTATTGTTATGTTTTTTGCTGATGTGTAGATGTAGTGGAGAGCTCAAATGCAACAATTTTTTAGTGCTATTTTAAAGTTAAGTTCCCTACTTAAATATATTTTTGTGTCTTGTGCAAATTTAAGTCATAAACTAACCTCTATTTTATTGATTTACAGGAAGTCTTCAAGTGACGATTCAGCTTCAGGAGAACAAGAGAACGAGCTATTTTGCTCCACTTTTCTGTCCAGGTATTGCTAGTTTATTTCCTAGATATGCTAGTTTATGATTTCTTTTTGACCTTCCGTTGACTAAATTCAATAACGCTTAACCGCCGCTTAACCACGCCTAGATCGCCTACGCTCTAAGCAGAAGGCCAGCGCCTCGCCTTCGCTTAACACTTTTTTGAACCAGGTCGAAGATAGGCAGAATTAATTTCATATTAACAGCCTTCTCAAGATCATGATCTAGAAAAAGAATAGTGTCATCTACGGAAGAATAAATGCCCCGCCTTCCACTAGGTGAGGCACTAGACCACCTACCGTCCTCTTTTGATCTGGCTATAAGACTGGCCAGCATATCAGCAGCCAAGTTAAAAAGGATAGGAGATAACGACGAAGTCCTTTTAACGTTTGAAAATAATGACCAATCGCATCATTTATCCTAAATCTGACACTCCCACCTTGAACAAACCTAGCTACCCAATCACACCACCGAGGTGTGAAGCCTTTCATGCGTAGGGTTTGCTGCAGGAACGCCGAGTTAATTTTATCATATGCTTTCTAAAAATCTATTTTGATTAAGACACCATCTATTTTCTTTTTCTTTAGCTCGTGAATTGTTTCATGTAAGACAACGTCCCCTTCCAAAATATTCCTTCCAGTAAGAAATGCAGATTGCGAAGGTCGAATAAACCTGTACGCAAAAGAGTTTACCATGTTTGTGCCTACTTTTGTAAAGATTTTGAAACTCACATTCAACAGGCAAATAGACTTATATTGTTCAATTCTGCTCGCATCCTATTTTTTAGGTAAAAGTGTTATTATACAAAAGTTAAACTTGAACAATTGTAAATCTCTGAATGCAAATGAGCAAAGGTCTCCATTAACTCCCACTTGATGACATCCCAAAATCTCTGGTACAACTTCGTGGGAAACCCATCCGGTCCTGAAGTTTTATTATGTTCTGTATGAGCAATAGCCTCCCACGCCTCCTTTTCCAAAAAAGGACGTGTCAAGATTTTATTCTCATCCATGGACACTTGAAGAAGGTCATTAATAATAGCTTCATACAAACAAAAATAAGATGGAGCTAACACTCCAAACAACTTCTTATAATATTCAGAGATGAAAAAATTTAGGTTTTGTTGGCCTACAATAGTACCTTCATCATGTTCTAACTATCACTGCAATTGTTAGATACGTGGTGAACTACTTAAATACAATGTTCCTAATCCCTCCAAAATTCTAACTATTTACAAATAAAGTACAGAGCATATAAAATGCTCAACCCACACCAGTTTTCTCTAACATTAAAACAAAGAAGAGACTAAAGAGAACAAAGAGTTGAATCAATCCAACTCTTTAGCAACTCAATCCAATTGGACTTCATTCCATGATACAGAATCGAAAGATTTTTCGAGAGCTGAATTTTCCATGAAATTACATTGGAATTGATGTTATTAAAGATCTTATCATTCCTTTTCTTCCAAATATGCCAGCAATCCATTATTAAAATGTTCATAGCTATGTCTTTTGGAACCGAGCCACAGATGAGACAACATTAATCAACGACTGAAATACCTCTCCTCTTGCTTGACACAATGGCATTCTAACAATCCATAGAAAATGGACAATCAAAAAATAGATTCAGAGTTGTCTCTTCAGATTTATTTTGGCATAAAGCACCGTTGTAAGATGGCAAGTCAAAGGATTTCCTGGCTAGAATATTCCTCGTATTGATTTCGTCTTGAAGTACTAGCCAGAAAAAAATCTTATATCTTAGGACAGAGGAAGACTTCCAAATTTGCGTCAAAATCTTATGAGCTACATGACCAGTTTATAGAAACTCACTAGAAAAATACCTGTGCGTTGCAACGGGTCATTTGGTATCATGAGTGTTGTCAGAAAACCAAATTAGGCTGTTGGGGCAGAGACCAACAGGGATTTGTTTACTGGTCGAATTACCGCGGTTACCGGCCGGTAAACGAAATTCTCGTTCTCCATTGTAAATAAGTTTACCGGTTGAAAAATCTGGAGCATTTGAATTTGAACCAAAATCATCCTTTTAAAATGTAATTATGAAAACAGTTACATTTTAAGCCTGAGTTTCAAAAAAATTCTAATAATCTTATCCGGTAACAGACCGATAATTTTCTGGTAAAAAGGTTACCGAAAATCTCGACGCGTCCTCAGATTTGTTTTTTCCAGTTTGGTAACTAATATGGCTCTGATGCCGGATGATATAGGCTTGGCCTCTAGGGTGGCCCGATACTCACGGATTGACGCATGAGAGGTGGGGAGATTGGGAAGAACGCGATGAACATGAAGAACACGATGAACTCACGCACACAAAAGGGGAGATAACTCGTGAAGCCTATGAGGGATCGCAAACCCAAGTCAACAACACGCTAATTGGAACTGATTCCTCTCACCGGCCGGTCCACCGATCCAACAAAAGCTGCAAGGGGAAGATTGGCAAGAACTACCGAAATCACGAGGTGAAATAGTAGCTACTTGGAGAGATCTTGATACAATCCAATAGATGAATCTATGGAGTAGCCATGGATCCCATGGGGGAGGTTCTCCACATGGGAGGGGGAGCACAAGGCCCAATTCTATGTCAAGTCAACTCTTACCTAGATCTGGTTCAAGGGGTACATATTTCTAGCCAAGGGGGTAGGTGGGGTGGAAAAGGGGGAGAAAACCCCAAAATCCCGCAGCTGTAGGGCAACCGGCCTGGGAGGCCGGCCTGGCCGACCAGTGAGGCCGGGGTGGGCACAGGGAGCCCGGCCCGGAGTTGCAGGGGATCCGGCATGGGGCCGAGGTGGAGGCCGGGCCGTTCGGGTGCCCACCCGACCTGAGGCGTAGGGAGCCCGACCCGAGGCCGGGGTGGAGGCCGGCTACCTCTAGAGGGGTTTCGACCTGGAGGCCGGCCTGGCCGGGGTTGCAGGTCGGGTTTCCTACGTTTCTCCTTCCTCCTTCTTCTCGAACTTCTTCTCGCTTCTTCCTCCTCTTCCATGTGTACACCTTGGACGACCTTGAGTCCTATGCTTCCTCGGCATCTACCCTCGCATCCCTACTCGTCGACTCATACCTAGCAATGCAGGGGGTAGATGGTCAAGTCGTATACCGTCCCAAGGGGTACGAAATGGGTTCTTGAAGAGGAATGAGTTCACCTTTTGAATCCATGGTGACTTGACATATGATGGAGTGTGAGACATGCCCAGCAGGATGGGTCGCGCTACATCATCTCCCCTCCCACTTGAAAAGGAGTCATCCTCGACGCTAACTCGTTATCAACATGTAGAGGAGGTAGATGGATTGTCTTAGAAGTCGAAGTCACCATGTGGTTGTTCTTGATGGAAAGGGAATGGCAGCTCTTCAATGTTCCTTTGGCCTTCATGTAACCTACCAAGCTCACAACAAAGACAAAACAAAACTCAAAGAGTAGCCAATTCTTGAAGTTCATAGCATGGGTTTTTAAGTAGAGGGAAGGCACCTTAGCGAGATGTCGATGTGGTTGTCTTGTAAGATCCTCCGTCATAGAAAGGTGGTGATGTAGCCACGCATGCCCTCTCATTCAAAGGTAGAATCTACACACAAAAAACCAAGCAAACCATGTGTGTGCAAGATAGAGGAGCACATTATTGATGACATGTCCGTTCTTTTTCATAGCACCGTTAGCACAACACAAATATATGGAATCTATTGCATATGCAAGGTCAAGGTGCAAGCAAGTCATTGAAACATCTCCAAAATATGAGAGCACAAAATCTCCATGAATCTTTGAGGGGGTGCACACAAAGCATTGGAAATGGAAGTTTGTCAAAATCCTTGGTGCCATAAGAGGAGACATTGGCAAAAACACAAGATGAAAAATGTCCCAATATTATCATCATGGGTGCAAGCAAAGCATAGGAAAGAGTAATTTTTTGACATTTTTGTGGCAACACCAATGGAAGGGAAACCAAAACACTCATGACAAGACATGCTCAAAATATCATTATGGTTGCAAGCAAGCCATCGGAAAGAACAATTGTTCATCATACTTTTTGCAACGCACAAATCATCTATATGAAAGATCAAGGAAGCATTCTTGTCACAAAAGAGAACAACGTCACAAACATGTTTGCAGACAAACCAAAGGGAAGAGCAATTTTTCAACGTGTTTGATGCAAAACATGAGAAAGGTATTAGAGTCGGGTTCGATCCGCAACAAAATTTAATTATGCTCTCAAGAGCTCGTTTTTGTCAACTCATATTCAATTGAGGTTGACATTAGCATGTGGGTACTCAAATACACAAAAGACCAAAGGAATAAATTTTGTTTGTGGTAAATTAACACATCATCCATCATGACATGTATCTTCATTCGCACATGACCAAAAACATCAAAATAAAATATGAAGTATGAAATATGTGGATGGTCAAAATGCAAAATGAAGGGTTGAGCAAGATCAACAAGCGAAAGCGAAAAATATCCATAAAGTGAGGATGTGGGGGCAAAATCATTTTAAATCATAGCAATGTTGTTGCAAACCAATCATTTGAAAGAACAATTGTTCAACATTTTGGTTGAAACAATGGAAGAAAAATTTAGGCACTTGGGGCAAAACATGTCAATGGCAATATCATCAGAAATAGCATCATCCATCACATGCAAGAAATCATCATTCATCATGTCCACTAGTGGGAACATGGTCATATAAACAGCCTTAACTCTGTCGTCCTTCTCATATGAAGTAGGTGTTGTGGTATTAGGGGCCTTCAAGTGGACGACTTATCCATTTTGATGTAGACATGGGGTGGCACCAACTTCATCCACCATGTACATCTTCTTCTCCATAGGAAGCACCATCTTTAGGAGTGGTGTAGCGTTCCCACATTTAAATAATGCAAGAACCATGTGTTATTGTGCTAGTCACTGGATCAATTGCTAGCACCACAGTTCAAAATGAAATATCATGCAAATGCGTCAAAATCTATTACATCGCATGATCCAACCTTTAAAAAATATGATTACAACTTGCCTAGTCTCAGAAGACTAGCAGGAAACAGAATTACAGCGGAAAACTTAGTAGAACACTGAGCCTCATCTTCTTCATGTGCCACAGGCAAAACATGTTGGCGATAGACTCAAGATCCTTAACGAAACCTCACTCGTCTTCAGATTCCTGCAATATGGAATATGCAGCCACAAGGGAGTTAATACAATTTAATGTATTGGCAAGTAACACTATGGGGATATAAATGGCAAGACTAATAATACATGCATATTTGGCTGAGTGGAGTTTTGGATAATTTTGCATAAAGCCAGTTTTTTCCTATGTTTGTAAATCATTTCAAAAAAAAAATGAAGGCATTTGTAAAATCATTCTTGGCTAAACCACCAAGAAGTTTTGTTGTGGCATCATGGCTAAACCGCCATGTGCCCTATAAAGGGTTTCTACCATATTTTATTTCATTCATAAAAGATGAGGAGATCCTTCTATCCAGAAAAGTCGTCCATTACCGGGGACACGGCTATGATCATAGTTTCTAACTCTGCAGAGGTTGTGCACTTTCACCCTTTGTCTTCAATTAGCCCAAACATCCTATACACACAGAGTGCATCATGGAAACGAGAGAATTGAGACGAGATCTGTCAGAAGCAAGAATTCAACCCAACCAGCAAGAACCGTTCCACCTATAATTATGCTACATCTTCATGTCAAGCATGGGCTGAACTCTCACAACTTAGTTGATCAAGACAGAGCCCATATGTCAAAGGGCTGCACGGAAAGCTGCTAAACTTAGAGGGACTTAGGAATCTCTTTGTTCCTGGGTGGCAATCCACAAGTGAACACCTCTCGGGGTGACACTCAACTCTCATCAACCATACAACCAAATCCACCCAGGTGGTTCATTGAAATTTATATTTAGAATTTTTCCACAACATTGAGTAAAAAAAATTGTAGCAAGACTAAGCATCTAATACGTATTAAGTCTCCAAAATAACAAGTCTAAAGGATGGCTACACAATACTTGGGATTTTGCATAGCATAATAATAACTTAGTAAAAATTCCTATCATGCATACTACTCAAAACACTAGTAATGCATAGTGAAAATATGGGAGATTTGATGGTGTGTTACTTGCATTTGAAGTTGGTGAAGAACAATCACCCTTTCTTCACAAAATAGAACGTTGCTCTCCGAAAAATCTAAACATTGAAAACACACAACAGAATAAACAAGCATGCTAACAAACATACAAACAAATGAAGAAAACATAAAAAACAACAAACAAAGCAAAGGACAACATGTGAAAACATTTAGTTTCAATGCACAAAATAAACTAAGTTACTATAGTTAGAGTTTTTAATTTGGGACTAAGGATTGGTCTTTGATCAAAAGGATTGGTCCAAACTATTTCTGTCTTAGTCTTCTTTAGTCTTCTTTTGCGTCCTTGCTTCATCGAGTTGTTTTTTATTGCTAAGTCTTTATGCCTTGAATGGTCTTCCTTGTAGCTCTTCTTATTGAGTCTAGGGACTTAGTCATATAGAATAAGGGAAGTAGTAAAGGTTGTTTGAGTTCCTTTAAAAAGGACTTGTTAAATTCTTCATCTTCTTTTCTTATCTCTAGGAGAGTATTCTTCTTGATTTGAAGTTTCTTCTTGTTGATGTCTTGGTCAAAAACTCTCATCTCACTTGGAAAACAAATTCTAAGTCTTCACATGATTGGTCTTGGAAAATCTTGAGGATCCTTTGTAGCTTCCTCCTTGGTGTGGGGTAAAATATTTAAATTTGAAACAATTTTAGTTTGTCAAATTTTAATTTGGACAGTGGTAAAATATTCTACGTGTTGTGCTGATTTCAAAAAGTCCAAGTTTGCTATTTAGATCTGCGGTTAAAAAGATATGATAGATCTAATATGTAGGGGTGTTTCTGCAAAACTGCCTATTAAATTTTATTCCGGAAAATAAACAGATAAGGCTGGCCACATGGCGCGTTCTGATTGGATAGGTTGGCTGACATGGCGCTGACTCGGCGATGACTGGGCTGCGGTGACGTGGATAAGTGAAGCGATGTGGATCACTGGATCCAGATCCAACGGTGGAACAGCGTACCGATTCGTGATCTAATCTTGACCGTTGTCGTGGATCGGACGGTCGAGGAAGAACATCACCCTGGGGTCACCGGCGAGGGCGATTCCGGCGGCGTTCCGGTGGTCTGCGCCTCGGGAACATACAGTGGCGGCGCTCCGGAGGTGCTCTGGCTCAACGGAGACGACGGGGACGCGCAGCGTGGGACAAAGAGCACGATGGTGGCGAAGGCGTACTTTGGGGAGCTCTGAGGCGACGGCGACGTGCAGTGGTTGCTCCTCTGCTCCAGTGATCCTCGGGCGTGGACGGCGACGTCGTTTCGCTGCGTAGAAAAAAGAAGGGAGGGGTCAGGGGGACGTGCGTGCAAGGGGAGTCGAGGGGGCACGGAAGTGGGCGTCGGGACCTGTTCTGTCGCCGGAAAAGTTAGGAAAGACGGCGGCTAGGGTTCCGATTCCGGCGAGGAATTCCACCGGCCTGGAGGCTCGATCTTGAGCAGAGAGAGGGGAAACAGAGAGGAATATGTAGCTATTTATAGGGAGGCCGCATCGCTTTGATTCATGCCCTCTACCGCAAGAAATCGGGAGATTGAATTCTTCCCGTTTTCGGGTATTCTTGCCGTGCACGAGAGGAAGGAGAACGACGTCATGGTGACGTAGCGCATACGTCACGCGGACCCCATTGGCCAGTGAAAGAAAAGAGAGATGGGCACGGGCTGCTCCTGGGCCTCTGGCGGGCTGCTCTGCGATGCGTGCGCGCAGGAGATAGCAAGGGCAGGGATTTGGGCCGGTCGGTAGAAAAGAGGAGGAGATGGGCTAGCTGTGCTGGCTTCTTTTTTTTCTCCTTTCCCTATTCAATTTCTGTTTTTTTTAACCATAACTTTTGAATAGAATTTCCAAATGGCCTCAAACAAAATTATGTAGTTTTGTAAAAACATTGCCTTTCATATGAAAACATTTGTGTTCTATTTTAACACTGTTAAAGTAATCATATTTTCAAATTCTTATATAATCATTAATAACAACTAAATGTTATTTTTAAAATAGAAAATAATTGATAATTTGAATTGTGGTTTAATAAAACTCAGAGAGGTGTCACAAATTCATATATTGTTTTTCAAGGTCTTTTACTTGTTTTCATAAACAAAATAATTTATATAAACATTTTATGGTTAATACTTGGTGTAATATTTGAAAACAATATAAATAATTCTTATTCGGGTGAAACATTTTGGAGGCATAGTATTTAAACATAAAACATTTTCAAGTATTAATTGAACTGAAAACCTTTTATGAAATAAGTTCTGTTAAGATAAAAAATATGTTTTGAATATGCTTTAGGGTTTATGGTATTAGAGGCATATTGGATTTTTCAATTCTAATAAGAGTGGAATGACATACAATATTCCCTCTGTGTTGAAGTTTTATTTGTTTTTGGCGGCTTGCTTTAGTGAAAAACAAAAAATTTAATTTTTTGTGATTTTTTGAATTTCTTCAAAAATTAGGGATGTTACAAGTGGCGCTCATCATCCATGGAACCTAGCACATCATGGGGAAACACGCTAGAGAAAGAGGGTAAGTTGTTAGAATTCAAAATGGCCTCACATGACCTATCAACTATCTCTCTAAACTCATGCGGTGTATCACTCATGCCCTCAAAGTGGATGCACTCAATCTCACATATGGTGGAGTCACTCATCTCACATGCTCTCTCGCTCATGTGAGCTAAGTGGCTCTCATGCTCACATGGGATAGGTACCATCTCAAAACACATGCACATAGGGGTAGGCTCGCAATCCTCAACTCCATACACCTCCTTGGTTGAAGGGAAAATCCCATGCTCAACCTCATCAACCTTATCTCCTCCAAATGTGTGAGCCATAAGATTGGCATCATCACTCGCATCCATTGCCAAAGGGAAACTCCCATGCTCGGCTTCTCCACTTTACGCACCATCTTGGTCGGCGCCTTCGCAATCCCACATTATGTGACCATAGCCCTTGCAAATGGGGCATAAGAGGTCTTCATCTTGAAGGAGAGGAGAAAGTAGGCTCGTAGCATAATCATCATACATGGGAGGGCCTTATCTTTCTCCATCTTGGTGTAGGTATTCATCTTGCCATGTGGGATCCCTTGTGGTGGTGTAACTTGATGTAGATACCACATGATGTATACTTGTTGAGGGCGCCATGGTTTTCTTGGCCTTGCATGTGTGATCTTGTTTATTGTGTATCCGTCTTGAATGACGCTTGGAGAGCTTGTCGATGGCATTCTAGAGATCTTGTAACCGTTGAGAAGTAGCATGCTCGGACTTGTCGAAGGAGGTATCCATGGAATGGAATAGATCCTTCATGCCTTGCGCTTGGGTAGCCATTGTTGTGGTAGCACTTGAAGGAGACACCTTGTGATGTGCGCTCGCCGCCATGTTGTGTGTAGGGAAGTCATCACGCACTTGGAGTGTTGGGGTAGATGTTCTTTTCTTATGTCGTCGTCTTGTATCTTGTGTGGGCGCCAACTTGGAGGTTGAAGTTTGTTGACGGCAAAGCTTGCGGCGTTCCCGCTCTTCATGGGTGGGATGACGTCGAAAGTCATTTGGATGCCTTGGCTTGTTGGCCTTCTTGCTTGATGGAGGCTCGGTGATTTACTTCTTGTGGCGTCGTCTTGATGTTGAAGTAGCTAATCTTGACTTTGCCAACTTGTCGGATTTCTTATCGTGGCACCATCTTGAGGTTGAAGGGCATTGTCTTGTGCTGGCCTTGGCATTCTCCTTGAAGTTCCTAGTTCTTGAGCATGAACCATAGGACATATGATATCTTGGCTCTCGAATCTTGGAGAGGAATTTTTGTAGGTGATCTCATCCATGTCGGAGTAGAAGTAGTTGCAGAGCTCCATCTTGTCCCTCATGCTTGTGGAGTCATTGTCGGTGTAGTACTCCGCCATGTTTGTGGATGCGTAGTCGGTGTAGCACGGCTCCATCTCTTCATACAAGCTTGCGGTGTCGTAGTTGTAGTAGTGGTTCATGTCATTGGAGCTCATAGATTCTAAGTTGTTGTGGTTGGTGTGGTGCTCCATCATGTCGATGATGCTTGTGGAGGAATAGTTGGTGTAGAGATCGACGTCGTGGTTGTAGTAGTGGTGGTGATCCACCATGTCATGCTCGTAGTAGTGGTCATCCACCATGTCGTGTTCGTAGGAGTGGTGATCAACCATGTCGTGGTATAGGTCACCCATGTCAAGCTTGTTGTCGTTGTTGTAGTCGTAGTGGTCCTTCATGTACTCATCATAGTCATCATGGCCTCCATATGCTTCACTCTCGCTACACATGGTTACTCACAAGAACAAGTGTATATATAGAGTGTGAAGACCTAAGAGCTCAAACCCCACCTTTTGGGAGGCCGGTCTGGCCAGGCTTTGAGACCGGGCTTCCCGCGCACGCGATTTGGTCGCGGTTTTGACTTTTTGGGGGCGGAAACGGCTCCGAAAATCACCGAATCGAAGGAGAAATAGGTGGAACTAAGCCATGGAAACGCAAGGGAAGATAGATGAACAAGTTTAGCAATAGATCCACGGATCAAAACCTACCAAAACACACTCAAATCACATATCGATCCAAAAGCAAATTGGGGCTATTTTTTGTGGAAATTTTCGGATTTAGGCAAGAAAAAGAAAAAATTGGGGGAAAGAGGGTGTCAAATCCATGGAAACCTTGCTCTTGATACCATATGATATGGATCTGATGCTGGATGATATAGGCTTGGCCTCTAGGGTCGCCCGATCTTCACGGATTGACACACGATAGGTGGGGAGATTGGGAAGAACGTGATGAACACGATGAACTCACGCACACAAAAGGGGAGATAACTCGTGAAGCCTACGAGGGATCGCAAACCCAAGTCAACAACACGCTAATTGGAAACGATTCCTCTCACCGGCCAGTCCACCGATCCAACAAAAGCCGCAAGGGGAAGGTTGACAAGAACTACCGAAATCACGAGGTGAAATTGTAGCTACTTGGAGAGATATTGATACAATCCAATAGCTGAATCTATGGAGTAGCCATGGATCCCATGGGGGAGGTTCTCCACATGGGAGGGGGAGCACAAGGCCCAATTCTATCTCAAGTCAAATCTTACCTAGATCTGGTCCAAGGGGTACATATTTATAGCCAAGGGGGTAGGTGGGGTGGAAAAGGGGCAGAAAAATCCTAAATCCCGCAGCTGTAGGGAAACCGGCCTGGGAGGCCAACCTGGACGGCCAGTGAGGCCGGGGTGGGCACAGGGAGCCCGGCCTGGCGTCACATTGGATCCAGCCTGGGCCCAAGGTGGAGGCCGGGCCGTTCAGGGTGCCCACCCGACCTGAGGCGTAGGGAGCCCAGCCCGAGGCCGGGGTGGAGGTCGGCTGCCTCTGGAGGGGTTCCGGCCTGGCCGGGGTTGCACGTCGGGTTTCCTACGCTTCTCTTCCCTCCTTCTTCTTGAACTTCTTCTCGCTTCTTCCTCCTCTTCCATGCGTACACCTTGGACGGCCTTCATGAAAGATCATCTTTTGTTTTGATAATTGATGACAACATAACTAATGGACTAATCTCTATTTAGAGCATGTGCAGGGTTTGTTTGCTACTCATCAAAATGCCAAAATACTCATAATAAACATTCTCAAAGTCTTACAATATTTATCCTAAAGGAAAGAGCTCAAAAAGACAAAGCTGGGAAGCAGTTTCTACAGGCAGCGGAGGCTCCGGTGAAACCACCGGAACCTTCACCCCTGCTGTTTCTCAGCATATTCCCAGGCGCGGGGCTCCGGTGATACCTCCGCCAAAACCCTCTTCGGGTGGCTCACGACGGAGCCAAGGGCGGAACCCACCGGAACTTCTGGTGGACGGAACCTCCGCGGAACCACCAGTACCTCCGCCAGTCCAATTGGGCCATATGTGGGACTGGGTACCGGTGCAGGGTCCGCCAAAATCACCTTCGGGTGCATACCAGCGGAGGATAGGGCGGAACCCACCGGAACCTCCGGTGGGCGGAACCTCCGCCACTGAAGTAACCACAGAGAAGAGAAAGGAGCCGTGTGGGCTCAAGTGTACGAAGACCACCAGAGCTTCCGGTGCAAACACCGGAACCTCCGGTACTGCGTGGGAGTGGACAACGATCAGATTGGGGAAGGGGTATTTAAAGCCTTTCCCCTACCTCTTAAATGCTAAGCTTTTCTCACTCTCTCTCCTAGCCATTAATGAAAGCTTCAACCTCCTAGATCTCCCTCTCCAACCATCCAATCACTCCATAACTTTGTGGAGAGCTAGAGGAGACCTAGATCCGTGATTCCACCAAATGAATTGCAAATCCATCCACCACATCCTAGTAGATCTAGAATCCTACTTGAGGCATAGAAACCTTAGTAGATCTTGTGCTTGTAGATTCCACCTTGTTGCAAAGAAGCTTTGGATTGTTTGAGATCCTCCATCCATCTTGTGGAGTGTCTTCAACCTCGTGTAAATGTTTGTTCAACGCCTTCAAGTCGACCTCATAGTGGAAACGAGAATCTCCCTCACCGGAGAATCTCAAGGAGAATAAGGTGTGCACAACCGTGCTATTGAGGAGCGCCTAGGTGGCTCCCCAACTCTCCAACGTAGATGTACTTCTATTGAGAAGGAACTACGGGAAACATGTCCTTGTCTCCTTGTTTACACTTGTGGTTTATCTTGTTACCTTTGGTTTTAATTCCGATGCTTATCTTATCTTGTATCACATAGGTTGCTCACCTAGTTGCACATCTAGAGAACCTTGTTTTATCTTGTTTAGCCATAACTAAAAGGAAAACAATAAAAACTGGTAGTAAACCTATTCACCCCCCTCTAGTTGACCATAGTGCGCTTTCAATTGGTATTAGAGCCTCGGCTCTTGCTAAGGGCTTAACCGCCTAAGATTATAATGGTCAATGAAAATGAGCCCGACGGTTCTAATGCGGAAATCGCCAAAATGGCCAACACTATAACTAACCTACTATAACTAACCTACAAGAAACAGTTGGAACTATCCAAACCGAATTGTCCAAGGTTTGATCTAGTGTTGGTTCGGAGGTTTCTAGCATAAATAAGATGTTGTAGGCCATGATGGGGAAAACCAAGGAGCTCGAGGAACCACTCCCCACCGCCTAAGATGTTAGCTCGGATGATGATTCCATTCCGGACATCGCCGAAATGGAAGCTAACATTGCTTTAGCCAAGGCGAAAGCCAAGGAAAAAGACGATAAAAAGGCTAAGAGTTGTGGGAGTTCCGAAGGCTCCAAGTCTAAAACGGCTAACGGTTTGGGGTCTAACTCAAGAGTTTCACCACCTGCCAATTATGAGTCTATTCATCCTATTTCTACGATGTCACACATTCGAAACATTGGACTTCCTCCCATGCTTAACACTAACGAATTATCTTCTTGGAAGTTTGATATGGAGTCTCATATTTCAGGATCTTGCACCGTCTTGTGGAGAAGTGTTCTCCATGGATTCCACCCTCACGATGCAAGCAACTTGACTCCGAGAGAGGATATCGAATTTCAACTCAACAAGACCGCTCTTGTTACTATCCAAAAGGATCTCCTAAGAGAACAACTTGAACACATCTGCGGTATCAAGACCTCCAAGGAGGCTTGGGATACACTTGACACCTTGTTTCAAGGAAATGCTAGCATCCAATCATCCAAGTATGATGTGGCTCTTGACAAGTCCGAGAACTTCGTCATGCTTGAAGATGAAAGTCCCAAGGATCTATATAGAAGAGTTGTCACCCTTGGCAACCAATTGAGGTACTTTGGAAAAGAGGAAATCTCCGATGAGTGGATCAAGAGAAAGTTTGTCAAGGTCATAAATCCTTCCAAGAAGAACTTGTCCACTAGCATCCGAAAAGATCGGACTACAACTATCTCAACTCCATTGGCGTTCTTAGCGAGTTCATAGTATATCCCTATCTCACAAGAGTGCGGATGATGCTCTCGCTCGCTCAAGAGGAATTGGGAAGTCTCCCAACCTCGCCTTGAAGTCTAAGGCGATTGCTCGGATAGAAGAAGTTGATGAGGATGATGAGGATGAAGAGGACTATGAAGACACATACAAGGGTGATCATAAGTGTATTGCTCTTACCATGCATGGCTATTGGAAGAGATGGGAGGCTCACAAGTCCGGCTCTCCTAGACCCTCGAGAAACAAGGTCTACAAGAAGAAGGGGGAGCGGCCAAGGACGTGCTACAATTGTGGAAGTGCAAATCACTTCGTCACAGAATTTCCTTTTGAGCCAAGAGAAGAGAATGAAGGCAAGCTTGTTCGCAAGGACGAGAACAAAGCTCCACAAAACAAGAATCTTGCTAGAAGAGTCCCAAGGATCTATATGTTCAAGAAGGGCCCACATTGGAAAAATACTACTCCGGAGATGAAGGAGAAGATGAAGTCGTAGGTGTGGCCCACGTTGCCATAGCTATGACTTCCTCTTCATCGGTCTCTCTATTTGAACCCCCCAATGAGAAGGCATTGATCCGACCTACATGTCTCATGGAAAAACCCACTGCGGTAATATCTTCCACCTCCAAGTCTATTGCTACTATTTCTCCCTCATTATTGGATTGTGTTGAAAACATTGTTGATGATGATGATGAGGCCAAGCATCTAGGCTCTTGGTTATGTAGTCTTGAAGGTGAAACAAAAGAAAAGGTAAAGGCCCTTTTGAGGCAACTTGATGATGCTAACTCTCTCATAGATGAGAAGGAAGAGATCATCATGACTTTTGAGAGCTATGGTGGTGGCCATGAGAACAATGACAAGGAGCTTGTAGAAGCTCTTGAGAAAGAGAGATCCATGAGAGCCTCTCTTGAAGAGAGATTATCTAGTCTAGAGGAGACATATGCCATTAGTGTTTACAAACTTAGGAAGGATAATGAAAAAACTCTTGCTCTACTTAAAATCTTTGAACAAGAAGAGCTGAACTTAGGAATGACTCGTTAGAAACTTGTTGAGCGTCATGAAAAACTAGAAAAGGAGTTCACGTCTCTTAAAGAAATTCATGACAAACTCACCACATCTCGGAATAAGCTTCTAGATCAACAATCTAATAAGCAAGTGACACCTTCCTCTAATAGCATTGTTATCATGCCTAACTCTTGTCCTAATACTAACATTGTAGGAAGAGAGAAAATTCTAAATGATGCCATAAGCTCTCAAGGATCTAAGAAAGGGAAGGAAGGGCTTGGCTTTGTTGCCAAGTCAAACAAGAAAACCAAGAATGTCACCTCTTCCTCTCGTAATGTTGTCTTTGTGAAAGAGGGAGAGGCGACCAAGGAGAAGGAGACCAACGCCATGGTGGGTGGTGATACCTCTAGGCTGAGCATCACTCACAATGACTTTGCCGGAAAATATAACCCCTCTTATGTTCTCATAAAATCTAGAGACGGTCATGTTTATGCTAAATACGTTGGTACTTCTTATGGTGATGATTATCATTGTACTATTTGGGTTCCTAAGACCCTTGTTACTAACAAAAGAGGACCCATTGAAGGATGTGTGCCTAAATCAAGAAATTTATCTCTTGTAGGGAAGTGCTTCCAGGTCGGGTAGATGGACGGTGGATAGTGGTGCATCCCAACATATGACCGGAAGCAATGACGCAATGAGTAATATTGAACCTCCATTACCTCATCTCAATTGCGTCACTATTGGTGACAATTCCGAACTTAAGGTATTGGGACGAGGCAAGGTGGCTATCTCAAATGATTTATCAATTGAGAATGTTCTCCTTGTTGAGTCCCTTGGTTATAACTTGATGTCCGTTCTTCAACTTGCAAATTGTGGTTTTACCTCTTTCTTTAATAAAGATAATGTGATTATCACTTGAGAAACAACTCTTAAAGTAGCCTTTGTTGGGTTTGTCGAGAACGACATGTATGTAGTGGACTTCTCTAAAGGATACACGTGTGCCGCGACATGCCTAATGGCTAAAGTTGATGTGGGTTGGCTTTGGAATCGCCGGTTAGCCCACACCAATATGAGAATGTTGCATGACCTTCAAAGTGGAAATCATGTTATAGGACTAACCAAGGCTAAGTTTGCTAAAGATCGTGTGTGTAGCTCTTCGCCTTTGGGAAGCAACATGGGAAACTTCACCCAACCAAGACCAATATCTCCACCACAAGAATTCTCAAGCACATTCAGTTAGATCTCTTTGGTCCACTATCTTATGATAGTCTCAGAGGAAAAAAGTATTGCTTGGTGATAGTGGATGATTATTCAAGATATTGTTGGGTGTATTTCTTCAAGAGGAAGAGTGAGACTCAAAAGAGAGTCATCGATTTCATCGCTCTAGTGGAGCGCCAACACAATGCTTCCATATTGGCCATCTAGAGTGATAATGGCTCGGAGTTCAAGAACTATACCGTTGAGGGTTTTCTTAGTGAAGAGGGCATTGCTCATCAATATTCCACTCCCTATACCCCTCAACAAAATGGTGTTGCGGAAAGAAAGAATCGAACTTTGATGGATGCGGCTAGGACAATGATTACGGAGTTCTCTTCTCCTTATAACTTTTGGGCCGAAGCCGTCTCCACCGCATGTCATGCTACCAACCGGTTATATATCCGCAAGATCTTGACCAATACTCCCTATGATATTCTCACATGCAAGAAACCAGATGTATCTTACTTCAAGGTCTTCGGTTGCAAGTGCTTCATTCGCAACAAAGGTAAACATTTGTCAATGTTTGAGACCAAATCTTATGAGGGTATCTTTGTTGGCTTTGCCACAAATGCTCACGCCTATAGAGTCTACAACAAGTCCACCGGACAAGTTTAAGAAGCTATAGACGTGGTGTTTGATGAGGATAACGGCTCCCAAGGGGGGCGTATAGATCATGGTGTTGTAGGAGATGCAATTCCTCCCATCGTCATAAAAAGAATGGGGATTGGTGAAATAATTCCCATTTAGGGTTACCAGATGACGGAGGGAGAAGGACTATGCCCCCACTCAAGTGGAGCCATTTACTACACCCATTGATACACAAGCTACCCAACAAGATGCACCAAGCCCCCAAGCTAATGATCGCAAATAGGACTTGTTACTTTGGTGATTGTTAGGTATCCATACCAAGCCCCCCTAAATAACACCGTTTGACTATGTGAGAGTTAAAACCTGGGTATTCTCTTCTTCACATCATGATAAGGGGTTGCCCGATCTTCTCGATGAACTTTCTGATAACTTGATAAATAATGTGATACATCGCTCTCTTCTTTGGCTGAACCCTGTTACCAATTGCAACAACACTCAAACCCCTTCGGATATTCGAGACTCCACACTCTTGCACAAGTAGCCACCGACTAAAAGTGGTCATGTTTCTCCTTATTCCCAATGGAACAACATAATACACTCAGATTTGCAAAGGTTGTATGATTCAAGATGAATGCTTCAAGCAATACAATCTAGAAGTCTAGGGTTTTGTTTTATCGTGGTCTAACCTTTCAACTCGCAGGTTGGAGGGTTTTATGAGGGGTAGGGGGTGCGGCCACATTGGCAATGCGCGAGCACACCCAAACCGACTAGGACTCGACCTACTTGGAGTTTGGACTCGAACCAACTTGATACAAACCTACCCATCATTAAGGGGTTCGGCCAATATGGTGTACAAACCATGACTATTGCAAATAGGACTTCTATATGGCGCATTAATATCCAGTGGGGCGCCCTCCTCTTGTTTTCCAACAAATAACAATTGTTACTCCTTGTTTTCCACCTTGTCATATTTGTTTTCCTTCTTGTAGCACTTGTTTTCCAGCTCCTCTTCATGTCCAGCTCCATCCATGCTTGTGTTATCAACAAACCTGAGTATACATAAGTGCATGGATTTAGGTAGTATAAAGTTCTCATGAAAACAAACATCATATTATAATAAGAGAGAATTCACCTGCTGTTGTAATAATTTAGTTCTTGATCTAGTCATTGGTCCAATTCTCGCTTCATCATTCTTCTCTTGAATAACAACATGATCATCAATGGGAGAAAGTGTAGAAGCACTAGGGATGTCCTCATCATCCTCCCCCCCCCCTGAAAAGGCGTCTACCTCGACGCATCAAGGTCCTCTCCAAGGTATGGTCATAGATCATAAACATTAAAGGAATTACTCACAACAAACTCATCACTAGGAAGATCAATCTTGTAGGCATTATCATTAATCTCCTGAAGCACTTTATATGGACCAGCACCTCTTGGCATTAGCTTGGACTTGCGCAATGTGGGAAACCTATCCTTGCGAAAATGCACCCACACTAAATCTCCTGGCCGAAATAGTACTTCCTTCCTATTCTTGTTAACTCTCTCACCTACATGTCTTCCTGTTTTCTCAATTGCTTGCTTGGTCTTCTCATGGATCTTCTTCACAAAATCAGCACGTTTTGAAGCCTCCATATTGACTCTCTCTTGTATAGGAAGTGGAAGAAAATCTAGTGGTGTTGTGGGTTTAAAACCATGCACCACCTCAAACGGGCATAACTGAGTAGTAGAATGTACAACCCCTTTGTAGGCAAACTCAACATGTGGCAAACACTCCTCCCACTCCCGCAGGTTCTTTTTGATCATGGATCGCAACAATGTAGATAATGTGATATTTACCACCTCCGTTTGTCCATCAGTTTGGGGGTGACAAGTAGTAGAAAACAACAACTTTGTCCCCAGCTTCCCCCATAGTGTCTTCCAAAAGTAGCTCATGAACTTCACATCACGATCAGAAGCAATAGTCTTGGGTACTCCATGCAATCTCACTATGTCCCTGAAAAACATATTAGCAATATGCGACGCATCGTCGCTCTTGTGGCATGCAATAAAATGTGACATTTTAGAGAATCTATCCACTACCACAAATATAGAACCATGTCCTCTTTTAGTCCTAGGAAAACCTAACGCAAAATCCATACTAATGTCATCCCAAGGTGTATTAGGTGAAGGTAGAGGAGTATATAAACCATGAGGTTTTAGTTTAGACCTAGCCTTGTTGCAAGTGATGCAACGTCTCACAAACCTCTCCACATATCGTCTCATTCGTGGCCAATAGAAGTGATCAGCCAACATCATCAATGTTTTCTCCCTCCCAAAGTGTCCCATCAATCCACCACTATGTGATTCCTGCAACAATAACAAACGCAAGGACGACTCGGGGACACATAATTTGTTAGCTCTAAACAAATATCCATCATGAAAATGAAATTTATCCCATGCTTTCACATTAGAACTCTCCAAACCAGGAACTCTCACATCCAGTTGAGTTAATAACATACTTTTCCTAGGGAGAGCACCAGCAACAACATTATCTTTGCCTTTCTTATATTTAATGATGTATGGGAAAGATTCAATGAATTCAACCCACTTAGCATGTCTCTTATTAAGGCTAGATTGGCTCTTTAAGAATTTCAATGCTTCATGATCAGAATGTATGATAAAATCTTTTGGCCACAAATAATGTTTCCAAACCTCAAGAACTCTAACAAGTGCATACAATTCTTTATCATAAACTAAATAGTTTAATTGAGCACCATGCAATTTCTCAGAAAAATAAGCAACAGGTTTGTTTTCTTGCATAAGCACCAATACCAATACCACTTGCATCACATTCAATTTCGAATTGTGTATGAAAATTAGGAAACATGAGCAATGGGGCCGAAATCAATTTACTTTTAATTGCATCAAAAGCCATGTCTTGTTCAACCCCCCATTCGAAACCAATACCCTTTTTAGTTAAATCATTCAAAGGTCAAGCAAGAGTACTAAAATCCTTGACAAATCTTCTATAGGAACCAACTAACCCATTAAAACTTCTCACTTGGCTAACATTTGTAGGAATAGGCGAATTTTTAATAGCTTCAATTTTAGATTCATCAACTTCAATTCCATGCTTAGAAACAACATATCCCAGAAAAATGACCTTATCTTTGCAAAATGTACACTTAGCAAGATTACCATATAATTGATTTGCTCTTAACACATGCAAGACTTGTCTAATATGATCAACATGTTCATGTTCATCGTGGCTATATATGAGAATATCATCAAAATAAACTACCACAAATCTACCAATAAACTCTCTCAAAACATGGTTCATAAGTCTCATGAAAGTACTAGGTGCATTAGTTAAACCAAAAGGCATCACTAACCATTCATATAACCCAGATTTTGTTTTGAAAGCAGTTTTCCATTCATCCCCCTCTTTCATCCTAATTTGATGATACCCACTATGCAAATCAATTTTAGAGAAAATAGCAGCACCACTTAATTCATCTAACATGTCCTCCAAACGAGGTATAGGATGACGATAACAAATAGTGATGTTGTTAATTTCCCTACAATCCACACACATGCGCTAAGTACCATCTTTCTTAGGAACTAAAATAACAGGAACATCACATGGAGAAAGGCTAATCGGAATATACCCTTTATCAAGAAGCTCTTGCACTTGTTTCTGTATCTCTTTGGTCTCTTGGGGATTGGTCCTATAAGGGGCTCGGTTTGGCAATGTTGCTCCAGGAATCAAATCAATTTGATGCTCAATGCCACGCAATGGTGGCAGCCCTGCTGGTACCTCCTCTGGAAAAACATCATCAAACTCCTGTAAAACATGAGAAACGCCAAGAGGAATAGGGGTCATGTCATTAGAAACCAATATTTCTCCCTTGTGCATAAGCACTATAGGAAGCATACTAGGGTCCTCTCGAAATTCTCTCAAGTCCTCTTTAGTGGCTAACATGCATAATAGGCTCACTCCCTCACTTTTATTTTTACCACTCAGATTGGTTTTGCTATTTTCATTCACAGGACTCTTGTTTTCACTCTCATGTCTCTCACTATCACTCTCGGAAATTTTTTGTCTAGACTCATTTACAATTTTTTGTGGTGTCATAGGCCTCAAAATTATGTCCTTTCCATTCCACTTCAGCTGATAGGTACTTGCTCTCCCATCATGTGTGACACTCCTATCAAACTGCCAAGGTCTCCCAAGCAACATGTGACAAACTGACATAGGCACTACATCACACTCAATGGTGTCTTTGTAAGGCCCAATTTGAAACTCAACTCTCACCATGTGGGTCACCTTCATCTCTCCTTTATCACTAAGCCAATGTATATGATAAGGACGAGGATGTGGAATATATCTCAATTTCAGCTTTGCACACAACTCCTTGCTTGCTAAATTTATGCAACTACCTCCATCAATAATCACTTTGCAAGCCAATTGAGGGCCTACAATTGCTCTTGTTTTGAATAAATTGCATCTCTGACTTTCTGGACTAGGGAGAACACTCAATTTTTTCTATGTGCAAACAAAAGTAGGATAAGAAGAAGGATATGCATCAACTGGACCATTATCATCACAATCATCCTCCTCAGTAGGATCAGCATCATCACTGTAACATCCCAAGTCTGAAAAATAGCCTTTAGAATGTTTGCTATATGTTATTTCATGTTTTGCATCATGGCATCATGTTGATTGCAATTGTTTTGTTTATTTTCCATTTGTTTTCCTCTGTTTTCAGTTGTTTTCCAACTGTTTTCATTTGTTTTCCTTTGTTTTCTATTTGAATTTCAACTCAAATTTCAAACCTTTTGTTTCATCCTTGTGATGTTACAATTTCTAAAAAGATATTTCAAAATAAAACAATTATTTGTTTCCATTAAAGTGTGATTCCAAACTATTGTTTTATTTCTATAAAAATGCATCCAATAATCAAACCCTTTTCAAATTCAATTTGTTTTCCATTTGAAATTCCAAACCAACATCCAAATAGTTGTTTCCAAATAAAAACCTTAATTGTTTCCAATTATCCCATAATGTTCAACTAATAAAATGGTGTTATAAATTCCACCAAGTCATCCCAAATTGGTTTTCAAATTCAAAGCAAACCATCAACAACACCTCCTTTGGAAATTGTAAAATATCAAACCATTCCAATGTTTCTAATCCAACTAATAATAGGGGTTACCCTATTTAAAAGTTGGTTTTTATTAAAGTTCATTTAATAGAGAAATGCATCTAATTTTGGTTATCTTTTTCAAACAGCACAAAAACTTAACCATTTTCGAAATCCATCTTTGCTAACTGTTAACTTCACAATCACCCCCCTAATTTTCCTGGGATTTTTACTAACCACAAACCCTCCTTTTCTTTCATTTTTGGTTTCAGCAAAAAAACAAATAAAAGAAACAAAAATAATAGAGAAAAAGGAGCAGCAGCCTACCTCCCAGCCCAGCCCAACCTCTTTTTTCCAGCCCAGTACCCCCTCCTGTCGCTGTCTTCCACCTCCAGCTGATGTCATCCCTGTACGAACGAAGAAACAACCGCACGATCATCCCTTCCCCTCCCGATGGCCTGCCGTACCCATGGCATTCCCCTACTTAAGTATCCCCCTCTCCCTCCGATCGCAGCAAGCCCTAGCCCCTCTTTCTTCCCTGCCGCCGCCCTCCACTCCTTCTCCCTTCCCTCTGCTCTGCTGAACCTTGCACCACCGTAGATCACCACCGCACGCCCACCTGCCTCCCTCACCGCCGGTCTCCACAACCACCTCGAGGAGCCTCCGAGGAGGAAAACGGAACCGCGGCAGTCCCTGGAACCTCACCGTGCCCTCACCGCTTGCCGGGAGTGCCCGCTGTGCCGCCGCCGTCAAGGTTCTCCGCCACCGTCGCCACCTCTGCAACGCCCTGTTCTTCTTCAGGTCGCGGTGAGCTCCTCTCCTCCCTCTCGCTACTCCCTCTCTCTGCCTCTCCCCTTCGCTCCCACACCCTCACGGCACCACACGCACCCACGCCGCAGCCACAGTCGCCCACGGCCACCGCGAGCAAGCAATCGTTTCCGGCCACCGCTCGAACTGACAGCGATGCAGATGACTGAACTATTGCAGTTCAGTTAACCACCTCGCTGCTGAACAATAACCCCCCACTGCCCCCTGTTCTGTCACCAATCGAACCACTACCGCACTGGTAGCATCACCCCAGCGCGCAAGCAGAGGGCAGGGGTTCGATCCCCCTCCCAGCGCAATTAGCCAACTTTTCCCTTTTTATTTTTCAGATCCAGAGCAACACCCAGTTTCACAAATAGGTCCCTGCCAGTTCTAATCTAGGTCCCTACAAATTAATTCTAAGTCCCTGCTATTAATTCTAAATCCCTGGATATTAATTAAAATGGCAGATTGCATCCTAAACTTCTAAAATGCATAATAAAATCATTTTAACTCCAATTCCAACATTTTTTATATGTTTTCAATACCAAATTAAATGTTCTACCCAAATATAAAATTTGTTTACTGTTTTGAATATTTTAAATTGGTTCAATATTTGAAAACTTGTCAAATTCACTTAAACTTGCAAAATTCATAACTTGAGCATAAAAATTCCAAATTTCACAAACTAAATATGTTTTCCAATCAAATTTTCATGTACTTTCCAAATATAAATTTTGTTTGCTGTTTTGAATAATTTAAATTGCTGAAAACAACTGTTTCCTATTTATTGCATTTAAAATTGCCAAAATAATAACTTGCTCATTTTAAATCCAATTTCCACAAATGAAATATGTTTTCCATACAAAATTAAACCACATTTCCAAATATAAATTTTGTTTCATGTTTTGAATAATTAAAAGTGGTTAAATAATTTAAATCTTATTTAATTCATTTAATATTGTTAAATTTATAACTTGATCAAAACAAATTCTTTTGGGGCATATAAAATATGTTTTCAAACCACAAAAGTATAAACATTTCAAATATGAATCTCACTTAATGTTTTGAACAAATAAAAATTCATTTAAGTTCATGTTTGAATTAAATTCATTTAATTCTTGCTTAAACTTGTGTAATTCATAAATAATTTATTTGAAATCCCTTTTTCAACAAGTGAAACATGTATTCCAACTAAAATCTTGTTTTCTTTTCAAATATAAACTTGGTGATCTGTTTTGAACACTTTAACTTGATGAAAACAACAAATACTTGTGTGACATGTTTAAGTAACCAAACTTTCCAAACTTACTCAATGATTTCCAAAACTTGTTCCAATCCTTTGTCACTTGCATCTATCATTGTTATTTGTTGTTATTTTGTTGTTACCATCATGCATGCATCATGCTAACAACTCTCACATAATAATTAATTGTAAATCATTTGTTTCCACTTATTTCAATGGATCTTTTCCATATGCAATCCAATTGCATATGGGTCCAATTAAATTGTGTTATCTTGTCAAGTAGTTATTTTGATGCATCTATTAACCTGACATGCATCATCCCATGTTTGTGCACCTATGCCATGTTATTGATTGTTTATCTTTCTGCATTGTTTGTTTTCTTCTTCTCGGATACACGACGACGTTGAGACCGACGATCCTTACGACACCCCCGTCTAAGGAGCTTAGCTCAGTACCAGGCTACTGGGTTTGCAGGCAAGTTATCACTCACATGAACCATCGTGTTCCTTTCAACATTGGTTACCGATACTTTCCGTTGTCTATTTCTGCTAGCCCTAGTAGTAGTTGTTTCTGTTACGATCCTATCACATGAATCCCTTAACCCTGATATTGCCTCATCTCCACACCTATAACCATTGCTTGTTGCCCGTGTCTTACTAGCATGCTTAGGTTGGTTTGCTCGAGTCTGTTACCCGTTACTTTTAGTTACTATATTTCATTATGTTCTGGGGGCTCGATGTTTAATCAATCAATCAATCATGCTACTATTATTGTTAATAATAATTTGATGATAAGGCACCGGCAGGAGGCTCTGTGTGGTTTTGAGGCCTGCTAGTGTCGACCCTAATAGGAAAAGGGTCTTGTCTACTGATCCATGATGAGCGCACTAACCGCATGTGGGAAGCGAGTATGGGCGCCCCCCTCAATTTGATTCGATTCGCATCTCGTCCAAATCGCCTCATTTAGTTCGTGTTTTCCATTTGCCGCATGCATGTTTTTGCGAGCCCAGGCCAGGGTGGAACTTTTGTAGTCGGCATATAGGGGGACACGGTCTTAGAGTGCTATGAGAGTCCCTTTTCTTCGGGGCTTGATTAGCCATGCACCCAAGGTTCTTTGGGCTTGATGCGAAGAAGAGTCGAGTTGTGTTGAGTGCCCCGCTTGGTGGAAGGGCCTTTCCATCTGGCGGGTTATTCATGCGTGTACGGCCAAATTGGTGCAACCCTGCAGGGATAATCTTCTCGAGAAGCTGTGTTTTCCGCAGTTATGGATTACTTGGTGAAAGTACTGGCTAACAAGTACTCAGGACAACTTAAACATAATGATCAAACCTGTTACACCTAATGATTAAAAACTTGACTAGTAATAGGTTGATGACACAATAACTTGATTCACCTTTACTTCAACTGCGTGAGTTATCCTCGGATTGCTTCTTTGGATAAGGGGCGAGATCCAGGATGGGTTTGTTTGAAGTTATCTTTCAGTTGGTTACAATCCTCGATCTTATCTCCTTTTTGTTAGCCGGAAGTGGTAGAATCTCTGTAGTTGGTTAACGCAGCCAGTTGCAGCATCTTTTATATCCCGTTCCTTCCGTTGAACCCAAAGCATCTGTGCTTGGTGTTGACGGGTTACACTTTGGTGAACTGTGAGTCTTGCTTGCCAGTACGTTTATGTACTGACCCCTTTGGGGCTGTGGTTTCCGCAGACCTACGTTTCCGAGGATCTACTTGGTGGCTACTACGTGGAGTATGACGAGACTGATGACGAGTAGATAGCGGACCCGGGCAGGATCCGAGACTTCGTGGATGGGCTCCGTCTGTTTGTTCCCGGCCTCTTAGGCCTATTTGGTTCTTGTATGTACTCAGACATGTTGAATGCTTCCGCTGTATTGTAACGATGTATTGTTGGGGCATGTGCCCTCTGAATGATTGTATTTGCTATCTCTGCTCTAAGGAGAGCCATTTGCAACTTATTTCAATCTTTTGTGTCGTAGAGATCTGTTGTGATATCACTTGTTAAACGCCGTTGATGTACCATGTGTGTATGGTTTGAAGTACGTCGACGGAAGTGCCTTTGATCTCTAGTGGATAGTTTACATCGACGATGGAATAGCAGGGCTTGTGTTGTCGCGCATAAGCGCAGGCCTACCAGGAAGCTGGGACGTGGGAGCAGTTATGCCCCATAATCCAAGCATCTGCTATCCAGTTCGTACGGTGAGTATCCCCTAGAAGTCAGGGTGCGACAAATGGTATCAGAGCCTATCTGCCTGTAGGATCCCTTTTTACTGGTCGCAGTTGAGTCTAGAAACTATTTTGTAGCTATATAGGAAAAATGAAACGTGAGAGTAGGAACTCTGTTCTTTTTCTTCTTTCCCCACCCACCCTCCCTTTTCTGGTAAGGAAGTGCAACGTTGATTTCTCACTTCTCATCTAAACTTTCAAGTTAGGATTTCACGTATTCTGGTTTCTCTAGGATGGTTATATCTACTAGTCCATAGGAATGGAAGGTGGTTGTGACATGATTTATCATGTTGCCTACTCACGATTGAGAACGGTGGCAAATAGGCCCCGGAAGCAGATCCTCTATTCCTAAAGCAGTAGATATTGATCCTTTAGAAGCCCGGATGGGTTTTCCATAGTACCGCAGGAGTTTTGATCTCGTTTTCCCGGTGTTGCTTCGTTATCATGTTCTTCTAAATATTTCCTTTTCGTCCGTTGAAATCTTGTTGTTGTTTTCCACTTCAAATCTTCTACCGGCGTCTAATCAAAACTTCCTCGTAAACTCTTATCCAGTTAAAGTGTTATTTCATACCGGAGCATCACATTCTTTTGTGTCAAAGATCTTTTCCACAACATACAACCTAATTCTGGTTCCACTAAGCAATCAAATCTCTGTTCACTCCCCGGGATCTCAAATGTTGACTTCCAAGATAAGTAAGAACAATCCAATTCTAATGGGAGGCCACATATTCCTCGTTACTCTCATGTCGATGATTCTGACATTGGTGTTATTCTTGGTGTTGCATTGATGTCAATAACTCTGATCCACCCTTATTACAGATAGTCTATTCAACAAATGAATCAAATTCTATCCAGCTATACACCATTGATACAAAAACCTCTCCCTTTACTCAAAAATGTCCCGGTGGTTTGCTAATACCCTGACGTCTATCCAATGTGCACGATGTGTTTCACGTGTCACAGCTCAAGAGGATCTTCCCAGGAAGTTTCCGGACCTTTTCTTTTCTCAGTAGGAATCTCGGGGTGCGATTCCTTCAAGGGGGGGGCGTTTTGTAACATCCCAAGTCTGAAAAATAGCCTTTAGAATGTTTGCTATCTGTTATTTCATGTTTTGCATCATGGCATCATGTTGATTGCAATTGTTTTGTTTATTTTCCATTTGTTTTCCTCTGTTTTCAGTTGTTTTCCAACTGTTTTCATTTGTTTTCCTTTGTTTTCTATTTGAATTTCAACTCAAATTTCAAACCTTTTGTTTCATCCTTGTGATGTTACAATTTCTAAAAAGATATTTAAAAATAAAACAATTATTTGTTTCCATTAAAGTGTGATTCCAAACTATTGTTTTATTTCTATAAAAATGCATCCAATAATCAAACCCTTTTCAAATTCAATTTGTTTTCCATTTGAAATTCCAAACCAACATCCAAATAGTTGTTTCCAAATAAAAACCTTAATTGTTTCCAATTATCCCATAATGTTCAACTAATAAAATGGTGTTATAAATTCCACCAAGTCATCCCAAATTGGTTTTCAAATTCAAAGCAAACCATCAACAACACCTCCTTTGGAAATTGTAAAATATCAAACCATTCCAATGTTTCTAATCCAACTAATAATAGGGGTTACCCTATTTAAAAAGTTGGTTTTTATTAAAGTTCATTTAATAGAGAAATGCATCTAATTTTGGTTATCTTTTTCAAACAGCACAAAAACTTAACCATTTTCGAAATCCATCTTTGCTAACTGTTAACTTCACAATCACCCCCCTAATTTTCCTGGGATTTTTACTAACCACAAACCCTCCTTTTCTTTCATTTTTGGTTTCAGCAAAAAAACAAATAAAAGAAACAAATATAATAGAGAAAAAGGAGCAGCAGCCTACCTCCCAGCCCAGCCCAACCTCTTTTTTCCAGCCCAGTACCCCCTCCTGTCGCTGTCTTCCACCTCCAGCTGATGTCATCCCTGTACGAACGAAGAAAAAACCGCACGATCATCCCTTCCCCTCCCGATGGCCTGCCGTACCCATGGCATTCCCCTACTTAAGTATCCCCCTCTCCCTCCGATCGCAGCAAGCCCTAGCCCCTCTTTCTTTCCTGCCGCCGCCCTCCACTCCTTCTCCCTTCCCTCTGCTCTGCTGAACCTTGCACCACCGTAGATCACCACCGCACGCCCACCTGCCTCCCTCACCGCCGGTCTCCACAACCACCTCGAGGAGCCTCCGAGGAGGAAAACGGAACCGCGACAGTCCCTGGAACCTCACCGTGCCCTCACCGCTTGCCGGGAGTGCCCGCTGTGCCGCCGCCGTCAAGGTTCTCCGCCACCGTCGCCACCTCTGCACCGCCCTGTTCTTCTTCAGGTCGCGGTGAGCTCCTCTCCTCCCTCTCGCTACTCCCTCTCTCTACCTCTCCCCTTCGCTCCCACACCCTCACGGCACCACACGCACCCACGCCGCAGCCACAGTCGCCCACGGCCACCGCGAGCAAGCAATCGTTTCCGGCCACCGCTCGAACTGACAGCGATGCAGATGACTGAACTATTGCAGTTCAGTTAACCACCTCGCTGCTGAACAATAACCCCCCACTGCCCCCTGTTCTGTCACCAATCGAACCACTGCCGCACTGGTAGCATCACCCCAGCGCGCAAGCAGAGGGCAGGGGTTCGATCCCCCTCCCTGCGCAATTAGCCAACTTTTCCCTTTTTATTTTTCAGATCGAGAGCAACACCCAGTTTCACAAATAGGTCCCTGCCAGTTCTAATCTAGGTCCCTACAAATTAATTCTAAGTCCCTGCTATTAATTCTAAATCCCTGGATATTAATTAAAATGGCAGATTGCATCCTAAACTTCTAAAATGCATAATAAAATCATTTTAACTCCAATTCCAACATTTTTTATATGTTTTCAATACCAAATTAAATGTTCTACCCAAATATAAAATTTGTTTACTGTTTTGAATATTTTAAATTGGTTCAATATTTGAAAACTTGTCAAATTCACTTAAACTTGCAAAATTCATAACTTGAGCATAAAAATTCCAAATTTCACAAACTAAATATGTTTTCCAATCAAATTTTCATGTACTTTCCAAATATAAATTTTGTTTGCTGTTTTGAATAATTTAAATTGCTGAAAACAACTGTTTCCTATTTATTGCATTTAAAATTGCCAAAATAATAACTTGCTCATTTTAAATCCAATTTCCACAAATGAAATATGTTTTCCATACAAAATTAAACCACCTTTCCAAATATAAATTTTGTTTCATGTTTTGAATAATTAAAAGTGGTTAAATAATTTAAATCTTATTTAATTCATTTAATATTGTTAAATTTATAACTTGATCAAAACAAATTCTTTTGGGGCATATAAAATATGTTTTCAAACCACAAAAGTATAAACATTTCAAATATGAATCTCACTTAATGTTTTGAACAAACAAAAATTCATTTAAGTTCATGTTTGAATTAAATTCATTTAATTCTTGCTTAAACTTGTGTAATTCATAAATAATTTATTTGAAATCCCTTTTTCAACAAGTGAAACATGTATTCCAACTAAAATCTTGTTTTCTTTTCAAATATAAACTTGGTGATCTGTTTTGAACACTTTAACTTGATGAAAACAACAAATACTTGTGTGACATGTTTAAGTAACCAAACTTTCCAAACTTACTCAATGATTTCCAAAACTTGTTCCAATCCTTTGTCACTTGCATCTATCATTGTTATTTGTTGTTATTTTGTTGTTACCATCATGCATGCATCATGCTAACAACTCTCACATAATAATTAATTGTAAATCATTTGTTTCCACTTATTTCAATGGATCTTTTCCATATGCAATCCAATTGCATATGGGTCCAATTAAATTGTGTTATCTTGTCAAGTAGTTATTTTGATGCATCTATTAACCTGACATGCATCATCCCATGTTTGTGCACCTATGCCATGTTATTGATTGTTTATCTTTCTGCATTGTTTGTTTGCTTCTTCTCGGATACACGACGACGTTGAGACCGACGATCCTTACGACACCCCCGTCTAAGGAGCTTAGCTCAGTACCAGGCTACTGGGTTTGCAGGCAAGTTATCACTCACATGAACCATCGTGTTCCTTTCAACATTGGTTACCGATACTTTCCGTTGTCTATTTATGCTAGCCCTAGTAGTAGTTGTTTCTGTTACGATCCTATCACATGAATCCCTTAACCCTGATATTGCCTCACCTCCACACCTATAACCATTGCTTGTTGCCCGTGTCTTACTAGCATGCTTAGGTTGTTTTGCTCGAGTCTGTTACCCGTTACTTTCAGTTACTATATTTCATTATGTTCTGGGGGCTCGATGTTTAATCAATCAATCAATCATGCTACTATTATTGTTAATAATAATTTGATGATAAGGCACCGGCAGGAGGCCCTGTGTGGTTTTGAGGCCTGCTAGTGTCGACCCTAATAGGAAAAGGGTCTTGTCTACTGATCCATGATGAGCGCACTAACCGCATGTGGGAAGCGAGTATGGGCGCCCCCCTCAATTTGATTCGATTCGCATCTCGTCCAAATCGCCTCATTTAGTTCGTGTTTTCCATTTGCCGCATGCATGTTTTTGCGAGCCCAGGCCAGGGTGGAACTTTTGTAGTCGGCATATAGGGGGACACGGTCTTAGAGTGCTATGAGGGTCCCTTTTCTTCGGGGCTTGATTAGCCGTGCGCCCAAGGTTCTTTGGTCTTGATGCGAAGAAGAGTCGAGTTGTGTTGAGTGCCCCGCTTGGTGGAAGGGCCTTTCCATCTGGCGGGTTATTCATGCGTGTACGGCCAAATTGGTGCAACCCTGCAGGGATAATCTTCTCGAGAAGCCGTGTTTTCTGCGGTTATGGATTACTTGGTGAAAGTACTGGCTAACAAGTACTCAGGACAACTTAAACATAATGATCAAACCTGTTACACCTAATGATTAATAACTTGACTAGTAATAGGTTGATGACACAATAACTTGATTCACCTTTACTTCAACTGCGTGAGTTATCCTCGGATTGCTTCTTTGGATAAGGGGCGAGATCCAGGATGGGTTTGTTTGAAGTTATCTTTCAGTTGGTTACAATCCTCGATCTTATCTCCTTTCTGTTAGCCGGAAGTGGTAGAATCTCTGTAGTTGGTTAACGCAGCCAGTTGCAGCATCTTTTATATCCCTTTCCTTCCGTTGAACCCAAAGCATCTGTGCTTGGTGTTGACGGGTTACACTTTGGTGAACTGTGAGTCTTGCTTGCCAGTACGTTTATGTACTGACCCCTTTGGGGCTGTGGTTTCCGCAGACCTACGTTTCCGAGGATCTACTTGGTGGCTACTACGTGGAGTAGGACGAGACTGCTGACGAGTAGATAGCGGACCCGGGCAGGATCCGAGACTTCGTGGATGGGCTCCGTCTGTTTGTTCCCGGCCTCTTAGGCCTATTTGGTTCTTGTCTGTACTCAGACATGTTGAATGCTTCCGCTGTATTGTAACGATGTATTGTTGGGGCATGTGCCCTCTGAATGATTGTATTTGCTATCTCTGCTCTAATGAGAGCCATTTGCAACTTATTTCAATCTTTTGTGTCGTAGAGATCTGTTGTGATATCACTTGTTAAACGCCGTTGACGTACCATGTGTGTATGGTTTGAAGTACGTCGACGGAAGTGCCTTTGATCTCTAGTGGATAGTTTACATCGACGATGGAATAGCAGGGCTTGTGTTGTCGCGCATAAGCGCAGGCCTACCAGGAAGCTGGGGCGTGGGAGCAGTTATGCCCCATAATCCAAGCATCTGCTATCCAGTTCGTACGGTGAGTATCCCCTAGAAGTCAGGGTGCGAAAATCACCTGTCTCATACTCATTGTCCTCATTGATAAGCATAATCTTTTTATTAGGACAATCCTGCTTGAAGTGCCATTTTCCTCCACATGTATGACAACTCATGTCTCTATTTATTGCTATAGACTTTGTGGATCCACTTGCACTAGCTGCTGGTTGCACTTGCCTCTTAGAAATAGAGGGGGTGCTCTCGGATTTGGTGGTGGAAATATCACGGCTAGGGGCTGGCTGTGGTGATGGTGATGAAAAAGATGACCTAGGAGTAAATGTCCTCCTTGGAACCATAAGAGCCTCCTTGGCCAAGTGCTTTTCTGCCTCCCTTGCTTGATGTAATAGCTCATTCATATCATTATATTGCACATGCCTAATAACGCTCTTGATTTTAAATTGCAAGCCTAGGAGAAATCTTTGCATAGTATGTTCTGTATCTTCTCTCACTCTAGCTCTTTGCATGACCAGCTCCATCTCCCTAAAATAAGCATCAACAATGTTTGTACCTTGTCTCAAGTGTTGTAATTTGTCATATAATGTTCTCAAATAATTTTTGGGCACAAATCTGTCTCTCATAACTTGCTTCATCTCCCTCCATGTAACAATTTCAGGTTCTCTATTTCTTGCTCTTGTTCTTGTAATATTATCCCACCATAGCAAAGCATAGCCATCAAAACCTGAAGAAGCAAGTTTTATTTTCCTCTCCTCAGTCTACTCATGCATCCTCCATAAATTTTCAATTTTCAGCTCCCACATGAGATATTCTTCTACATCATCAGTATCAGAATTGAAGGATGGCAACATGAATTTTGGTTTGCCAAGTCCATCATCCTCTCGGTTTGGTTCTTGAATTTGGACCCTCCTTGCTACAAAGCCACGGCCACCTGCATTGCCTCTCCCTCCACCTCGGCCTTGAGGAATAAAATTTCCTTCATCACTATTAAAATCACTAAGAGCATACCATTATCCTCCTGAACAGGGAGTCTTTGAGTCACCAAAGTTGTCAAAGTAGCAATTTGTGTAGCAAAATTTGTGAGAGTTGCTTGCATGGTTGTAACTTGCTCTTGTGTAGCAGCAGCTGTATTAGAAACAATATCAATTTGCAAACCCAAATTCTGAGCATGTGTATCCATATCCACTCCATGCTTGTCAACCAAAGAATGTAATGTGGATTTTTTGACTCAATAGTTGAAGTCAATTGTTCTCTCATCTCCTCCAATTCTGTCCACTTCACAGCCTCATCACCATTTGTCCTCTTGGCCTGCACAGAAACAACACTAGGAGAAGCCATGATTAATAGGTTAGTGAAATAAACAAAATTCTATGGGTTGTGGTGCTCTCTCCCAACTCACTCAAAACCAGCAAAAGAGGTGATCCTTACTGTTCCAAAGTGAAAAGAAAATCTTACCACTAGTAATAGCAACTAATGTGACTTGGTGTGAAGAATAGAATACCCAGGGGTTATAGCTCTCACAAAGGTAAAACATGTTATATGGTGGGGCTTGGTATGGATACCTAACAATCACCAATTAACAAGTCCTATTGTTGTTTGTGAATGATATATAAATAGCACCTAGTAAACACACACCAAATTGGAGACAAATGGGGCAATGCAAATATGTGTATGGAATTTTGCAATGCACTAGAAAGACACTAGCCAAGCTCAATGATAAACATGCACAAGATTGCTCAAAGTGCAGTGTCAATGATAGCAATGAAAACAACTCCAAATGATATATATATATATATAGCAATATGTCTCAATGGCCTCTTTTTGCTTTTTCTCAATTCTGTTTTTCTCTTTTTCTCTTTTCTGTTTTCTCTTTTTTTTTGACTGGCCGAATAACAACTAAAGGAGCAAAAATAACAAGTGAAAACAAAGCTATGATCAATGTGACACAATGATATGAAAATGAGCAGCATGTAATGAGCAAAGAAAATAGCTAGTGTTGTGGGAAAGGTACCTATTTGATTGCTGTAGAATGGCTGTGTCTATGGTGCACAATGAGAGGAAAGAAAATCCTAAAGATAATGAAAAAGAAAAACTAACCGAAACACCTAAAGGAGCTAGGAAACACACGGCAGGAAGTGTCGTTGTTCTGTCGTGATAGCAGCGAAACGCGCCGTTTTTGAGCCGCGGCAGCGAGTTGGCGGCAGAAAACACGCAGAAACCCTGCCGCGACGGCAGCGAGCGGGCGCGGGTATTGCGCGCCAAAACACAGACGGTGTCTGTGGTCTTGCGCGCGCGAAGCGACAGCAGCGAGGGGGTTCACGGCAACGAACCGAAGGCGTGGCAGCGTTTTTGCTCGGTTTGGTACCGCGGCAGCGCGCGCGAGTGATCGGTGGTGTGGCGCGCGGTAAGGCGAATCCGACTACGGGTAGGGCTCGGTAAGAAGCAGCGGCGGCAGCGTTTCTGCGAGATTCGCTACCACGGCAGGAAAACCGAGTGCAACTCGAATTGGAACACCAAAAGCAGTTTGGATAGGGATTTTTGCAGGGATTTTTCTGCGGACACCGTGATGAACTCGATGAACCCTAAACCTAGATCGAAACCTAAAAACACAAAAGAAGAAAAGGGACACAAAATCAAAACACAAAACCGCACTAGAAATTGAAAACTAGAGATTATCTAAGGCTAAAAAAAGATCTAGAACTATTTTTTGTGGCTTTTTATGTATAGGTATGAAAAACACTCGAATCTAAAGGGATAAATACAGCTCACCGAGTAAACCCAGTAATCTGATACCAAGATGATAAGGGGTTGCCCGATCTTCTCAATGAACTTTCTGATAACTTGATAAATAATGTGATACATCGCTCTCTCCTTTGGTTGAACCCTGTTACCAATTGCAACAACACTCAAACCCCTTCGGATATTCGAGACTCCACACTCTTGCACAAGTATCCACCGACTACAAGTGGTCATGTTTCTCCTTATTCCCAATGGAATAGCAGAATACACTTAGATTTGCAAAGGTTGTATGATTCAAGATGAATGCTTCAAGCAATACAATCTAGAAGTCTAGGTTTTTTTTATCGTGGTCTAACCTCTCAACTCGCAAGTTGGAGGGTTTTATGAGGGGTAGGGGGTGCGGCCACATTGGCAATGTGCAAGCACACCCAAACCGACTAGGACTCGGCCTACTTAGAGTTTGAACTCGAACCAACTTGATACAAACCGACCCATCATTAAGGGGTTCGGCCAATATGGTGTACAAACCATGCCTATTGAAAATAGGACTTCTATATGGCGCATTAATATCCAATGGGGCGCCCTCCTCTTGTTTTCCAACAAATAACAATTGTTACTCCTTGTTTTCCACCTTGTCATGTTTGTTTTCCTTCTTGTGGCACTTATTTTCCAGCTCCTCTTCATGTCCATGTCCATCCATGCTTGTGTTATCAACAAACCTGAGTATACATAAGTGCATGGATTTAAGTAGCATAAAGTTCTCATGAAAACAAACATCATATTCTAATAAGAGAGAATTCACTTGCTGCTGTAATAATTTAGTTCTTGATCTAGTCATTGGTCCAATTCTCACTTCATCATTCTTCTCTTGAGTAACAAAATCGTCATCAATGGGAGAAAGTGTAGAAGCACTAGGTATGTCCTCATCACATCAATCACACTAGTTGCCACTACTTGTTGGTAAGTATTTCTATTCACTTTGGAACGGTAAGGTACTCAATTGTCTTGCTAGTTTTGAGTGAGTTGTGAGAGAACACCACATATTGATACTTGTTTCTGTTTTCACTAACCTACTAATGGATATCTCTAGTGATGCTATTGTGCAGCAAAAGAAGGACCATACAGAAGGAGTGAATTGGAGGGAGTATGAGGCATTGCGTGATGTGTTGACAAACCAAATGAGAGACAACCACAAAGATCTAGGGAAGTTTGTGACTGATGCTTGTGACCCCCTATATGAAGCAATGCAAGCCATGGAGAATAAAGTGGGGGAGACACATAAATTGGTTGAGGCCAATAATGAGCAAGTTACCACTATACAAAATTCTATTGCCACATTGACTACTCAACTTGCTGATCTCTAGAATCTAATTGCACAAAGACTGTCTGTTCATGATGATAATAGTGCTAGTGTGCATAGTGATGCTAATAATGGAGGTGATGGAGTGGAAAACAATGGAGGCCGTGGAGTTAGAGGAGAGAGGGGCCGAGGAGGATTTCAAGGCCGGGCTAATTTTGCTCCAAGGCGTGTTCCCCTTAATGCACCCCCTGAAAATAATAGGGAGGATGCTTTGGGTAAACCAAAATTCTCTATACCACCTTTCAGTTTTGATGCCATGGATGTTGAGGAATATTTGCTATGGGAGCTCAAGATTGAAAAATTGTGGCGTTTGCATGAGTACACTAAGCACAGGAAAATCAAATTGGCTTCTTCTGAGTTTAATGGCTATGCTCTTCGTTGGTGGGATACTAATGTGAGGAAAAGACATGAAGATGGTGAATTACCAATTATCACTTGGGATACTATGAAGAGATTCATGAGGGACAGATTTGTACCACCCAGGTATATTAGAAATCAATTTGATCAATTGCAACAATTGAGATAGGGTTCTATGATTGTTGATGCTTATTATCAGGAGATGGAGTTGATCATGCAAAGGGCACGTGTGAGAGACCAATTGGAGAAAACTATGGAATGTTTCCTTTCAGGTTTGAATTACAAGATAAAGGGCATTGTTAGGCATCACCAATATCATGATATGCATGAGTTATTATACCATGCTAGAGAGGTCAAATCACATATCAATGAGGAGGCCAAAATTTCAGCAAGAACAAGGGACATATTTCCATTGAGAACACCTTCTGTGGCTAGTGCACCACCTCCACAATCAACAATTCGTGATATTTCTTCTTACAAGGACGAGCCTAGTGTGTCCAATACAAAGAAAACATCACAACTAGCAGTTAGTACCACAGGTTCTAGTGCATCTACAGCTAGAAACAGAGATATGTCATGTCACACATGTGGAGGAAAAGGCCACTTTAAGAGGGATTGCCCTAATACTAAAATCATGATCGTTAATGAGCACAATGAGTATGAGACATGTGATGATGCTGATCCTAATGATGATGATGATGATGGTGGTTATTTGAGTGATACTCCATTGGATGCTTATGCTACTTCTATGCCATCTATTGTTTGCACACATAAATCTTTGAGTGTTATTCCAAGTCCTGAAAATCAAAGGTGCAATTTATTTCAAACCAAAGCTGTTATTGGTCCTAATATGGCTTGCTAGGTTAATATTGATGGAGGAAGTTGCAGGAATTTGGCTAGCAAAGATCTATGTGCAAAGCTAAATCTGAAATATTTACCACACCCTAGTCCTTATTATATACATTGGTTGAGTAGCACTGGGGAGATGAAAGTGAATCATATGGTGTGTGTGCAATTTCAGATTGGTCCTTATAAGGATTATATTGAGTTTGATGTGGTTCCTATGATTGTTTGCCACTTGTTGTTGGGAAGACCTTGGCAATTCGACAGTAGTGTGAATCATGAAGGGGGAGCTAATACATATGAGTTGAATCACCATGGGAGAACTATTGTCTTGAGGCCTATGACACCACAACAAATTGTAAATTAGTATCGTTCCAAAATAGAAGTGAATATTGAAAAACTGAGTGAGAGGGATGAGGGAAAACAAAATTCATAAGCTGTGGGTAGTAGTAGTCAAAACAATTCGAGTGGTAAAAATAAAAATAAGAGAGAGAGCTTATTATGCATGTTAGCCACTAAGGAGGATTTGAGGGAATTTAGAGAGGATCCTACACTAGTCCCTATTGTTCTTATTCACAAGGGAGAGATCTTGGTTTCTAATGACATGACCCCTATTTCTCTTGGTGTTTCTCATGTTTTGCAGGAGTTTGATGATGTTTTTCCAGGAGAAATTCCCTCGGGTCTGCCACCATTGAGAGGGATTGAGCACCAAATTGATTTAATTCCTGGATCATCTTTGCCAAACTGAGATCCTTATAGAAAAAATCCGCAAGAAACAAAGGAGATACAGAAACAAGTGCAAGATCTACTAGACAAAGAGTATATTCGAATCAGTCTTTCTCCTTGTGTTGTTCCTGATATTTAAGTCTTTAAGAAAGATGGTACTTGGCGCATGTGTGTAGATTGTAGAGGAATTAACAACATCACTATTCGTTATCGTCATCCTATCCCACGTTTGGAAGACATGTTAGATGAATTAAGTGGTGCTGTTGTTTTCTCTAATATTGATTTGCGTAGTGGTTACCATCAAATTAGGATGAAAGAGGGGGGTGAGTGGAAAACAACATTTAAAACAAAATCTGGTTTATATGAATGGTTAGTGATGCCTTTTGGTTTAACTAATGCACCTAGTACTTTCATGAGACTATGAACCATGTTTTGAGAGAAATTATTGGTAGATTTGTGGTAGTTTGTTTTGATGATATTCTTATATATAGCCACAATGAACATGAACATATTGATCATATTAGACAAGTCTTGCATGTTCTAAGAGAAAATAAATTGTATGGTAATCTTGAGAAGTGCACTTTTTGCAAAGATAAGGTCATATTTCTGGGTTATGTGGTGTCTAAGCATGGCCTACCCCTACTAATGTGAGTCAAGTAAGAAGTTTCAATGGGCTAGTTGGGTTTTATAGAATATTTGTGAAGGATTTTAGTACTATTGCAAAACCATTGAAGGATTTAACTAAAAAGGGAGTAGATTTCGAGTCGGGTGTCGCCCAAGATATTGCTTTTGATACACTGAAAAATAAATTGATTTCAGCACCATTGTTAATGCTTCCTAATTTTGATAAGCAATTTGAGATTGAATGTGATGCTAGTGGCATAGGTATTGGAGGTGTGTTAATGCAAGAGAAGAAACCTATTGCTTACTTTTCTGAAAAATTGCATGGTGGTCAATTGAATTATTCTGTGTATGATAAAGAATTATATGCCCTTGTGAGAGTTTTAGAGGTGTGGAAACATTATTTATGGCCTAAAGAATTTATTATACATTCTGATCATGAAGCTTTAAAATCCTTAAAGAGCCTATCTAATTTGAATAAAAGACATGCTAAATGGGTTCAATTCATAGAATCTTTTCCATGCATCATTAAACACAAGAAGGGATTGGACAATGTAGTTGTTGATGCTTTATCAAGGAAAAATATGCTACTCTCCAAATTAGAGGTGAAGGTTTCGGGTTTGGAGGGAATCAGAGAGTTATAGGCTGAGGATAGTGAATTTTCCATGCCATTTGCTAAATGTACTAATGTTAAGGCATGGGATAAATTTCACATACATGATGGGTTCCTATTTCGAGCTAACAAATTGTGTATACCCGAGCGTTCTTTGCGTTTGTTCTTATTGCAGGAATCCCATAGTGGAGGCTTAATGGGACACTTTGGGCGTGAGAAAACATTTCTTATGTTAGCGGATAATTTTTATTGGACACACATGAGGCGTGATGTGTATAGGTTTGTGCAACGTTGCATCACTTGCAACAAAGCTAAATCAAAATTGAAGCCTCATGGTTTATATAATCCTCTTCCTGCACCTACTACACCTTGGGAAGATATTAGTATGGATTTTGTGTTAGGATTGCCAAGGGAAAAAAGTGGACATGATTCTATATTTGTGGTAGTGGATAGGTTTTCTAAGATGTCACATTTTATTGCATGCCACAAGAGCGATGATGCGTCGGATATTGCTAATCTGTTTTTCAGGGACATAGTGATATTACATGGAGTACCAAGGACTATTGATTCTGATCGTGATGTGAAGTTTATGAGCTATTTATGGAAGACACTATGGGGGAAGCTGGGAACAAAGCTGTTGTTTTCAACTAATTGTCACCCCCAAACTGATGGACAAACAGAGGTGGTTAATCGCACATTATCTACATTACTGCGAGCCATGATCAAGAAAAATCTGTGGGAGTGGGAAGAGTGCTTGCCTCATGTCGAGTTTGCCTATAATAGGGCAGTGCACTCTACTACTCGGTTATGCCCGTTTGAGGTGGTGTATGGTTTCAAACCAATAACACCACTTGATTTGCTGCCACTTCCTACACAAGAGAGAGTCGATATGGAGGCATCAAAGAGAGCTGATTTTGTGAGAAAAAACATGAGAAAACAAAAGAAACAATTGAGAATAGAGACAACATGTGGCTGAAAGAGTAAACAAGAAGAGGAAGGAAGTGATATTTCGGCCAGGTGATATGGTGTGGGTTCATTTTCGTAAGGACAGATTTCCCACATTGCGCAAATCAAAGTTGATGCCTAGAGGTGATGGTCCATATAGAGTGATTTCGAGGATCAATAACAATGCATACAAGATAGACCTCCCAATTGATGAGTTTGGTGTTAGTAATTCTTTTAATGTGGCTGATTTGACACCATACTATGGAGATGATCTTGTTGCGGCCAGGTCGACGCCTTTTCAAGAGGGGGGATGATGAGGACATCCCTAGCACTTCACCTATTATTACACATGATAAGGTTGATGTCCAAGATAATGAAGTGAGGCTTGGTCCCATGACAAGATCAAGGACCAAATTATTAGAACAACATGTGAATTCACTCCTACTTGAGTATAATGTTTATAATTGTGAGAACTTTATACTACCTAAATCTATGCATATATGTATGATCTGGTTTATTGATAACACAAACATATTTGGAGGAGGACATCAAGAGGAGCTGGAAAACAAGGATGAGAAGCTGGAAAACAATGATGAGAGGCTGGAAAACAAGATCACTATGGTGAAAAGAAGCATGGAAGATGGTGAAAACAAGAGTACAAGTGTGGAAAACAACTACTAGCGTGTTATTCCACACTAGGAGATGGTGAAAACAAGAGGAGGGCACCCACAATGGATATCAATGCGCCACATAGATTCCTATTTTTATTAGACATGGTTTGTATACCATTATGGTCGCACCCCTTAATGGTGGGTCGGTTTGTATCAAGTTTGAGTCGGTTTGGTTGAGTCCAAACTCAATTATTGAGTCTAGGTTGAGTCCTATTCGGGTTGGGCTTGTGTGCTTGCACAAGGGGACCTGTGGCTGCACCCAAACCCCTCTTAAATAGCTAGGTTGCGAGTTGGGAGAGGTTAGACTACGTTAAAACAAAAACCCTATACCTCTAGATTGAAACAACTTGTAAGCATTCATCTGGAAGTTTATACTGCAAACTTACCGTGTTATCTGTTGTTCCATTGGGAATAAAGACGGTACATGACCACTTGTAGTCGGTGGCTACTTGTGCAAGTGTGTGGAGTTGAGACTATCCTTGGGGTTGCAAACTGTTGCGTTGGCATCAGGGATCGGCCAGGAGAGTTTTCAGTGAGACACAAGTTATCATATCTATTAGTTCATCAAGAAGATTGGGCCACCCCTTATCATCCAAGCTCTCCTAGAGGCATAGAACTGGGCTGAGAGGTTCACGTCCCCTTAGACATCTCAATCTCCTTCGCTTGAAGGTAAGCTCGAGCACCATAGCCGATCGCTCTCTGGAGTAGTGATTACACCTATTGTCAATTTCTATCGCCAATTGCTCCACCGTTGGACGGAGAGGTGATTTTACATGACAAGTGGCACGATCACAATTGCTCGCTCCAATGTTAATGTTTCAAAAGTTAATTTTTTATCTTCCGTCGCAACGAATGGGAACGTTTATTATACATTTCTAAATTTGATACAACAAATACATAGTTCAGGTTTCAAAGAGTTGAATGCTGGAGATGTGAATCAAACAATTAAATGTTTTAAGAGGGTTTTTGGGCTTACCTAAATGATTTTTGTGTGTTCGTACGTTCCTATTGTACCGTGAGTCGTTCCTGCTATTGGTGGGGAGTCTTATGAAGTCTTAATTGATAGGCGTGCTTATTGTTAGTCGGTAGTCGTGTGAGGACTTATTGTCCGTCCTTCGAGAGTCGCGTTCGGTCTCACTTCCGAGTCATGTTCTGACTCGGAGTCGTCCTCTGTCTCAGATGGGAGTCGTGCTCTGACTTGGCGTTGATGGCTGACGTTGGTAAACCCCAAGAGAAAGGTTGTGAAGAGTGCAGCGGCAAGTTTTCCCTCAGAAAAGAAACCAAGGTTGAATCGACCAGTAGGAGGACAAACAATCTATGAAGGTTGATGCAGCTGAGGTGGCAGGGCGCACTACCGGTTCAGCAGCAACGTGGAACCTACACAACACAATCAATTCACTTTGCCCCAATGAAGCAGTGAGGTTGTCAATCTCACCGGTTTTGCTGAACACAAAGAGGTTAAACGTATGGTGTGGAAAACAATAGTAAAACAATATGAAAATAGTAGCAGCAGTGTGAAAACAGTGGAAGCAATATGAAATCAGTGTGTGTATTATCAGTATGAGAAAATGGACCAGGGTCCACAGTTCACTAGAGGTGTCTCTCCATAAAAGATAGCTAACATGCGTGGTGAACAAATTACAGCTCGGCAATTGACATATAAAGAACATGCATGACATAAAGATTACTATGAGATTCATGCGGGCATTACAACAAAATACATAGATCGTCATCCAACAGCATCTATGAATAATAATCCACCTTTCGAATATCATCCGAACACACGTTGGGTATTAAGTTGCAAGCAACGGATAATCGCAGTAAGCAAAGTGTGTAATCTAAACAATGTAAACTAAGTAAACATCGTTGTTTTCTCCCTAATGGCAACAACACATCCTCCATCCGTCACGTTTCTGTCACTCGAGCACAGATGCAAAGGAGGCATGAACCCACTATCGAGCATAAATACTCCCTCTTGGAGTCACTAGCATCTAGTTCGCCAGAGAATCTACGAACAACAAAGATCATAAATAACATACACATGAGGATAACATGATAGATTGATAATAAACAGACATAGCATTCAATAATCATCGGATCCCAGCAAACACAACATGTAGCATTACAAATAGATGATCTCGATCATGTGAGGCAGCTCACGAGATCTAAAATGAGGCATAAGGTGGAGAGTACAACCATCTAGCTACTTCTATGGACCCGTAGTCCAAGGATGAACTACTCACACATTACTCCGGAGGCGGGTATGTTGGTGTAGATGTCGAATAGTCATCTCAACAAGTCCCTCAGATGAACTGATAGGGTTTCGATTAGGATAACGTATAGGCGCTGGTGATGATCGTCGGCTAATAGGGGCACGATTTACCCAGGTTCGGGGCCCTCGTAGAGGTAAAACCCTTACTCCTGCTCTTGTCGATCTGTAT